>CM045766.1:77541638-77927399 GCA_025200525.1 Camellia lanceoleosa
TTTTATTTTTATATGGTTAAATAGAAATTAGTCAATAGAAATTTTTTGAATTGTTTAAAATTAAAAAAAATCAATATGTGAAATTGCGATTAAACCAGCGAATCGGTTAAATCAAAAATGATTCAGCTTAACCAGTTAGGTCAAATGACCAACCAACTTATACAAAAATTAATTAATTAAAACTTTTATTGTTATTTTAATTTTAAAATTTAAACTGTCTTAAATTGAAGTATACACAATACTACACTATTAAAATTCACTTTATATAAGTGAAAAAACTTCTTCTTTTTTTTTTTTCAATGTAAGATTAGAAAATAAAAGTTAAACAATTATTTAGATAAAAAATTTATTTCTAATCAAGTAATCTCAGTTTTTCCATCATTAATCAGATCAATCTTTAATTTATTTCGAATCAAACAAATCTAATCAATATATTTTGATAAAATCGTTAAAATCGTGGTTAAACCGATAAATCAATCAAATAAATGATTTAACCTAATCCGCTATGTCCTAATTAAAACTTTTAAAATTTAAACTATATTGAATTGAAATATGCACAATACTATAATATTAAATAAAATGAGAGTATAAGATTCACTTTATAAAAATAAAATAACTCCTTTTTTTTTCATTCTTTTCCCGATGTGAGATTATCAAATAAAAACTAATCAATAAAATTTTTTTTAATTGTTTAAAATTAAGAAAATTAATATGAAATATTAAAACTCTCATAAGGCTTCTCACTAAATGTGATGAGTATAAAATTCCCTTTATATGAATAAAACAACTCTTTTTTTTTTTTTTTCTTCTTCTTTTACCGATGTGGAATTATCAAATAAAAACTAACTAATAAAGATTTTCTTAATTATTTTAAATTAAGAAAATCAAGAAAATTAGTATGAAATAATGAAACTCACTAAAAATACTATTTTCCTTATATAATATATAGATATAGATAACTTCTTTATATGTTTTACAAATAAAGTGCGACGGTTTAATAAAAATATAATAGTATGATGAGAAATATGTTTAATATTATTCAATTTTCAATCTCTAAATTATTTTTGTTTTTATATTTTAACTAGAACACATGCCCGTGTGCACACTCATACATATATATATATATATATACACACACTAGGTTAAAAAAAAAAAAAAAAAAGGTGCAAAACATGGGTCAAATATTAAAATAAAATATTTGTATAAGAAAATATAAATTAATTAAATTGATTATTTGTGTATTATCTTTTATGAGAGGGTATAAACAACTTAACTTTTTATAAATTTTAGAAATTAAAATTTAAATGAAGCATTTTTATATATTTTATACATTTTAATATTTTAATTTAAAAATATGAAATTACCTAAGAGTGAATATTTTCATTATTTAGGGTCAATTATTACAACAGCGGAGGAGATTGATGCAGATGTGACCCATAGAATTAAGGCATGATAGTGTAAGTGGAGAAGTGCATCTGGGGTACTATGCGATAAACGAATACCCACTAGACTGAAAGGTAAGTTCTATATAATAACTATTAGACCAGCAATGTTGTATGAGACGGAATGTTAAGCAACCAAGAAATAACATGTAGATAAGATGAGTGTGGCTCAGATAAGAATGCTAGGGTGGATGCATGGCAAGATTAGATAAGACATAATTAGGAATGAGTGTATCCAGGAATGGATAGGAGTAGCACCGATAGAAGAGAAGTTGCGAAAAAATCGATTGAGATGGTTTGGTCATATTCAATGGAGACCAATAAAGGCAGTAGTGAAAAAATGCGATACAATGACGGTAGATGGAAGTGTTAGGGAACTGCGCAGTCCTAGATTAACGTTGACTAGTGTTGTAAATAGAGATATAGATCTATTTAATTTGACTAACGAAATAACCTTTGATAATATCGCGTGAAAAAGAAAGATTTATGTAACCAACCCATTTGATGAGACTTAAAGGTTTGGTTTGGTTTGGCTCGGTTCGGTTCCAAATAATAGGAAAGACACAAATGTGTCTATTTTTTGTAGCAAGACAGAACCTATTAGATAAAATATAAGGTTTAGTGAATTAAGTTGGACCAATGATGAAAGAGCATTAAAAGAAAAACAAAAATAACCATCACTGAAGTTCAAAATAAGTAGTTCTATAGGACAAGAAATAATTTCAGGGATGCATCCTGTAAACAGTTATTTCAATATATATATCTGAAGGATAACTAGAAATCAATGTCCTTGAATAACAACTTCCATTTCCTCCAGAAAAAAAGAAGGTTCTTATAGCCAGAAGGAACCCGAAGTTCTTTCCACTCATTAAGAAATAAGAGTCAAATAAAGGTTCTCAATGATCTATGCAAATCTCTTGGTCAAATTTTAATCCAATGCTCTTGGTCAGCCAGTAAGTGCAAGTTTACAGGATGTCCAATTAACAAATGATTAACAAATAGAACTTTCGAAGACCAATTGGGATGGACTAAAATAACCACAAATATATCAAACAAATTAAATTTGAGATTAAAAAAAATAAAATAAAATAAAATTGTGCAAATCATCCACACAATTTGGCAGAATAGCATGCTCCCACAAAGAAAATACAAGATATGGACCTTCTAAAATGAAATACTCAAGGTTACGAGAAATGAAAAGTAAATAAAATTGATAATAAAAAAAAAATAAAAGAAGAAGAAGAAGAAGAAATAAACAGGAAAAAAAATAAAAGGAAAACTAAGCAACTAATTTTGATATGACAATTCTGGATGCAAAGAAATTACCTTTAAAACGATCGTCAGGATAAACAGGGACATCAAAGTAGATCAACCCCCTTCAGAAAAGGCCCTTCACAATTTCAGGATCAAAAAGTATGAATGAATTTGCTTCCTCCTTACAAACTGATTAAGGTCGAAATGTACATCATTGAAACCGTTAATTAGAATCTCTTAACTTAACTTGTTGGTCAAACTGAATACTTTATGTGTGTTGAATGTCAATCAGGTTGTACATCGTCGGAGCATAAAATGGGTAAAAAGACAAAATTTGGACAAAGTTGACTTTTTTTGAAAAAGTCAAACCGATGTTTTAAACCTGTTTGGAAGTGAGTAGAAGTATAAAAGAAAAAGGAAAAGGCTTTTCTAGGGTTCTAAATTTTTTTTTGACCTAAAAAAAGAGGCTAGGATTTGGGAAGAGAAAGAAACAAAAAGTTTCAAAGATGTCTCCAATGGTGATTTCTTCTCCTTCTACCTCCTTCCACTCCTCTATGAGTGGCTAATCTTCTTTTTTTGGATTTTGATGAAACTCTAGCCATGTAACTATTTTGTTTTCCTTTTGATTCTCAATTATGTAAAGGTTTGAACCATTGTATGGTATTTTAGAAATTCTTTATATATAATTTTCATTATCTTTTCAAATATTTGACTTTCTGTGATTGTTGAATGTTATCTATACATGAGTTTTCTATTCTTTCACATTCAAGGAACGAGACGAATCATACTACGAGAGACGAGTCGTGTCACTACCCTAGTTTAGAGTGAACGGTTCGTACTACTTGAGATGGTTCGTGCCCGTACATTGAATATGATAATTTTCTTGTTAAATGCTTTGAACTTGTAGTTGCAAAGCATTAATCTGTTCAAACCCTAGGATAATTGATTTCAATTGGAAACCCTAATTACGTGGCTAGTGGTGGATTCTTTGCCCTAGTTTTTCCCCCAATTCAGTAAACCAATTTCATTTATTATTAATAATTTAATTCCTTAGTTTAATTTATTTATTATTAAATTAAGTTATAATCATTCAATCTTTTTATCAAAATTAATTTAACAATTTAACAATTAAATTAGATTAAGTTCACAATTGTCCCTGTGGATCGATACTTGGACTTGCCATTATTTTAAAAGAATTTGGTATAGTTTAGTGATTATATTTTGGTGTGTTCAACAACCTATCAAATTTTGGCGCCGTTGTCGGGGACTTCTGGCGAAATTAGTTAATTTAAAGTTACATTCTTATTTTAATTTTTAATTTAGGATTTTATGCTTTTGGTGTTGCTAAGTGTGCAAAGCATTTGAAGTTGGAGCTATCATTGAAGTGCAAACGGAGCGCAGCCGAGCTTTAAAAAAATAAAACCGCAGCACTAAAGTGAGTAAACAGAAGCAAACACTCACAAACAAAGTACCAAAGTGCTAAAACGAAAGTCAAAGCTCAACTGGGGGTTGCAGACAACGTCTACACGTCAAGCATCCGCAAGACGAGTAAAGCGTTTTCGTTAAACCGCTGTGAGTATCTCTTCCTTTGGTATTTTGTTTTCATACTTAGTGCACAGAGTCAAACTTATTGTGTGTATGTGGGTAGTGTATGCACGGGCGTCGTTCTTGTCGCCTTGAATTGTGGTGTTTGGACCTTGAACTAGAAAGGACCCTTAGGAGACTTATGGCTTCTGCCCGTGTTCTTAGGCTCGAGTATTCATATCCATACATTGAGCCATTAGAGATGGCAAATCCTAATGTCCCGAATATGCCTAACCGAACCCTTAAGGATTATTTTACACCCACTGCATATACATCACCATCATGCATCCAATTGCCCAACACCACTACTGCTCATTATGAGATTAAGTCCAGCACCATACAAATGCTCCCATCATTCCATGGACTAACTCATGATGACCCTTATAAGCATTTGAATGAATTTCTGGAAATTTGCTCGACGGTGAGGATCCAGAATTTCACAAATGAAGCCTTAATGTTGCAATTGTTTCCATTCTCGTTAAAGGATAAAGCCAAACACTGGCTAAATTCTTTGCCTGCTAATTCAATCACAACTTGGGACCAATTACAGCAACGGTTTTTGGAAAAGTACTTTCCCATAGGTAAAACCAACCAACTTAGGCAAGCCATCACAAACTTTGCTCAAATGGATGGCAAGCAATTCCATGAGACGTGGGAAAGACTTAGAGACCTTCTCCAACAGTGTTCCCACCACCAAGTGCCTGATTGGCAACTTGTTCAAACATTTTATTATGGCTTAACTGAGCCGCACCGCCAAATGGTGGATTCGTCCTGTGGTGGAACATTTATGTCTAAAAATGATGCCGAGGCATGGCAATTGTTTGAGAACTTAAGTGATAATTCCCTTTACCATGCCTCTGCAGCCCGGCAAGTCCGGCAACCCGTAGTTGGAGCCCCGAAAAGAGGGGGCATTTATGAGGTCGGGCAAAACTTAGAGTTAGCCCAACAAGTAGAGGCACTATCCCGCAAGATAGACCACTTATTAGCTACGGGACATGCCCCTACCCAGCAAGATCAGCCTCAATTCCGTGAGGCATGTGTTATATGTGCGAGCCCTGCTCATGACTTGAGTGAGTGCCCTTCGGCATCACAATTTCCGGAGTTAGTCCAAGAGCATGTGAATGTGGCTCAAGGATTCTCCAACCCGGGTAATGACCCATACTCTAACACATATAATCCGGGATGGAGAAATCACCATAATTTCTCATGGAGACCCCATTCACAAGGCACTTCTTATAATCCTCCACCACCAAGGCAGAATTTCAATAATTTTGCCAACCAATCATCCTACCAACCACCGCAACCTTATCGACCCCCACAACCGTACCGACAACCACAACCCCCGTCTGTTCCTCAGGACAACTCTGTCTTTGAGACTCACGTGTTGGAAGTTCTCTCAGAACTTAAGAGGTTAGCACTGATAGTTCACTCCCACACTCACTCTATTGCCAAGATAGAGACCCAATTAGGTCAAATAGCTAACAACATGAATCGGAGAGAGGAGGAAAAATTACCAAGTCAAACTGTGGCCAACCCTAAGGGACAATACGGGGCAGAGAGTTTGGGTGAGAATGGAAAGCAACATGAGCAAGTGCAGACGATGGTTGCTTTGAGAAGTGGTAGGGAGTTAGAGCCTCAGTCAGTTGCATCTGATGCAACTAGAGTTAGGAGGGGTGACCACGATGGTTCACCCAGTGAGAGCAAGGGTGAGGGGGCAACACCTAAGAGGGATGACTTAGTCCCTAGTACTTCACTTGAGCCCAAGGCACCATATGTGCCTAAGGCACCCTTTCCCCAGTGCCTTGATACACCGTCCCCTTTTAATAAGAAGGCGGCATCTATGGAGGCAATGATGGATGTCTTTAAACAGGTAAAAATTAACCTCCCCCTATTGAAGGCGATTAAGCAAGTACCATCATATGCCAAATTTCTAAAGGACCTTTGTACGCAAAAGCGTAAATCTAGGACACATGTGTCCTAAAAAGTCCTACTCACGGAGCAGGTAAGCTCCATCTTGTTGAATGACACACCTCCTAAGCTTAAGGACCCGGGAGCCCCAACCATTGCATGCATTATAGGGGACCATTTCATTGATAGGGCCTTATTGGATTTAGGGGCTAGTGTCAATTTGTTGCCGTACTCTGTGTACAAGGAATTTGGGCTTGGCGAGTTGAAGCCCACTACTGTCACTCTTCAATTGGCTGACCGGTCCCTCAGAGTGCCACATGGCATGATTGAGAATGTACTAGTTAAGGTTGATAGGTTCTACTTCCCTGTTGACTTTTTGGTGTTAGATATGGAACCGGTAGCCAGTTCTAAAAAACAAATCCCGGTGATCTTAGGTCGACCTTTCTTGGCTACGGCCAATGCATGCATCAATTGTCGGACCGGGGTTATGGAAGTTTCATTTGACAACATGCAAGTGAAACTTAATATTTTTCAAGTATCCCAACAACCTCATGAGAGAGAGGAGTGCTTATTAGTGGATGTTGTGGATGAGATTGTGGAGGAGGCTTTGCCCTCCATTCTTGTAGATGACCCTTTAGAGGCTTGTCTAGCTCATTTTGGGATTGAAAATTTTGACATTGATGGGTCAGTTGAGGAGGTACTAAAATTGTTGGATGCGGGTATTATACACCCCATCTCAGATAACAAGTGGGTGAGTCCCACACAAGTGGTGACTAAGAAATCGGGCATCACCGTTGTTGAGAATGAGGGAGGAGAGTTAGTCCCCACACAAACCACTACTGGGTGGCGAGTGTGCATTGATTATAGGAGACTAAACTCCTCGACTAGGAAGGATCATTTTCCTTTACCCAGGGGTTTGATGGACCCATTTTATTATGCTTGATAGATTGATTCTTTTTTTTTTTTTTATATATTTATTTATTTTTTCCCTTCTATGTTATTCTGTTTTTCTTTATTCTCGTCATGTTTTATTAGTGTCTAGGAGACTTTAAATCCTCTAAAGGTGTAATTCCTTTGATGTTTGCCATGCCCGAACGGCATCTAACGGTCTGGTATAGCCACCTAACCGTGTTTGTAGTGAGTTCCTAGGAGACCAACTGAGACGGTGAAAACTAGAGTTCGAATGGCAAAGCCTAGAACACAAAGGTTTGGGATTTCCGAGACTAGAGTCTAGTTTAAATACCCAGGGGTGTGGAGATTGCTTCAAAACTACCTCGGCTTGAACTCTGTATGGCAGCCCCACAGGTTGAGATAACTTTATGCGCCTCGATTCTGGATACTGAATCAACCTAGTCTGTCACCCTGTTGGAGAATAGGGAAAGTTACAAACACAGTTAGGGAGAAAAGTAGTACCCGTGGTTTTCGCGTGAAGATTATACCTTTAGTGGCCATTCCGTTATTTTCCCATATGCTATATTTATTTCGGATGTCAATTGAAGGTAGAAATGATAAAGTATATTTGGGTTGTACTAGCCCGAAGGCTATAAACTACGCTGGGTTTTATTACCTGGGGGATTCTGAAGTGGCAACTTTATGTCATAACTCTGGTGCCTTTTGTTAGGTGCTGAGAGTTAATTAAAAAAAAAAAAAAAAACATATTTTCATTTTTATTTTCTGTATTTTTAAAAACAAAAACAAAAAAATAAATAATAAATAAATAGTTGTTATACTTGTTCAATTTAAAAAATAAAAAAATATATATAAAAAAAAAAAAAAAAGCATGTGCGGCACTGTGCGCACATAGGGCCAAAAAAAAAACAAAAAATCTCATAAAACAAGTTTGCCCCCTACTTTGAAAGCAAGCAGGTGCGGGCTGGGCAATCTTGATCAAGCCGCACGTGTGGCTTGGGCCCCACACGTGTGGGACAACATTTGTAAAAAAAAAAAAAAATCAACGCTGAGTGAAATCGGTGCACGTGCGGCATTGGGCCCCGCACGTGTGGGAAATTGGCACTCTGTGAGTTCGCACTCCGCTTTCAAAGCAGGTGCGTGGCCGCCTGTGGCCATGTGCGGAACAAAATTAAAATAAAATAAAATAAAATAAAATTTGGTTTGGTTTTGTTTTAGTTTTATTTTTTTTATTTTATTTTATTTTAATTTCATTTTTAATTTATTTAAGTAAATAAATACATAAATAAATTTTTTTAAAAATAAATAAATAAATAAATATACAATTATTTTATTTATAATTATTTTTATATATAACAAAAAAAAAATTCGTTTTCTTTATTTATTTATTTTTATTTCTTATTTTCTATTTTCATACCCAAAAAAAAAAAAAAAACAAAACAAAACAAAACAAAAAACAAAAAATCTCAACAATAAAGTTGCTAATAATAATTCTAATTTAATTTATTTTTATTTCATCTATTTATTTAGTTTCAATTGTTCGTTAGTGATTCTTGTTAGTTTAATTAGTTTGTAGATTGTTTTATTTTTAATTTTATTTGTTTAGTTAGTGATATTATTTTTATTTTTTCTATTCTATGATGTAATTATTCCTTTAATTATTAAATAGTTTAGGTTTTATTTTGCTTTATTTTCATTAAAAAAAAAATAGTGTGAAGTGTGTATATTTTCCTCTCTGCCTGCCTGGATGTGCACCTACAATTCTGATAATATTCTCTCATTTCTCTTTACTTTTACATTGAAGACAATGTCATATTCAAGTTGAGGAATGAGGGTTATATTTTCTTTTGTGCATTTCTATTTAGCTCATAATTCATGCTTATACCTGTTTCACTTGATTACATTACTTCACTTGATGTGACTTTTTGCTAGTAGGGTGATGATATTTGCATATGTTAATTGGAGAGTATAGTAGACTTGTATGAAAATGGTTTATTGGATAAATACTTGCATGCGATGTTTGCACGAAGAGAGTTGTCTGTGTTTGTGGTTTTAGTACACTTGTCATGAGTATGCCTTAATTCACATTAACACACTATCATAGCAGTGATCTTTTTATTATAATTCCTGATGTACATCATTGATAATAGCTAGAGTTGCAGAAAAGAATAAATGAGGAGCCAAGATTCTTTTTAAAAAAAAAAAACAAACTTGACTTGTTTAGATTCGTAGCCTTTTTAACTCGAGTGATTAAGCCCGTAGGGGTGTCTATACACCTAATGCCCTAAAACCATCTGGTTTGAGAGTCATTGGCCCAAAACTTGCTACATGGGTTAATTAGAAAGTTTAAAGGACTTGAACATTGCACAATTAAAGAAAAATAAAAAGAATGACTAGTTCGGATTCGTAACCTTTTCAACTCGAGTAATTAAGTCCGTAAGGGTGTTTCTGCACCTAATACCCTAAAACCGTCTGGTTTGGGAATCATTGGCCCAAAACTTGCTACATGGGTTGATTAGAAAGCTTAATGGATAAAGACATTGCACAGTCATAAAAATAAAAAAATAAAAAAACTTTTAAAAATCTTGGCTGCAACAAGTTAGTTTTTCTGTATATGTTGAGTGTTATTGTGAGTTACACTGGGCTATTATAGTGGATAATTAACTAATATAAAGATTGCACTTTACACCGAGAGTACTCATGACTTGTCTACTAGCATGCACAAGTATAGGAAACTTTACTTTTGTATTAACTGAATTGTGGTTTTGACTCAATAGGTTCCTTCATGCTTGTCCACTGTGTCTTTAATGACTCATGATATCTCAATATCACACTGTAGTGGCACATAAGTTGATTGTTAAGTGGAGTAATGTAGTCATTTGTTATTAAGTATATATGAATACGTTAATGTTTGTGAGTATCATTTCTAGAAACCCTCACGAGACTTTACTCATCCACTTGGGGTAACCTTGTGGTTTAAAAGCTTGCTGCATATGCTAAATGCAACCGGTTGAGGCCGTTAATAGATAGATTTTGTTTAATTTTATTCTATTTTACTTGCTTAAGGACTAGCAAGTAGTAAGTTGGAGGATGTGATTAAGGCCGAAATGTACATCATTGAGGCCGTTAATTAGAATCTCTTAACTTTATTTATTGGTCAAACTGAATACTTTATGTGTGTTGAATGTCAATCAAGTTGTACATCGTCGGAACATAAAATGGGTAAAAAGACAAAATTTGGACAAAGTTGACTTTTTTTGGAAAATTCAAACCGATATTTTAAACATGTTTGGAAGTGAATAGAAGTATAAAAGAAAAAAGAAAAAGCTTTTCTAGGGTTCTGAATTTTTTTTTTTGACCTAAAGAGAGAGGCTAGGGTTTGGGAAGAGAAAGAAACAAGAAGCTTCAAAAATATCTCCAATGGTGATTTCTTCTCCTTCTACCTCCTTCCACTCCTCCATGAGTGGCTAATCTTCTTTTTCTAGAGTTTTGATGAAACCCTAACCATGTAACTATTTTGTTTTCCTTTTGATTCTCAATTATGTAAAGGTTTGAACCATTGTATGGTGTTTTAGAAATTCTTTATATATAATTTTCATTATCTTTTCAACTATTTGACTTTCTGTGATTGTTGAATGTTATCCATACATGAGTTTTCTATTCTTTCACATTCAAAGTACGAGACAAATCATACTACCAGAGACGAGTCGTGTCACTACCCTAGTTTAGAGTGAACGGTTCGTACTACTTGAGATGGTTCGTGTCCGTACATTGAATGTGATGATTTTCTTGTTAAATGCTTTGAACTTGTAGTTGCAAAGCATTAATCTGTTCAAACCCTAGGATAATTGATTTCAATTGGAAACCCTAATTACGTGACTAGTAGTGGATTCTTTGCCCTAGTTTTTCCCCCAATTCAGTAAACTAATTTCATTTATTATTAATAATTTAATTCCTTAGTTTAATTTATTTATTATTAAATTAGGTTATAATCATTCAATCTTTTTATCAAAATTAATTTAGGAATTTAACAATTAAATTAGATTAATTTCACAATTGTCCCTGTGAATCGATACATGAACTTGCCATTATTCTAAAAGAATTTGATATAATTTAGTTATTATATTTTGGTGTATTCAACGACCCATCACAAACTTTATCAATTGTTGCCATTTCTTCTTCTGAGAGTATCTACAAAAGAAGAGGGGGGAACAAAACCCCTCAAAAATTAATCAAATAAAGATAAAAATGGAAGCTATACCGAAAAATGTGCATAGTTGAGGGCTTTATGTCTATGCTTCACTGCCAAGAAATTTAAGGAAGCACTAACTAGTTCGTACTTCCAGTTCAGTATCATTAGGTGGGCTGGACACCTTACCTTAAATTCTTCCAATGTAAAGTTGACAAGACAAACTCCCCACCATGGCTCAATCACAAAGTCCACAGGCTGTATAGGTAATAACTCTTTCGCGATTGACTTGTTCAGCCTCCACATAATTTTCTGGATGGCTCCAAAGAGTAAAAAATAATCAGGAAACAATAAGTGCGATCCGTCTCTGAATATAACTCACCATAAAATACCAGAATAGTATATTTTAAACAAATTTCCACATTCAGCAAATTTGAAGACCCCAAAATATTTTAGCAAGCCTACAGAATTACAAAGCACAATACATATGGTTAACAAAAATAAAGCTCATGACAAAGAATTAAAACTTCTTATCCTCTATATACTTATTATCTGTTAGAAAGAAAATAGATTGTCATCCAAAGATGAAAATATTCTGTCGGTCATGGGTTTTACATCTCATAGTTGGTTTAATAAAAAAATGCATTATTAATACAAGATGTCGAAGCGATGATGAAGCAGCATCCAAGATGTATGCAAAGGCCAAATTCGCAGACTACCAAAACCATCTCGGACCAATAGATGTGGCTTTCAGCATTAATCAATTGAACTCTCACACTTTTTTTCTAAGTAAAACACTCAAAACTTTTTTTCCTGCCCGTGTTTCTCCTTACTTTCATCTTTACAAACAGCCTTTTGTCACTGGGAATGAACGAATAATAGTATTTCAAGACAAAGGAGTCTTCTGTGGAGGCAGTGGCAAAAGGAGTCATCTCTCAGGTTGTCCCTAGAAGTCTTTAATGAAAAACTGGCAGTCACTAGAATTGCTAGGTCCTTCTTTGGAGGACTCACGATGAGATGAAAGGTAGTCAGATATCGCAAGCAGTACACATTATTTCACTGTCAATAGCTTCAAGTCTCTACCAACTTGACTAATAAGTATTCCACAATGAGAATACTACATACTAACAATTGTCACTAGATCATGGACATGTAACAAGTAAATATTTAATATATAAGGCTCCCCATTCCCTGTCTCTCTTTCTCATCTCCGTCTTTCATTCATTTTCACTCATTTATTCTCATCTTACATCTGAACTCTCATTAATTATAAATCATTATCCATAATATACTATATTGTGCCTAATTTTTGTCAGTATTCCCAGTTTAAAGTTACGGAGAGGGGCACTACAAACCAGCTCCAAACCCGGCCCGTTGCTATCGCAATTGTAGGGCAGATGCGGGGGGTGATGGCATGGTGGTGTAGGATCAGCGGATGTCGTGGCTTGATGTTTTGCTATGGTGGTGACGGTGGCCAACAGTTGTCAATGGTGGCTGGTGGAAAAAAAGGAAGGTAGAGGGGAGAGATCTCGACCAAGAGGGCAGTAGTAAGTGTCAGGAGATCTGTAGTGGGGTGGAGGGGAAGGAAGGGGAGGGAAGGGTAGGAAGTGGTGGTCTGTGGTGGGGTGCAGCCTTGTAGGAAAGGGGATGAGGGGAGGGGAGGGGAGGGAAAGGGATGGCCATAAAAAGAATGGTGGTATGTGGTGGCATGGAGGAGATTGGAAGTGGAGGGGAGGGAAGGGGCTAACCATGAGGGTTGTGGGGCAGAGTAAAGGAAAGGTGGAAGGAGAGGGGAAGGTTAGGTTGAGATGGGAGCTAGGGTCAGGGTAGGGGGAGAAAATGTTTAGGTGGTGTAGACCACATTTTAATGGGTGAAATGTCATGATGTGATTATGCTTAATGTAATTAGAAGATAACATTTTGGAGGGTAGACAATTTTTTAGTATTTCCATGGATTACCCTTGATCTAGGTTGAATCAGGGTTGCCCGGTGTCCCGTGGCATTTTTCATCACAAAATCATAATGGTTGTTCAAAATTGGACCAAAGTAGGAAAAGTCAGGTGGTTCAAGGACCAAAGTGGGAGAATCTTTTCTTTAGAAATCGAAGGGGTGAAAGTATAATTTACCCATAAAAAAATGAATCCATATAATCATACTCATATAATGGTTCTTCTACAAATATCAGGTTGTAAATATGTGAAGATCGGTGATCATTTTTATACATCAAAACAGACTAAAATTGATAGAGGTGTAGACAAATGTAGGTACTAGCAAGCAAGTTACCATATAAATGTTTTTAAACTGTACCTTAGATCTACACTTGTCCATGATATCAATAAATTCATTTCTTCCTATTTCTGTAAGTCGCAAAGCATCTGCAGCACTAAAATTTGGGATGCTGTCATAAGGTTGCTCTACAAATAATAGAAAAGGATATGAATGATAAAACACCAATGAAATTTGAATAAAATATTGACACGTCTTCCTAAAGTGAATATACAGCTATGCAGAGAACAAAACCAGGACAGGTGGAGTAACACCGAAACATAGATCCAATCACCGGAAATTTCATTTAAAGAGATAGTAATTAACCTAAAAAAAAAAACACACACACACACACACCAAAAAAAAAAAAAAAATCAAACTTGAACCACGTTGTGTCAGATAGTCATTCCTGCACTAACCCTATTACATGTGGACAAGCAAACGGGCATAACCTACCAGCGATTGTCACATATTGTATGTGCTAGAGTACAAAGATTGTAGAAAATGTACAACCTCTTTGATCTCCTCTGATTTGAATAAGTAAATACTGACAAAGAGTTAATTCATAGTGATATGAAAAGGCCATCATAATTTCTGATTCAAACACGATGACCACATATGTTTGTGAAAGCAAAAAGCACATGGCAGTACTTGGTTCAATAACAAAATTCCTGATAGTGTAGGGCAATACAACCCATACTGTGTTTCATATCCAAAAATGTGGTTTCCATCGGGGAAATTTAAAACCAACATACTAGTCACAAAGAAACAGCTTGAAGGGCACCTCACACAGAGATGCCATCTGAAGTAATGTACTACAACTTCTGAATACATAAGCTAAGCATTATATAACAAATGAAATGGCAGCACCTTTAGCAAAATCATATTAAATCTTATTAAGAAAAAATAAGTACCATTTTTCATGACTTCGAAAATCATATCACAGTAATATCTGAAAGGCGATACCCTCATTACACGGCAAACATACTCCGCAAGGTGATAAGGAAACAGCTGCAAACAAAAAAATTAACAAGTAAACTGCATGATTCCAAAGATAAAAGAAAAAAAGGAGCCACTGTTAACTGAACATCTAAGTCCTAGGGTACTGTTTCTATAAAAATTTTACTTCATCAATAAAAAGAGAAAGTGCTATAATAAAAAATATTGTTGTATCTTGTAACAACTCCCATTTGATGGGACTTAAGGCAAGGCTTAGTTTGGTTTGGTTTGGTTATCTTGTAACAACTGTGAAGTTGAAAAAAGGAAAAGAGGGAACTTTTTGTGCAAGAATGTGTATACTAGGATATATTTTGAACAGTGACATGCATTCAAAATAGCCAAGGATGCATCCGAAAAGTGATAACATCGCATCCATTCAAACCATCCAGCCTCTCCATAACTGACATAGCATGGACCAAATTCATTGAAAAGTCCAAATATGAAGATTTATTTGGTGCTACATCCAATATGTACCTATTGATTCTCTCTGAGAATTGAAAGGCAATACACGGTGCATGCATGTTGGAACACTAAATCTCAAAGCTACACAAGCATGGAAAATGAGTGCAAAACAGATATATTAATATTGTAGCAGTATGAACAACTTCTCTAAATACTTTAAAAGCAAACAGAATTTCCCTTATTACGCACCGCTAAATTCTTTCTCAAATAACGCATCATCTCTTCATAATATTCACCTTCTTTGATTACTTTGCGAGCAAAACAGGTGTTCCATTGGATTCTTTTCTTTATACAGTGTTCGATCATCCTGCACAAAGACAGCACATTGAGCAGATAAAAGGGTAAGACCATAGGCAAACAATAGAGTGCATTGCACTCTGGTCTATGTTACATTGACTCTTTTAGTTATCCCAAAGTACTCATCATGTCTACCACATATGATAAGGTTAAGGGTATTGGACAGGTGTCCGACATCCATACCCAATTTAGATACTTAGATCCTCTAATTTTTTTTAAGATATTTGTAGAAGGCGAAACTCATATTTGCTAGTAAAGAAACATTTCTAGCCTCTAACTTGAATGAGAGAGATAGAAATTTCATATTTTTCCTAAATTTACTTAATTTCAAGTATGTTTCTACATAATTTATAACATCTTATCTATGAGTATGATATAATATGCAATATATAAGTGTCCATGACACATCCATGTACCCATATTTAACTTTTTTATACATATTCAAATATCCTAAGATTTAGGTTTACGAAGATATGATACTTGGACACGCATCCGCACCCGGTACTCTTACCAAGTCCATATAAAATAGATTCCAGTTACAAAAGACCTATGTTACATGAACTTCTCTAAATGTAGGAAGTACCTATGTCTGACACTTGACGCTTACGCAAGGGTATGGGATAGTGTCTGACATGTGTAGTTGGACATTCACCTAGCAAGTATATAGAGTGTGAGAGCAGGAAGGTTTTGTTCTTATTGATTTCTTTATGAACACATATGGGTTACAATTTATAGGTTGTGCAAAGCACTTGAGTAAGGATAAGATACAATCTATTTTGAACTTGAAACAAAGACCAAAAAACAGAAGGTGATAAGGATTAATTTGAATATGAGGATAACAACTTATCTTGATCTCTAATATTTAGTAATAAGAGTTACCAGAAAACTATGCATAAAATCCCTTATTATGCATGAATGATCTATGGCATCTTGTTATCACCATTTTAACCTAGAAAATAAAAGAGGTATATTAAGAAATAAATATCCATATTTTTTTTAGTCCCCGTGTCTTGAACATGGAAATTAGATGAATCAGACACTTAGACACATACCCACACCTAACACCCAAACCCTGAATCCATTTAACTTATGAAAAGACAAGAATCACAAGACTGAAGGTTCAAGAATAAATAAATAAACTGAGATGTAGTGAATGCCATGTGACAAACCCACACAGATTAAATTGAACATGAAATAGGAAACTGATGCAAATACAATCACATAATGCAAACACACAAATTTTACGTGGATCTCCTTAAAGCCAACAAACTACATCCACATGCAAAGATGAGAAGATTTCACTAACAAAGAAAAAGTAGAAGGTGGCAATACAATAGTGGTTGCCCCAAAGCTCCCAAACCCTAACCCCTCTCTACACAAAATGAGCTCTTTACACAAATATATCTATATATATATAATCGGCTCCAAAAATATAGAAGAAATAGCCCAAACATTTTGGGCCAGTTGGGCCACATCAGCCCATCAGAAAGGCGCCTTGGATACGAAATTCAAGACATTCCCCATCATGTCATACCTAAGCCTAAATTCCACAGGCTTTCCAGAAATTAAACCATCAGTTATTGTTGATGTATATATTAATGAAATGGTCAGAAATATTTCTAGAACCTTGAAAAGATTATATTAATATTATTGCATTAGGCCCAAGGCAGTTAAGCAGAATCTGATACAAGTTAGTGATGGAAAAGTTTTTTTTTTCCTTCTTGGCCTCAAAACGAGTTTCCAAATAATTGTGTTATTGATTTTTTGATTCCTCAAGGAAACCCACGAACCAAATAGGCATACAAGATTCATGCATATTACACGGAACCCACTGGCCAATGGATCTCATTCCTGGCATATCATTATATGTGTGATTGATTTGAGACAAAAACTCTTCTAAAGCAAATCATCACACCGGAATGTCCAATCAAAATAGACAAGAATAGCACATGGCATAAATTTCATTTGGGTATGAAAATTTTCGGTACTTTACAGTAGCATATAACAGTGAAGGCCAGAACATTCCCACAATTGATTCTTGTGATGAATAAGAGAGAATAATACCAATGAAAAAGTGTCCGCAATGTGACCAAGTTCTAGTATCGGCCAGTGCCAAGGCATCCTTAGGCATCTAGCCTCTTTTTTTGTGGGTAAGTGCTCGACCAGGCTGCTAGACTTGGCACTCTCTCGGTATTTCTTGGACAGTTAAGTTCTTTTTTACTAAATTTTGACCCACATTCTTATATAACTGTCATAATTAAGTTGGATTACTAATTAACATACACACATTGTCAGGAAAAATAAATGGATAAGTAATCATTTGTTGCTGTGAACAGGATATAAGAAATAAAGAAAGGGAAAGGAAAAAGGTAGATGAAATTTGTCCTTTCCATATTGGTATAATTTTTTTAAACATTCAAGTTCATTCATGCCTATTGAAAACTAATGCTTTCATTTACATTTGAAGAATTTAGTAAGATTAGCCTGTTATGATATAATTCTCTTCAACATATTCATAATACAAACAAAATTGCTCAACTGTTCATAACAATGAGAGGGGTCAAAATGGAGTACTACACTTGGTGACTGCTTCTCAATATTGCAAAACACTATGCCATATATATTGCATCCCACCCAAACACTGGATCAGATGCAGGCAAGTGGAGGATTACCCAACAAACATGTTAAGAAACTCATGGAATAAGTAAAGCCCCATTAACCAACTTGTCATGCACTTTGTGGAAAGGGTAATATGTACAGTTGAAACGAGTAAATAACCTTCAGTCCAATAATTGAATTAGTGAAATATATCACCCGTTAGTATATCAATTTACTTATTGCTAACCGTTGTGTGCTTGCGTGAAACTCCTTGCCAAGGGCCTTTGCACCCCTAGGATTAGTCGGGCTTTGATTTGGACACCCAGTGCCAATCAAATTGATTTTAATTGGGAGGGTTCTAATTGGTTTTAAATACAATTAAGCAAAACCACCAATCTAGTAACCAAAATTGAAATCTAGACTATCTCATTTTAGCTAGAAAATGTAACATAACTATCACAAGAACAGGTGTTTTTAAACTAGAAATATCTAATATCAGAACAAATAAACAAAAACCAACCTTCTGTGCCATTCTTCCTTGGAATTCAAAATGGCTTGAAGCCATTTTGGAAGACTCTCCCAAGGACATTCTTCCTTGATTGCTTTCAATATCAACTGGTCCTCAATCATGTTCGGAATGTGCTGCATATTGTTACCTAAACACTACACTACTACAAATCAACACACAATCAAAAGCCACAAATTGATACCAAACCGATCTCAATCTCAACAGATCAACTAAAATTTTCAATGCGATGGATCGGAGCAAAGTTGGAGTGATTTACTGAATCAACGAAACACAATCAATTGAAAGATAGGAGGTATGAAGAGGCAGTGTTTATTATACCTGAGTTTCGGTGGCGATTGGAAGTGCAAATGCTGGTGGATTGAGCTAGGGTTTCGAGTTGGGAGATTTTTGGGTCCACATCTGGGAAATGAGATCTGGGTACATGCAGTTGAAGAGGTTGAATTTTATTTGCGGGCTTCGATGAATTACTCCTCCCTCCCTCCGTCCCAATATTATTCCATTTTTCATTCTACTTTTCAAAAATTAAGTATAAAAATAATATAAATCTCATGTTTTACCTTTTTAAAAAAAAATTTATTAATAACATAAAAATATTATAATTATGACATTGATATTCTCTAAAAAGAAATATACTATCATAAGGTAATTTTAAAAATGGTAATGCTACTAACTAATGTTATGTCATTATTACTAATCCTACCTATTATACAAATTACAAATAATCAAAACCTCTAAAATTATGTTACATCATCCGTTAGTATACTAGTTAGTACATTAATTGGTACATATAGTGAGAGGGTAATTTATGTTTGAACATGGGCCGAGCTGGAACAAGATGGGAAATGGACCGAGCTATGGGCTGTTGTGATGGTTTGCTAAGTCCGGTCCTTTATCCCATCAGTTTGGCCAAAGCTGTTTGCCAATAGACTGGTCTTAGTGTTCTGAACCGAGGTATAGAAAGAAGAGAGCCGAGCTGTGAGAGGACAAGGCAGAACCGAGCTAGGTGAGCTCGGTGAAATCTGTCGTACAGCACGGTGGTGTTAGCACAGTTGTTTTGCTACCAGACCGTGGTAGGACCATCACACTTGGTTAAGCAGTGCGGAGTGTGTAAAAAGATAAGCATTATCTTTGTGCCTAATTTTTGTTAGTATTCCCATTTTAAAGTTACGAAGAGGGGCACTACAAACCAGCCCCAAACCCGGCCCGTTGCTGTCACAATTGTAGGGCAAATGTGGGGGGTGATGGCATGGTGGTGTAGGATCAGCAATTGTCGTGGCTTGATTTTTGGCTATGGTGGTGACGGTGGCCAACAGTTGTCAATGGTGGCTGGTGGAAAAAAAGGAAGGTAGAGGGGAGGGATCTCGGCCAAGAGGGCAGTGGTAAGTATGAGTTGATCTATAGGGGGGTGGAGGGGAAGGAAGGGGAGGGAAGGGTAGGAGGTGGTGGTCTGTGGTGGGGTGCAGCCTTGTAGGAAAGGGGATGAGGGGAGGGGAGGGGAGGGCCATAAAAAGAATGGTGGTATGTGGTGGCATGGAGGAGATTGGAAGTGGAGGGGAGGGCAGGGGCTCACCATGAGGGTTGTGGGGCAGAGTAAAGGAAAGGTGGAAGGAGAGGGGAAGGTTTGGTTGAGATGGGAGCTAGAGTTAGAGTAGGGGGAGAAAATGTTTAGGTGGTGTAGACCACATTTTAATGGGTGATATGTCATGATGTGATGATGCTTAATGTAATTAGAAGATAACATTTTGGAGGGTAGACAATTTTTAGTATTTCCATGGATTACCGTTGATCTAGGTTGAATCAGGGTTGCCCGGTGTCCCGTGGCATTTTTCATCACAAAACCATAATGGTTGTTCAAAATTGGACCAAAGTAGGAAAAGTCAGGTGGTTCAAGGACCAAAGTGGGAGAATCTTTTCTTTAGGACTCAAAGGGGTGAAAGTATAATTTACCCATAAAAAAATGAATCCATATAATCATACTCATATAATGGTTCTTCTACAAATATCAGGTTGTAAATATGTGAAGATTGGTAATCATTTTTATACATCAAGACAGACTAAAATTGATAGAGGTGTAGACAAATGTAGGTACTAGCAAGCAAGTTACCATATAAATGTTTTTAAACTGTACCTTAGATCTACGTTTGTTCATGATATCAATAAATTCATTTCTTCCTATTCCTGTAAGTCGCAAAGCATCTGCAGCACTAAAATTCGGGATGCTGTCATAAGGTTGCTCTGCAGATAATAGAAAAGGATATGAATGATAAAAACACCAATGAAATTTGAATAAAATATCGACACATCTTCCTAAAGTGAATATACAGCTATGCAGAGAACAAAACCAGGACAGGTGGAGTAACACCAAAACATAGATCCAATCACAGGAAATTTCATTTAAAGAGATAGTAATGAACTAAACACACACACACACACACACACACCAACAAAAAAAAAAAATTCAAACTTGAACCACGTTGTGTCAGATAGTCATTCCTGCACTAACCCTATTACATGTGGACAAGCAAACGGGCATAACCTACCAGCGATTGTCACATATTGTATGTGCTAGAGTACAAAGATTGTAGAAAATGTACAACCTCCTTGATCTCCTCTGATTTGAATAAGTAAATACTGACAAAAGAGTAAATTCATAGCGGCTGTTTGGGAAGTGAAATTTTAGCCTAATTTAGGCTAAAATTTACAAAAAACCAAAATAGGCTAAAATAGCCAATAAGACAAAATGTCATATCAAACCCATAATCATTTCACTTTTTTTCTCACAAATATCACATCCAACTACCAAAAATTCCAATCATCTTCCACAAAAATTTTAGCCTACTAAAATAGCCAAAAACTAAAATAGCAACTTCCCAAACACCCACATAGTGATATGAAAAGGCCATCATAATTTCTGATTCAAGCACGATGACCACATATGTTTGTGAAAGCAAAAAGCACATGGCAGTACTTGGTTCAATAACAAAATTCCTGATAGTGTAGGGCAATACAACCCATACTGTGTTTCATATCCAAAAATGTGGTTTCCATCGGGGAAATTTAAAACCAACATACTAGTCACAAAGAAACAGCTTGAAGGGCACCTCACACAGAGATGCCATCTGAAGTAATGCACTACAACTTCTGAATACATAAGCTAAGCATTATATAACAAATGAAATGGCAGCACCTTTAGCGAAATCATATTAAATCTTATTAAGAAAAAATAAGTACCATTTTTCATGACTTCGAAAATCATATCACAGTAATATCTGAAAGGCGATACCCTCATTACACGGCAAACATACTCCGCAAGGTGATAAGGAAACAGCTGCAAACAAAAAAATTAACAAGTAAACTGCATGATTCCAAAGATAAAAGAAAAAAAGGAGCCACTGTTAACTGAACATCTAAGTCCTAGGGTACTGTTTCTATAAAAATTTTACTTCATCAATAAAAAGAGAAAGTGCTATAATAAAAAATATTGTTGTATCTTGTAACAACTCCCATTTGATGGGACTTAAGGCAAGGCTTAGTTTGGTTTGGTTTGGTTATCTTGTAACAACTGTGAAGTTGAAAAAAGGAAAAGAGGGAACTTTTTGTGCAAGAATGTGTATACTAGGATATATTTTGAACAGTGACATGCATTCAAAATAGCCAAGGATGCATCTGAAAAGTGATAACATAGCATCCATTCAAACCATCCAGCCTCTCCATAACTGACATAGCAGGGACCAAATTCATTGAAAAGTCCAAATATGAAGATTTATTTGGTGCTACATCCAATATGTACCTATTGATTCTCTCCGAGAATTGAAAGGCAATACATGGTGCATGCATGTTGGAACACTAAATCTCAAAGCTACACAAGCATGGAAAATGAGCACAAAACAGATATATTAATATTGTAGCAGTATGAACAACTTCTCTAAATACTTTAAAAGCAAACAGAATTTCCCTTATTACGCACCGCTAAATTCTTTCTCAAATAACGCATCATCTCTTCATAATATTCACCTTCTTTGATTACTTTGCGAGCAAAACAGGTGTTCCATTGGATTCTTTTCTTTATACAGTGTTCGATCATCCTGCACAAAGACAGCACATTGAGCAGATAAAAAGGTAAGACCATAGGCAAACAATAGAGTGCATTACACTCTGGTTTATGTTACATTGACTCTTTTATTTATCCCAAAGTACTCATCATGTCTACCACATATGATAAGGTTAAGGGTATTGGACAGGTGTCCGACATCCAAACCCAATTTAGATACTTAGATCCTCTAATTTTTTTTAAGATATTTGTAGAAGGTGAAACTCATATTTGCTAGTAAAGAAATATTTCTAGCCCCTAACTTGAATGAGAGAGATAGAAATTTCATATTTTTCCTAAATTTATTTAATCTCAAGTATGTTTCTACATAATTTATAATATCTTATCTATGAGTATGATATAATATGCAATATATAAGTGTCCATGACACATCCATGTACCCATATTTAACTTTTTTATACATATTCAAATATCCTAAGATTTAGGTTTACGAAGATATGATACTTGGACAAGCATCCGCACCCGGTACTCTTACCAAGTCCATATAAAATAGATTCCAGTTACAAAAGACCTATGTTACATGAACTTCTCTAAATGTATACATAGTGTGAGAGCAGGAAGGTTTTGTTCTTATTGATTTCTTTATGAACACATATGGGTTACAATTTATAGGTTGTGCAAAGCACTTGAGTAAGGATAAGACACAATCTATTTTGAACTTGAAACAAAGACCAAAAAACAGAAGGTGATAAGGATTAATTTGAATATGAAAAAAAAAAACATATCTTGATCTCTAATATTTAGTAATAAGAGTTACCAGAAAACTATGCATAAAATCCCTTATTATGCATGAATGATCTATGGCATCTTGTTATCACCATTTTAACCTAGAAAATAAAAGAGGTATATTAAGAAATATCCATATTTTTCTAAGCCCCCATGTCTTGAACATGGAAATTAGATGAATCGGACACTCCTGAATCCATTTAACTTATGAAAAGACAAGAATCACAAGACTGAAGGTTCAAGAATAAATAAATAAATAAACTGAGATGTAGTGAATGCCATGTGACAAACCCACACAGATTAAATTGAACATGAAATAGGAAACTGATGCAAATACAATCACACAATGCAAACACACAAATTTTACGTGGATCTCCTTAAAGCCAACAAACTACATCCACATGCAAAGATGAGAAGATTTCACTAACAAAGAAAAAGTAGAAGGTGGCAATACAATAGTGGTTGCCCCAAAGCTCCCAAACCCTAACCCCTCTCTACACAAAATGAGCTCTTTACACAAATATATATATATATATAATCGGCTCCAAAAATATAGAAGAAATAGCCCAAACATTTTGGGCCAGTTGGGCCACATCAGCCCATCAGAAAGGCGCCTTGGATATGAAATTCAAGACATTCCCCATCATGTCATACCTAAGCCTAAATTCCACAGGCTTTCCAGAAATTAAACCATCAGTCTATGATGTACGGACACGGACAAAGACACGGGACACGACACGAACACGGGAATACGTAAATTTTCAAAAAATAGGAGACACGACACGCTGGAGACACGTTCAATATATATAATTTTATTTATTTATTATATGTAAAATTAAAAAATATAAATATTATTTATTTATTTTAATATCAAATATTATTCACAAATTAAAATTTTTCTATAAATAAAAATAATTTATTTAAACAAATAATAATATCTATAAAATAGAAAAAAGGAAAAGGAAAAAAAAAAGATTTTTGTTCAAATATATATCTATTATATAATATATATACTATTATTATATATATATATTATTAGTATATAACATATATCTATATATATAATCAGAAAAACAATTAATAGAATATATATAGCGATCGACAGTCAAACGAGAGGGCCAAAACACCATAGTGAGAGCGAGAGAGAGAGCAGATAGCGATCGATAGTCAAAGGAGAGGGCCGAAACACCATAGCGAGAGAGAGAGAGAGTAGAGAGGGAGACGACACAGACGAGGAAGACGAAACGAAGAAAGAAGAAGAAAAATGAAGAAAAACAGAAGAAAAGAAGAAGATCGAAGAAGATCGAAGAAGAGATTTGTAGAATCGAAGAACATACCTGATCTAGGGCTCCATTTCAACAGGTTCTTCACCCCCTCTCCCTCTCTCTCTGTCTGCAACAGGTTAGGGTTTCTCTCCCTCTCTGTCCATAACGTGTCCAAACGAGTGTCCGGCTACAAAAATTCCAAAAAAAAAAAGGGACACGTTGAGTAGAGTGTCGGACACGTGTCCACCGCGTGTCCGACACCCAAACGTTGCCTTCAGAGACGTGTCCGTGCTACATAGCCATCAGTTATTGTTGGTGTATATATTAATGAAATGGTCAGAAATATTTCTAGAACCTTGAAAAGATTATATTAATATTATTGCATTAGGCCCAAGGCAGTTAAGCAGAATCTGATACTAGTGATGGAAAAGTTTTTTTTTTCCTTCTTGACCTCAAAACGAGTTTCCAAATAATTGTGTTATCGATTTTTTGATTCCTCAAGGAAACCCATGAACCAAATAGGCATACAAGATTCATGCATATTACATGGAACCCACTGGCCAATGGATCTCATTCCTGGCATATCATTATATGTGTGATTGATTTGAGACAAAAACTCTTCTAAAGCAAATCATCACACCGGAATGTCCAATCAAAATAGACAAGAATAGCACATGGCATAAATTTCATATGGGTATGAAAATTTTCAGTACTTTACAGTAGCATATAACAGTGAAGGCCAGAACATTCCCACAATTGATTCTTGTGATGAATAAGAGAGAATAATACCAATGAAAAAGTGTCCGCAATGTGACCAAGTTCTAGTATAGGCCAGTGCCAAGGCATGCTTAGGCATGCTTAGGCATCTAGCCGCTTTTTTTGTGGGCAAGTGCTCGACCAGGCTGCTAGACTTGGCACTCTCTCGGTATTTCTTGGACAGTTAAGTTTCTTTTTACTAAATTTTGACATTCTTATATAACTGTCATAATTAAGTAGGATTATTAATTAACATACACACATTGTCAGGAAAAATAAATGGATAAGTAATCATTTGTTGCTGTGAACAGGATATAAGAAATAAAGAAAGGGAAAGGGAAAAGGAAAGTGAAATTTGTCCTTTCCAAATTCCTCCCCAAAAATTGGATTCTTTCTTCCATTGTTACATATTAGTATAATTTTTTTAAACATTCAAGTTCATTCACGCCTATTGAAAACTAATGTTTTCATTTACATTTGAAGAATTTAGTAAGATTAGCCTTTTATGAGATAATTCTCTTCAACAAATTCATAATACAAACAAAATTGCCCAACTGTTCATAACAATGAGAGGGCTCAAAATGGAGTACTACACTTGGTGACTGCTTCGCAATATTGCAAAACACTATGCCATATATATTGCATCCCACCTAAACAGGGTTTTGGGCTGGATCAGATGCAGGCAAGTCGAGGATTACCCAACAAACATGTTAAGAAACTCATGGAATAAGTAAAGCCCCGTTAACCAACTTGTCATGCACTTTGTGAAAAAGGTAATATGTACAGTTGAAACGAGTAAATAACCTTCGGTCCAATAATTGAATTAGTGAAATATATCACCCGTTAGTATATCAATTTACTTATTGCTAACCGTTGTGCGCTTGCGTGAAACTCCTTGCCAAGTGCCTTTGCACCCCAGGGATTAGTCGGGCTTTGATCTGACACCCGGTGCCAATCAAATTGATTTTAATTGGGAGGATTCTAATTGGTTTTAAATACAATTAAGCAAAAACACCAATTCTAGTAACCAAAATTGAAATCTAGACTATCTCATTTTAGCTAGAAAATGTAACATAACTATCACAAGAACAGGTGTTTTTAAACTAGAAATATCTAATATCAGAACAAATAAACAAAAACCAACCTTCTGTGCCATTCTTCCTTGGAATTCAGAACGGCTTGAAGCCGTTTCGGAAGACTCTCCCAAGGACATTCTTCCTTGATTGCTTTCAATATCAACTGGTCCTCAATCGTGTCCGGAATGTGCTGCATATTGTTACCTAAACACTACACTACTCCTGCAAATCAACACACAATCAAAAGCCACAAATTGATACCGAACCGATCTCAATCTCAACAGATCAACTAAAATTTTCAATGCGATGGATCGGAGCAAAGTTGGAGTGAAATTTACTGAATCAACGAAACACAATCAATTGAAAGATAGGAGGTACGAAGAGGCGGTGTTTATTATACCTGAATTTCGGTGGCGATTGGAGGTGCAAATGCTGGTGGATTGAGCTAGGGTTTGGAGTTGGGTGATTTTTGGGTCCACATCGGGGAAATGAGATCCGGGTGCATCCAGTTGAAGAGGTTGAATTTTATTTGCGGGCGTCGATGAATTACTACTCCCTCCCTCCGTCCCATTCCATTTTTCATTCTACTTTTCAAAAATTAACATATTTTACCTTCTTTTTAAAAAATTATTAATAAGATAAAAAATATATATAATTATGACATTTATATTCTTGAAAAAAATATATATACTATCAAAAGGTAATTTTAAAAATGATAGTACTACATGCATCAATTAATATACACATTAATATACTAACTAATATTATGTCATTATTACTGACCCTATCTATTATACGAATTACAAATAATCAAAACCTCTAAAATTATGTTACATCATCTGGTAGTATTCTAGTTAGTACATTAATTGGTACATATAATATTATTCTTTTAAAAAATTAATTTTTTCAAAATACAATAATTGTACTATTAAAAAAAATTTAAATTCCCTAAAAATACCCATTATTTTGAAACAGATGAAATATTATGGGACCCACCTTCTTCATTATCACTGTGTTTGGTAGTTAGGCCTCGTTTATTTAGAGAGTTAGAAGGGAGATTGGGATTGGTAGTGAGGTGAGACCCACTAATATTGTGTTTGTTTTGAGAGATAGGGAGAGGATTGATAGTGAGTTTCGAATTAGGAGCTTCGGATTAGGATAGGTGTCCCCAAGGGAATTCAGATGAGCCTCCAGGACTTAGTATTAGAAAAATAGTCCGACAGACTAGAAGTTTTTTATTTTTATTTATTTTTTATTTTATTTTTTACATGTCAGGCATTTTTTTTTTTAACATTAATTTTTTGTATTTTTTGTTAAGTAAAAATCATTATTTTATTTGTTTTATTTTTTTGGAAATTTTTTATTTTATTTTTATTTTTTAAAAATTTTTACATGTTGGGCATTTTTTTTAAAACATTAATGTTTAATGTTTTTGTATTTTTTTTATTTGTTTTATTATTTTATATAAAAATAATTTAACAATCCCTACACTAATAACTATCATCAAAATAAATACAATTTTACTTAATCCCCTTATTATTAAGGGAAAATCGATCTAGGGTCCCTCTCCCACTCTTCGTAATGGAAGAGATCCATAAAATTAATTTTTAATGTCTGAGGTCCCTAAACATTTCTCTACCCGAAACAATCTATCGACCTCGATCTCAAGCAGCTTCTGGACCTCACCTCTCTTCACCATCTCCTTCAAATTCGTCCGCATCTTCTCCGTCTTCTCTCTGTCCAATCTCAGGCGTTCGATCTTCTGGCAGATCACACTCAGCTCCTCCGCCAGGGACACATCGATCAACTCAATCTTCGCCGGAGCAGCGTTGACCAGATGAGGATTCTCCCTTCGACGATTACACCTAATTGGCTGAGGGCTTGCAATCTCAAGAACTTAAAGAAACTCTATATCAGAGGAGGTCAACTCTCTGACCTGGGTCAAAAACTTGATGACAAGAAGGCTGAGAAGGACAAGTGGAAAGTCGAGATATTGTGTTTGAAGTACTTAGGTGATTTAGAGATGAATTGGAGTGATCTGCAGGGATTATTTCCAAAATTGAAATTCTCGGAGATGGTAAATTGTCCGAAACTCATTGGGTTCCAAATCGACAATAGTCAAGTATCAATGAATTCAGGTATTTTATATTTCAGGGACGGAATACATATCTCTATTTTATATAAAGACATCAATCATTTTTGAGTTTTGATGATGTATTGCAGTCTTATAAAATGAAATGGAGTTTTTCATTCTATTTAGTAAATAGCCCTCCATGAAATAAACAGGATCATAATTCAGGGTGCATGAAGTAAACACTGGGACAAGCAGTAGTAACAAATGATTTGGGTAAGTTGCAGAAATTTTTTTAGATATTATAAACCAGAGAAATTTTCAATTGTTATTTTTAATAAATCAGAGAAATTCTTAATTGTTATTTTTAATAAACCAGAGAAATTCTCAATTGATATTTCAATAACAAACCAGAGAAATTCTCAGATTTTTCCAGAATCTCTGGTGAAACACTTTCGATTGAAAAATTTAACTAGAAAAAAGTAAAGAACAGCTTTGGGTAAGTTGCAGAAATTTTTCCAGATATTACAAACCAGAGAAATTCTCAATTGTTATTTTTAATAAACTAGAGAAATTCTCAATTGTTATTTTTAATAAACCAGAGAAATTCTCAATTGATATTTCAATAACAAGCCAGAGAAAGTCTCAGATTTTTTCAGAATTTCTCTGGTGAAACACTTTCGATTGAAAAATTCAACTGGAAAAAAGCGAAGAACAGATTTGGGTAAGTTGCAGAAATTTTTCCAAATATTACAAACCAGAGAAATTCTCAATTGTTATTTTTAATAAACCAAAGAAATTCTCAATTGTTATTTTGAATAAACCAGAGAAATTCTCAATTGATATTTCAATAACAAACCAGAGAAATTCTCAGATTTTTCCAGAATTTCTCTGGTTCTGGTAAGTTGCCATTGTTATCTCTTCTAATGTTGCTTACATATTACAATGTGGAATTTTTTCAGTTGAATTCAGTTGAACAATGTTGCTTACCTAATGAATCACAATGATTTGGATGTAAGTGTACTATTATGATCGTTTATTTTCCCTTCCTTCCTTAAATCAGAGAAATTTTGAGAATAATTGGACCAGAGAAATTCTGAGAAATTCAGAATTTATCTAGACTTTCCAGAGAAATTTGGGCCAGAGAAATTTCTTTGGGCCAGAATTTCTCTGGACCAATTTTCTTTGGACTAAAATTTCTCTGGACCAATTTTCTCTGGACTGAATTTCTCTGGATCAAGGTTGAGGGACCTTAGACATTATGAAAATATTGTTGATGGACCTTAGACATTATGAAAATATTTGATGTCCTTTATGCTAGAAAATCATAATACCAGGGACTTGAAAAAAAATACCCCTATTATTAATCTCCTTACTATTAATCATCTCACTATCAATTCCTTCCATTCTACTTTTGAAAACAAACGGGGCTTAACAGATTTTTGTTGATTGGGGTTTCCAGATTGCGGAGCTCGCATGGGTGTTGTTTGGGACTATAGTTAAAAAGTTAAAGCATATTTTTTATTTTATTTTTGTATCATTTTATAAAAAGTTAAAAAAAATTTATTAAAATAGTTTGTAAGCAAACATGGTTTGCCCCATAATACATAGAGGATTAACAATAAGATGAAATTGAATAAAAAGATATTAGGTTAATGATATAAAATAAAGAGTATTTGTTTGTATATCACTGAATTAGTAATATTAGTATTATTTATAAAAAATTAAGATTTTTTAAAAATAAAATTATAACTAGATAGAGTCTTTTATTAATTTATAATAGTTAGATTTTTATATGTAAATTATGAAAATAAAAAAATATTAAAACTTTTTAATTTTATCACAATTTATGTATCAGTTTTTAATTTGTCACAACTTCAATCGTGCAACTTTCAACCCCCTTGCTAAAGCTATAAATTTGGGCAAGTTGAACCCAAACAACTCGAGTCAAGCTTGTAAATTTTTAAAAATTGTGTAACATAATTTTTAATTTTGTGAGAACTTATGTAAAATTCAAAATTTTGAATAAATTTAAATGGATTTGGACAAAAACATCAAATAACCTAAACAATCGAAACAAAATTGTATGTATAAATATATAAAATTATTTGCTAATTTATTTTTTTAATAATAAATAAGATTAATTAAAAATTTAATATTAATAAACAAAAATAAAAACACATTTTAGAAAGGGATTATTGAATAAGTTGACATTAAAAAAATATTTTATAATGGTATAAAATAATTTAAATATGATTTTGCAAAAATTATTTTTAATTTAAAAATTACAATAAAATATTTAAATATAATAAAATTAAATTTCTACAAAATAAAGTATCTATATAAAGATAAAAATAAAAATAAAAAGATAAGAAGAAAATTTAGAATGGTATTCTCATTTCATCTGAAAGTAATTATAGATGATCAATAAACTATCACCTATAACCCTCATTTTTTTTAAATTAAAAAAAAAAAAAAAAAAGATATTTCACAAACCATCACTTTTATTAGAAAAATAACATTTATTTCTATTTGTTTTAGCAAAACTCACTTTTTAGTAATTTGAGCCCAAAAAAATTTATTTTTAATTTTAGTTTGTTTAATTGACAACTAAGGCCTCGTTTGCAAGTGTCTGTTTTAGCTTAAAAGTCAAAAAATCACTAAAAACTTAAAAAGCCTACAATTTTTATCATACACCATGCACAGTAACCTAAAAACTTATGCACAGTAGCTAGTGTACTAGGCAGCCAAATTGGATTTTTTGTTCCACACCTTTTCGTGTACTAGGCAGCCATCAAAAATTGTTCACTGTGATTGCATGGAAAAAAGTTATTGAAAGTCTTGGGTGTATTTGGTTTGTGTTTTGAGATAATTTTTTTTTTTTTTTAAATTAGGGAGATAATTTAGAAATTTTTTTGATTTATTTGGTTGTTCATTTTGAAAATAGTTTTGAAGTTTGGGAGTTTGGGATAATTAATATTTTGTTATAGTTAAGTAGATGTATATAAGAGAAAAAAAAAATTGAGAAAGGGAGGAAAGAGAGAAAAAATGATTGATTGATGTATAATAGAAATAGAAGTAATTTTAAAATTTTTTTGAGAAAATTTATTACCAAACATGTTTTTAGAAATTTTCAAATCCAAGTCAATTTTCAAAGACAAAAAGAAAAAAAAAAAAGTAAAAGAAAAATTAATATTGAACACAAGTTACAAACATGACATGATTACAAACATGACAAGTTACAATGCCGTGCATCATACTGTCATGGGTTATGACAAGGGTTATCAATTTATCCATTTTTATATTATTTATTTTTATAATTTTAATTAAAAAGTTCATCCCAAACAAATTAGTTTCTTTTAGTTCATATTTTAACCAAAAAAAAAAAGTTACTAAAATAACATATTCCCAAACGAGGCCTAAGATTAAAATAAATAAATAAATTTTAACAAGATCCACAATATTTCGTAAATGCTAAAAAAATCTAGATGAACAATAAAAAAATTATTTGAGACCCCAAAAAAACACCCACAATTATATCTACAATGATATGGTATCATATGAGAGGGTAAAAAGCGTAAGTCTGGGCCGAGCTAGAACTGGGAAGAAGCATGCCGAGCTATGGGCTGAGTAGAATGGGCTTCGTCGCTGGGCTCTGTTAGCCCGGTCATGGATGACTGAAGTTAGCTCGGTTCAGAGTATTCTGAACTGGGGTACAAGGAGTTGCGTTATGCAAACAAGTTGATACTGAGCTAGGTAAAGCAAGGTAGAACTAAGCTAAGGAGAGTTCGGTGAAACTTGCCACGTCAACATATGTTAGCCCGGTTGCTTTGTCATATTACCGAAGTAAAACCATTTCACTGGGTTAAAGCAGTGAGGAGGGTATTAAAGGATAAGCATTATCTTTTAGGAGTATGATTTCTAGGAGGACTTTGTGTTGTAGAATAAGAGTCCTACTAGGATTGTGCTAGGTAAAACCTACAAAAGCTCATAACAGACCTATGTACAGGTATCACAACTTTGATTCTCGAATACACAGAGCTTTTGTCTATTTGTCTATTTTGCTGACTTAGGCATCGGAGAGGTATCCGTCACACACCTGCCAGCTAGCTCACGTTTGTGTTTTCAGAGAGTAAAGCGATGGCGTTTGGAGGAGCGCAGACTTGATCAACAGGATTATACAAGAACATTATTTCGTGCTCGTATAATTGGCGCCATCTGTGCGAAGTCCACAAAGAACAAAACCTCTTGATCAAGGTTTTCTCTCTAGTTGGAAGCAATGGCGCACAATGAAGACTTGCCGCAATCGGCTGTTGATAGGCAAACCCCGGAGGGGGGTGGGAGGCGCAAAGGTTTGTTTTCTATCCCTCCTATGGTGGATTTAGAACCCCAGCGACAGAACTCCCAGAGGGACGCAAGGGAGAAACAGGGCACTAGCCCCCGTCGCTCTCAAAGTCCTGATAGGTAGGAGCGGAGGCTGGATCCTCAAGTTCTAGAGGATCACGTGAGGGAGCAAGACGAGTTAATAAGGAGGATGGCGGCAGATATGGAGTCAATGAAGCGCCAGATAAAAGGGAAAAATGGTGGCGATAGGAGAAGGGCGCAAAGGCAACACGCCCCCTCGCCACTCAGAGGATCGTGATAGGCATAACACACCATCACAAGCAGAAAATAGGAGCCTTAGAACAAGCGACACTCAATCGAGGACTTCCAGAACTCGTTACTCCAAGTCTGAGAGAACGAGAACTGAGAGGTCGTGTACTGAGGGAAGCACATATCGGCTCTCGCACACACACCAGATGACATCTAGGCACACGGAGTTGCCTAGATCATCTGACTTGCGAACAGTACTAGAAGAAAGGGCTCGATAGAATGAGGACACCAGGGCTCGCGACCCATCTAGAGTATCAGTACTACAACAATTGGCCCCTCGGACACATGAGAGTGTCGAGGTAGGAATGTCAATGCCGTGCCTTGCTTACGAACTAGCGGACAAAGTATTAGTAAGGCTACAAAGCTCGTCATTCGTTTCGGCAATAGAGAACGCACCACTACCTTCAAGCTTCCACCAGCCCAAATTCACCACTTATGAGAGGAAAACAAACCCCTACATGCACTTTCGCCACTTTCGCCAGGTTATGACAGTGTACCGGCGGAATGAGGCCCTGATGTGTATCCTGTTCCCATCCAGCCTTGGCGACCTAGGTCTAATTTGGTTTGAAAGGCTACCAGAAGACAGCATCGCCTCCTGGGCACAATTGGCAGAAGCGTTCGTGACTAGGTTCAGAACGAACACCAAGACGCCAGTGGAGATCGATCAGCTACTCTCCATTGACATGGGCGACAAGGAGATGTTGAGATCCTACAACGGTCGATATTGGAAGACTTTCAACTAGATAGGAGATTGCCCTACAAATCTCGCCATCGCACAATACAAAAGGGGTCTACCAGTCAGAAACAAATTGAGGGACTCAATTACTATGACGCCACCCCTCACGATGGAGGCCCTAATAGAGAGGGTGCACCAACATATCCGCGTGGAGGAAGATAGCGCCCGGGCTAAAGCAAAATATGGCTCAATAGTAATGCCAGACAAAAAGATTGCAACAAAAGTCAACACAGTAGAACAACCAAACATGAATGAACGAGGCAGACGAGCTAATATGGAAGACCCAGAAAAAGGAGGTTAAGAGTTCGCACTACCATCACCACCATGTTCAATAAACCCATCTACCGAATTCTCAGCGAGATAAAGAATGAACCCTTTGTTCGGCGGCCAGCCAAGTTGGGAGTAGCACAAAGGGGCTATGACAAGAGGTCCCACTGCACCTTCCATGATGAGAAGGGGCACCTAACTGAAAATTGCACACCCTTGAGGCAACATCTGGAAGAATTAGTAGCTACTGGTCACCTAAACCAGTATATTGAAAGGGGCACGCAGCCAGTCCCCCAGGACCTCAATGGGCCAAACGGGATGCCGGTGGACGGACGACCCCAAGGTGTAATCAATGTTATTCATGGGATCATTGAACCTAAGCGGGTATGTGAACTCAGAGGGATGATAAAGAAGGCAGAGCACCTGAAGAAGGTACTAAGTGCACAACCTACCATCAAAAAGGGCAAAACAGAGGCTACGAACGTCATATCCTTCTCAGACAAGGACCTAGCAAGGCTACATTGCCCTCATAATGACACACTGGTGGTAACTTTGCGCGTCAAGAACTTTGACATCAAGTGAATCCTGATTGACCAAGGAAGTTCGTACGAGATAATGTATTATAAAACCTTCAAACAGCTGAAACTAGAGGACAAAGACTTAGCCCCTATAACATCCCCCCTAGTTGGCTTTAATTCAATGCCAGAATGGCCAGTAGGCAAGATAATCCTCCCAGTCAAAGCTGGGACCATGACTAAACAAGTGGAATTCTGGATATTGAAGGTCCCTTCCACTTACAACATAATCCTGGGAAGAACATGGCTGCATGCCATGCGATCGGTAACGTCAACCTACCATCAAGCACTACGGTTCCCCAACGAAGCCAGAGTAATTGAAGAGGTCTTGGGAGACCAAATCATGTCAAAACAGTGCTTCGTCATAGTAAATGGCAGCCGGGCTGCAAAAGGATATGTACAGATGGTAGAAGAGCCAGAAAGCAATGAACTATTTGCGAATGTTGGCAAGGCAGCAGAACAGAAGGCAGTGGAAGACTTGGTAGAGGTAAGGATAAATGAAAAGAACCTAGAAAAGTTCTTTTTGCTCGGGTCGTCTTTGTCCAGCACTGAGAGAATAGAGATTATAGAATTCTTAGCCTCTAACATCGAAGTGTTTGCATAGACATCATACGACATGCCTGGCATTGACCCAAACTTCATCTGTCACCAACTGAATGTCCACCCGACTACTAGACCAATTATACAGCGTACTCACAGAACAGCACTCCACCACGCAGAGATAGTAGCGGAGGAAGTGGGAAACTTGCTGGAGGCAGTAGCCATCAGAGAAGTACACTATCCCAGGTGGATATCCAATACTGTAGTAGTGCCAAAGAAGAATGGAAAATGGCGTGTTTGCGTGGACTACAAAACTGTCAACAAGAGATGCCTAAAGGATAGCTTTCCCTTACCCAGGATAGACCAACTTGTAGACTTGACGGCAGGGCACAATCGACTTAGCTTCCTTGATGCGTATAGAGGTTACCATCAGACCGCTATGTATGAGCCAGACCAGAAGGTCACATCTTTTACAATGCCCAGGAGATTGCATTGTTACAGGGTCATACCCTTTGGCCTAAAAAATGCAGGGGCCACATTCCAACGGATGGTTACCAAAATGTTTGAACCATTGTTAGGCAAAACAATGGAGGCTTACATAGATGACATGGTGGTCAAAAGCAAGGATGAGAAAGACCATCTTAGGGACCTAGACGAAATGTTCCAAATCCTAAAGAAGAACAAGTTGCGTGTAAATGCATCTAAGTGTGCGTTTGGCGTAGGATCAGGCAAATTCCTAGGCTTCTTGGTGACCAACCGGTGTATAGAAGTAGACCCTTCTCAGATCAAAGCAATCCAAGATCTAGAGAGGCCCAACACAGTAAAAGAGGTGCAGCATCTCACTAGCCTAGCTGCCGCACTCATCCGGTTCATAAGTCGATCATCATATAGATGTCAACCATTCTTCCAAGCGTTGAAGGCCAAATTTGAGTAAGATGAAGAATGCGATCGTGCCCTAGAGAGCCTGAAAGACTACATGACTTCTCCTCCATTGCTAGCAACCCCAGTACTTGGAGAAGAACTTTTTTCGTACTTAGCAGTTTCATAGCATGCAGTTAGTGCAGTATTGGTCAGAGCGGAAGGAATCCAACACCTGCCTATCTTTTATGTTAGCAAGACCTTGCTGGAGGCAGAAACCAGGTACCTACTATTGGAAAAGCTGGCCTTAGCTTTGATGATGGCCTCAAAGAAGTTATCACATTACTTCCATACCCACACCATAATCATCCTGAGAGCTTTTCCCTTAAAAGCTTTGTTTGAGAGGGCGGACTTTTCTGGACGAATCTTAAAATGGGCGGTGGAATTGGAACAGTTCGACATCAAGTTTCAACGCAGAACCGCAATAAAAACCCAAGCTCTGGCAGACTTTGTGGCTGAGTTCACACCAGGAAGCCATCACATCTACCCAGTTGACTTAACTGATACAACCGAAAAGGAGATGGAAAGTGCCGCAGGAATTGCGCAACCCCCAAAACAAGATACCCAGCCACATCCCAAGGCATACTGAATTGAAGAAAGGAAGAAAGAGGCAAACCGTGCTATACCCAGCAAAGACTCATCAACAAGTAAAAACATGGTACAGTCAAATAGTGAAGAGCAAACCCCAACAGTAGGCATGGACTTGGAAGAAAACATCAGCAACACTCATGACCCCAAGACATCATCTGACCCCTCCACTTACTAGAAGCAATTCATTGGAGAGATATAGAAGCTCTTCGTGGATGGAGCATCCAATAAGCATGGTGCAGGACTGGGCATAGTCCTCATCTCACCAGATGGCCTGATAGTGGAACAAGCAGTCAACCTTGGCTTCCCAGCATCAAACAATGAGGCAGAATACGAAGCACTTCTAGCAAGCATAAAATCAGCACTCTTCATGAAGGCCACCGAGCTAATAGTTTACAGTGACTCCCAGCTGGTAGCAAACTAGATTTCAGGTGACTACGAGGCAAAAGATGAGAGGATGGCTAAGTACCAAGAGTTAGTCAGAAATGAGATCATGAAGTTCGAAGTAGTGCAAATAGAACAGATTGACTGAGACGAAAACAACAGAGCAGACGAACTGGCAGGTTTTGCCTCCATGGTATACACATCTATCCCACATCTATTACTGATCGACTTCTTACCTAAACCAAGTATTGAAGAACCCGAAGTAACAGAGGTATGTTGTGTCGAACTAGGCCTTTCATGGATGGATCTCATTATTGTATTCTTAAAAGACGGCATCTTACCTAAAGAGAAGAAAGAGGCCAACAAGATCAGAGCAAAGTCACAGTGATTTTGGCTCTCTCCGTCATTGGCGTTATACAAAAAATCCTTTACAGGACCTTACTTGAAATGTGTCCATCCTAGCAAGGTCAAGACATTCTTGTTCGAGATACACGAAGGGGTATGCGGAAGCCACCAATGGGGAAGATCATTGGCCTACAGAGCAATTTCACAAGGATATTGGTGGCCTTACATGCAAGCAGATTCAGAGAAGTATGTCAAGAAGTGCGAGAAATTTCAGAAGTTCGCATACCAAATACATCAACCAGCTAGAGAGCTTCTACCATTAACTAGCTCATGGCCCTTTGCGACGTGAGGCTTGGACATAGTAGGGCCACTTCCAATAGCACCCGGCAACAGAAAGTTCTTTCTCGCAGTAACGGATTACTTCACGAAGTGGGTAGAAGCTGAAGCACTCGCATCAATAAAGGAGAAAAATGTTAAGAAGTTTGTTTGGCAGAATATCATAACCCGATTTGGCATACCAAAGGCTCTGATATCCGACAATGGCACTCAGTTTGACGGCAAGATCTTCAGAGGCTTCTGCGAGAAATACAAGATAGAATTCTACAACTCTACACTAGCATACCCTCAAGCAAATGGCTAGGCAGAAGCATCAAACAAAGTTGTCTTGGATGGTTTGAAGAAAAGGTTGGAAAGAGTAAAAGGCAAGTGGACTGAGGAGCTTCCTCATGTTCTATGGGCTTACCGTACCACACCTCGGTGGTCGACTGGTGAAATGCCTTTTTCTTTGGCCTATGGCATGGAAGCGGTAATCCCACTAGAAGTAAGCCTCCCCACCATTAGAAGTAAAAATTTTGACCCAGACTTAAATGGAGAAGCCATAACCTTGGAACTTGACCTAGCATAAGAGAGAAGAGAAAGAGCACTGGTTCACATCGCCTCATACTAGCAAGAGTTATCCAAAAAATACAATAAGACAGTACATCCGAGGCAATTCAAGATTGGAGATTGGGTGCTGCGTAAAGTAATGGGAAACACTCTGGTACCCGAAGATGGCAAGTTAGGGCCTAATTGGGAAGGACCATACAAAGTGGTTGGCTTAGTAGGAAAAGGGGCATATCACTTGGAAGATGGGGACAATAAGGCTGTTCCCAGGTCGTGGAATACTGTCAATCTCAAGTTATTTTATTTTTAGCTTTTTCCTTACAATAAGTGTAGTTTTTCCTTTTTTCAAATAATACAAGTAGTTTACTTTTTCAACATAAAGTCTTCTTATTGTAAAAGTTATTCTCAGTCATTGTCAGCTAGGGGCAACAGATGAGAGGTTGGCTGGAATAACCAACTTTTAGTACTCTTCAGCCGAGATAAGGATCTAGGCTGAAGAGAGGTTGGCAGAAATAACCAACCTTGAGTACTCTTCAGCCGAGATAAGGATCTAGACTGAAGAGAGGTTGGCAGGAATAACCAACTTTGAGTACTCTATAGCCGAGATAAGGATCTAGGCTGAAGAGAGGTTGGCAGGAATAACCAACCTTGAGTACTCTTCAGCCAAGATAAGGATCTAGGCTGAAGAGAGGTTAGCAGGAATAACCAACTTTGAGTACTCTTCAACCGAGATAAGGATCTAGGCTGAAGAGAGGTTGACAGGTATGACCAAACAGATTACAAGGTTCCAAGATCGAGATAAGTATCTCCGCCAGAAAATGCTAAACTTCATGCAAATCATAATTGAAAAATAAATGCAGGTATGGAATAAACCGAGCAAAAAGAAGTAGATTTCATTCAAGATTCAAAACAAAGTTACAAGAAGTAGGGCTTCAGCCCGGTTACAAATGCTTTCAAAAGTTAGCGTCAAAAAAAAAAAAATACAAGATCAAGCAAAAAGGTCGTCCAGATCTGCATCCAGGTCAACTCGAGCTGCACCACTCGGTAGCCCGATTTCAGTAGGTAACTCGGTCACATTTTCAACTGTACTGGGCACTGGTGGCTCCGCCTGAGCTAATTGAGCAGTTTGGAGACCGCGATCATTGTTGGTAGCCGGGGCGTTGTTTGGCTCTGGAGATGCCTCATCTTCTTCTCCCACTTAGAGCAATTTCTGTTGAATGGCATTAGCGTAGTTCGCCATATAGCTCGGAATGAAGTGGGGATGAGGGTTCTGGAAGACTTCGGTTTCGTGGCCATAACCGAGCTGTGACAAAGCCGCCTTTCATCCGCATTTGAAGAATATATCCTTTGCAGCCTCACATTGCAGAATGTAAGTGGCCTTCCATTTCTTGTAGCCACGGTCTTTAGCATCGTCCGCGCTCTTCTTCAGCTCGGCGATCTCTACATCCTTTTTTTTCTCGAGCTTGGCCAGCTCCTGCAGATATTTATCTTTCCGCTTGACCAAAGCCTTCTGCTTATCTGCTTCAGCTGAGTTGACTAGTCCGATGAGTCGGGCTATTTCGGTTTGTAGCTCGACCGTTCTTTGTTTGGATTCTACTATTTCAGTCGTCTTAACGTTGGCTTCTGCCACGGCCAGCCGTGTGGTCCTACGTAGCTCCAACACGCGCTTGTGAGCAATGTGATTCTTCTGCATGGCCTGCAAAAGGAGATATAGCAATAATGGTTAAAACCGTGCAAAGAAATGTACAAACTGAAAAGACAAGTAGAGAAACTTACTAGCACCAACGACTTTGTCGCCGAGCGGATGGCCTTCAGCTCGGTCAGATGATCATGATGCTCTATGTCGGCTGGCAAGCATACGCTCTTAGTGAGGTTAAAGGCAAGCGAGTGGTCTTTTTTAGCAACCACTGAATCTGTGTTTATTATGGCCCGGTTCTTATAGGTCACTCTTGGTGCCCATTCTGAAGGGCTAGCCCGATCAAAACGCACTGGTTCTAGGCTCGGTCATGTGGTCTCTGGAAGCACGATGTCGTCTTCATCAATAAGACATGGCTCGGTCGAGGAGGTACGAGCACGCTTATTTGGCCGAGAAGACGAGGCCCGAGCTGTTGGCAAGGCTACCACGGCCTCATGTGTTCGGCCAGCCTATGGTACCTCGGTTTGATCCCCCACAGCTGGGGCCGTTGTTTCGGTAATGAGTGCTCTGACTGCTCTCTTCTTAACAATTTCTTGTTCCTCTGTTAATGGGATCAGATTGATTTGAGGTAGTGTGGGATCTAGTTCAGGTGAAGGCTCAAGGAGAAAGTCTGTCACCTTGGTCTTCCTCCTGCTGCTGTATCTATATGTCGGTTCAAAATTGAGTAGCTCGGCCCAACCTCGATCGCGGTACCGAAGCGCGGCACGGAGTGCGTCTAGATTGGGGTATTGGTACTGCAACTTTAGTTGGTTCAAGTCTGCATAAAGAAAAAGGCAACGGTTAGCACGGTGCAAAACTTATAAACAGAGTAAAGAATGCACAAAGCTAAGTCGAGGTATACATACCGGCTACTCCTTTAGTCTAGTTAATACGGCATCCCGGTATTAGGGCTTCCTAGTCTTCAAAATTACCAGAAACCCAGAAAAAGTCATCGTCATTCACGTCTTTGTCCGGTGTGTTTTTAATTATTTTCTCTTGGCGTCTTCTTATTCTTAAATAACATACCCAGCCATCTTCATTTTGGCCAAGCGAGTATTGGTGAAATAGCTCGGCTAAACCGAGGTTGAGGCCAAGCCGGCGATTTAGCTCGGCGATGCCGTTTATTATTCTGTAAGAATTGGTGCTAAGTTGGGTTGGGCATATTCTAGTCTGGCTAAGGAATTCGCATAGGAGTGGTTGAACTGGGAATTGAGGCCGGCTTCAACAATGGATAGTACGGTGAATGGAACGAAACCTTGTTTTCCCTAGGGTGTGGTATCTAGTTCGGCTAAAGAGAGATGCACATCATCAGGGATGTTGTAGTCCTTGCGAAATTCGGCAATAGCCCCTGGTGAGTTTACTAGGAATCGATATTTACCCATTTATGACTTAAAATTATGAATAACTTAGCCTGGAGTCCTAGCTCGTTATTGAGATGACGTTGAGTTCTCGGTTGAACGTGCAAATGTGTGCCTAGCCAACCTAGTCAGAGTCTGCAAAGTGGAGATGAAAAGTGTTAAGCCCAGATCGTTGGACCGTGTTAAGTACAAAGGCAAAATAAATATAACCCTAGTTCGGCTACGTGGGATGCAACCCATTCTTAGTCCGGTTAGAGCAAAAGTGTTTAGCTTGGCTAAATGTAAAAGAAGGTTCTTAGACCAGTTGTAACATAAGGCGAGGCGTGAATATTTTAGTTCGGTTATTGGGTGGAGTTCCCTAGTTCGGTTGTGTTTAAGCCTAGAGTTGCCTAAACAGGTTTTTAGCTCGGTTACAGCACGATTCTAGATTCAAATTCGTGTTTTCTGAATCCAAACGGTGTGTTCTTGAGCACGAACCTATGGTTTGGGGTTTATAGCATTTGCTCAGTACTATGGTGAATATCTAGTGTATATAAACATGTATGTGGGAATTGAATATCAAAAATGAAGAAATAGTTAAAAAAGAATAGCATAAAGAAGTGTTAGCAAACTTACAAGTGTGAAGTCGTAAAAAAACAATAGCCAATGAAGATGAAGGCGTGAGTATGGAGCTTCAAATGCACAAGTTCTCAGAGGGCAAAGGAAAGAAGATGAATAGTGAAATGTTTTGATTTGAAAAAAATAGGGTTTTTGTATAAAACCTAGATTTTGGTGGGATTGTTCAAAATTCATGAGGTACGAAGACGGCGTTGACAGCTGTATTCAACCAATAGGGGCCAGCCACGTGTCTATGGGAATAGAAAGCGATTCAAATGTACAGTGTGACTGAAAAGACATTTTTTGACCGGACAAATCGGTAGCCCGATAACAATTTAGCTCGGTTGAAGGTCTGAACTTTTAGCTTGGCTGGTAACGAGTAATCCCAATCATGCTACGCAGATAGAATTAAGGGGCAATTGAGAGGATAAAAAGTGTAAGTCTGGGCTGAACTAGAACTGGGAAAAAGCGTGCCGAGCTATGGGCTAAGTAGAATGGGCTTCGCCGCTGGGCTCTGTTAGCCCGGTCATGAATGACTGAAGTTAGCTCGGTTCAGAGTATTCTGAACTGGGGTACAAGGAGTTGCGTTATACAAACAAGTTGATACCGAGCTAGGTAAAGCAAGGTAGAACCGAGCTAAGGAGAGTTCGGTGAAACTTGCCACGTCAACATATGTTAGCCTGGTTGCTTTGTCATACTACCGAGGTAAAACCATTTCACTGGATTAAAGTAGTGAGGAGGGTGTTGAAGGATAAACATTATCTTTTAGGAGTATGATTCCTAGGAGGACTCTGCGTTGCAGAATAAAAGTCCTACTAGGATTGTGCCAGGTAAAACCTACAAAAGCTCATAACAGACTTATGTATAGGTATCACAACTTTGATTATCGAATACACAGAGCTTTTGTCTATTTGTCTATTTTGCTGACTTAGGCATCGGAAAGGTATCCGACCCACACCCGCCGGCTAGCTCACGTTTGTGTTTTCAGAGAGTAAAGCGACGACGTTTGGAGGAGTGCAGACTTGATCAACAGTATTATACGATAACATTATTTCGTGCTGGTATAATGATGTGGTATTATATGTATCAATTCTTGATTTGCTATACACTCAACGACATGGTGCCCAACTCTCTTATTATATCATTGTAGGTGAAAGTGTGGGTCAGTAGCATTGTTGAAACAATAAATTATCACATATAACTCCCATTTTCTTTTCTTTTTTATTTTATATATATATATATATATATAAAAGGTAGTGTTTGGTAGAGTTTTAGAAATATGATTTGATAATAGAGTTGTTTTTGAGTTTGTGAGTTTTGGAATTATGATTTGAGTAGAGAAAATTTGTTTAGTTATGAGTTTTGAAAAGAGTGTTGAATTGGGTTTTGAGTTGAATATTGAATTGAGTTTTGAAAATTGATGTGACATGTGAAATAAGAAAAAAAAAATTGGTTATGAGTTTCAAAAAGCTATAATTCATAATCATACACACAATTTAACACTCTATTAAAATTTATGATCAACAGTCATTACCAAACTCTTTTTAAAATTCAATTCAAAAAATTAATTATTAATAAAAAATAACACTCTTAAGCAAACTCTTTTTAAAATTCAATTGAAAAAAATTAATTATTAACAAAAAGTAACAGTCATAACCAAACTTTTTTTCAAATTCAATTCAAAAAATTAATTATGAACAAAAATATACAATTAAAACTTTTTTTTGTTGAAAATATTATAAATTTGATGGTCACAATAAATATTCAATTACTGATCATATCGAACTTATAATTGTATATTTGATTTGAATTATGTTTTCTTTCAATATTTTCCAATTAATTTTTTTATATTTCTAATAATTATTGTCACAAATCATTTGCTAGTTATTATATTATTATTTTCAAATAAATGGCCACCAAATTTATCAGTATTATATATATTGGGAGTCATAAAAAAATTAGAATATCATTTCATTAGTATCTACATCATTTACCAGACATAATTCAATATTGTTAGAATTTTTTCGTTTGCTACATTTTATCAATTTCATGGGAAACCGTCTATTTCCATGAAGGGAAACCCGTGAACCCTATGTCCTTTCAGTTGGTATATTATTGTGCCTTTACCTGAACCAAACCCGTGAACACTCTTAACCAAACCCTATGTACCTGTAAACCTATCCTGTACAGCCATGGCCCTTCCTGTGAGTCATTTTCAGCGCCTCAGTTCTGATTAAAGCAAAAAAAAAAAACAAAACATGATGCTACAGTAAAGCTTTTTGGAATGTTGTTTGGCTAAGGCTACAATAGCCTCATAGCCTGACCTTAAAGCACCCAACAACTTCATTACTTCACCCGTGAACACTCTTAACCAAACCCTATGTACTTGCCAACCTGTCCTGCACAGCCAAGGCCCCTCATGTGAGTCATTTTTAGCGCCTCAGTTCTAATAAAGCAAAAAACAAAACATGATATTACAGTAAAGCTTTTTGGAATGTTGTTTCGCTGAGGCTACAATAGCCTCATAGCCTGACTTTAAAACACCCAATAACTTCATTACTTCAATACAACTAGCAACTTCTTCACCATCTTCATTTATCTTCATCATTGAATAGTGTCAATACAACCACCACTAATCTAAAACATACAACCAGCTCTTCTACCAGCTACCTCAATTACTTTCACAAATTCAATCCACCACCAACCTTAATAAATTTCAGAAATTCAGTCTATATATTTACAAATCTTGATCGTGTAAAATAAGAAGAGAGGAAGAGTTTTTTTTTTTGTTCAGAGCTTCAAAACAACATCCGAATCCATATTCAGTCCACCACCTTCTACAATTAATTTCACAAATTCAATCAATATATTTACAATTCATATCCGTATAAAACAAGAAAAGAGGAAGAGCTTTGATCAAGTTCAAAGCTTCACAACAGCAGTAGAGCTTCACAACAGGGCTTCACAACAACAGTAGAAGTCGAATCTATCATAGAATCGGTCGACCGGGCAGTCAACCAAGGGGTCTTCTAGCCAGTCAACCAGCTTCACCTTTTCACATTTTTTTTTTTGCTTAACTTGAGGCTTCATTTGGCTTTCCTTGTAACAACCCTCACCATTGCTTACCGATTAATTACTGATTACTAAGACTGATCAAGATGGCTAATTGAATTGATTGAAATACTGAACAGACTAACTGAAATCTGGAACTGGATTAATTGAGTATATCTGTTTAATTGCATTTCTATCTGTTGCCTGTTTGATTATCTGTTCATGTTTATACGCTTAAACTGCTAATTGAAGGCTTTATCGGCGGCCGAATATGAAATCGATTGATGTTCTGTGTTAATTAGATTTTATGTGATCTTATGGCATATTTATTTGAAATGTAATTTGGTATGATTTAAATTAGATTAAAATAAGCTAATTTAAATAAGTTGCCTTATTTACGGAATTGCCATGTTAGTGGGCCCTTTATTATAACATATTTGGGCCTTATTATTCATTCAACAAAGCATTTCATTAGTCCATTTCTTGTGATTGTCGACTAGAGAGAGAGAGTGAGAGGAAAAGAGTGATTTCAATTTGCTTCGTCTTGTATTGCTTGAGAATTGGAAAGATTGGAGGAGTTTGTGATCAATTGAGCTTCTAGACTTGTATTTGAAGATCTAAGGTAGATCATTAACCTTCCTCATTGTGTATTTGAGTTTATTCTTGCATGTTTAATGGGTCTTTAGTAATCTAAGGCTTGAATTGGCCTTGGCCCTGTTTGGTAGAGCTGTGGGAAACTGCTTATAGCTTATGCCCAAACAGCTTATAGCTTATAATTTTCAGCTTAAGCTGATTTCCAGCTTATTCTTAAAGCATCTCCTGCCCCACTCAAAGAATAAGCTGATTTCTGACTTCCAAAAAGCTATAAGCTATAAGCTATAAGCTAAACCAAACACATCAAAATAGCTTAAATTAAACTGAAAGCTGGAATAAGCTGATTATAAGCTGTGCCAAACAGGCCCCTTGTAGTGTTGGATTATAGCTTAATTCATGCATGCATGTTTGGATTGTTGAGTCTTGAGTTGTTTTCATGGCAAAATGTTACATGCATGCTCATAATTATGTTAAGTCCATGATCTCATCTTGTTTTTGTAAGATTTGGCTCTTTAGAGCATGAAATTGAAGCTTGGAAATAGTTTAAATCTATGCATGTTCCATGTTCATCATGTTCATGAAATTTGGTTCGAAATTGGATTTAATTGAAACACCTTTGGGCTTTGATTTCTCAAATTGAGCTTTGAATCATGTTGTTCTATGAGTTTACAAATGTTTTCCAGAAAATTAGCCCAAAAGGATCGAATTTGATGCATTGAAACTTGGTTTTGAACTTGGGACTCAAATATGGATTTTCCAGATTTTGGACTCCCGCTCGAGCGGGGAAATTAGCGCTCGAGCGGGGAATTCGAGCTCCCAGCATCTTGCATGGTTTTGCAGTACACTCGAGTGGAGTTATGCACGCTCAAGCGGAGACCTGAGTCACACGCTCGAGCGTGCGTCGAGCGCCTATCGAGCGTGAAATTCGAGCATCTAGTACTTTTGCCATATTTTACAATCTGCTCGAGCGGGGAAAGTGACACTCGAGCGGGGAACCTTTGTCTGCATGTCTGCTCGAGTAGGGAAATCTACGCTTGAGTGGGACCCCTGTTTTCTGAAAATTCTGAAAAATGTTTTAAAGTGCATCTCTGCATCCTCATTCCATCCTAGGCATTCCTAGGCCTAGTTTAAGGCATCTTGATGAGGATATAGATGTAGAACACACCGAGACAAATTAGGGATTAAGTTATTATCTTTCCCAACTGTGTAGCTTAGTGTGTGTTCGTCCTGTAAACTGTGTAGGGTTGGCGACTGGAGACGCACTCTAGTTTGACTGTAGCCCAGAAATCTGTAAGGAACAATTATGTAAAGATATGTTCAACTGTGAATATTTTTGACTGTTTAACTGAACTATTTTCTGACCTGATACTGTTAATTGAATGAATGTATGTCCTATATTCTGAACTGTATTGTGGCATCCTTAGCACCCACTGTTTACTGTTACTGTTACAGAGATCTCTGTCGGTTCCCTTGTTGGAACCACTACTGTTTACTGATTGATGGCCATCATTGACTGTTCGGTCTTCAAAGACCTACTGTTTACTGTACTGTTATGCTAATGGATGTACCACATATGACTGAATGACTGAATGACTGATATACTGAATCAATGAACTGTTTTTACTATTGTAAGGACATTCATTCTTAACCTTTTTACGCATTATGTTATTCACTGGGCTTTAACTCACTACTCATATATATATATGTAGGTGTTCAGGCACCGAACCGCGGCTAGAAGCGTCGGGGTTAACTCCAGTTTTGTCAAGCCAACTGCTGTGCCTCACTGCGAGGTTCCGAGCCTGCCAAGCTTTGGCTTAGGGGTGCTTTAATTTCCCCCGTCTGTCTCCGTATCTCTTTTGTAATCTGTATAGACTGTTACTGTACTGTTTAATAGGGATTAGGTCCTTGTTCTGATCGACTGTTAATGTTGTACATACGTGTGAAAAATCCTTTTTGCATACAGACTGTCACAGCTCATTGGACATTGTTTATTTATTGTATTGGCTTCCACCAAATTTGTACTTTGTTTTCTTGTTCTTACATTAGCGTGCCTTGGTAATCTCAAATTCTTGGCGATTCTGATGCTAAATCCATAGGGGCGGGTTTGGGTCGTGACAATCCTGCTTCTGACCTTTTGCACACCATTTCCTCACAACAGTAGCCGAAACCTTCCATACCTTTTGCTTACCTTCAAAAGTCATGCCTAGAACAAAAGAGCAAGACTAGTACATGGTGAAAACTCTAACCTTCCACCACGCCAACAATAGCAACAACAAGCTTATCCAACTATTGATGTAACGCCCTCAAAATAATAAACCCATGATACATAATATTAACATGCAGAATTATAAGAAAATAAAGTATCTCATTCCATTCATCAGAGTACTATGAAATAAAAACATCATAATAAATGCCCTATGGGCTTACATCTTGCCAAGCCAACACTTGGACACAATTCCATGAGTTCTAACTCAAAACAAATAAAGCCCTAGGCTTGAAAGTTTACAAGTTGTTCAAATAAAACAAATAAAATAAAGCAAGTCTTCGAGTCCAAATCCTCACAAGCTAAGTCCTTGGAGGTAGTGAACCACCTGAACCTGAAAATGAAGTTCCCATATAGGGTGAGCCACAGCCCAGTAGAAAAATACTAAACCAAGCATAAGAATTAACTAAAGCATTAGCATTCGATACATGGTTAACACAAGATAATCAATCTCCAATTTCATGACACGAATGTCTACATTTTCTATGACATATTGTCTATGACACCTTTCACTTTCCAATATTTATTCAACTTTCCAATTATATCATTATGGCTCAGAACCTGGCCAACTATAATAGTAATCCAGATGTCACAAAAAAAATAAATGAGACTAAAGCTCAAACCACAACACTTCCGTACTTCCAACTGATACACACTATAATGATGTATCATATCAACAACAAACAGCAATATTGCTATTATCAATAAGCACACATATGAGTGATGCTACTGGAGTCCATCCCCTATCTCCTCCTAACAAATCCGGTTTAGAGGTACATCCCCTATCTGCCCCTAAACCGTGGAGTTCATCCCCTATCTCCTCCAAACAACATGCATATGCAATGAAACACACAATTGCCATATACAACACATAATCAATACAAGTGATGTTCTGTATTAATTCAACAGTCAACATAAGTGACTTAATTCCAGTTATACCTAGGCCACATGCAAGGTCTACAACAATCACGACTATCCTCCACTGATAGCCCAAAACAGTTATTTCTAAACAAGAAATAAATACAACAATGAATGTAAAATCAACATTCTCATAGGTAAGTATTTAAACTACCCAACTATATCATTAATCTCATAATTTCCCCAACTTCATGAATTAAACCCAATTCCACATTTTTTCCTTAAATTAATTATACAAATTAATCTAAGCCAAAACCCTAAGGTTTCTCCCAAAATTTCTAAACTACCCCCACATACCAAAATACCAACACTTAGGATTAAAGCGTATAAATGGAGTAGGAAATCCCTACCTCGAAGCAAGAACCCAAAAAGAAGAAGATGAAGATGATGCCCAAATTCCAAAGTGCTCCAAATCCAAAACTGTTCAGATTAAATGAAAGCCCTCGATTCACTCTACCTTTTTAATGAAGAAACTAAGGTAGAAACACACTCTAGATAGATCAATCCTAAGAGAGAAGATGAGTTGGGAGAGAGAGAACTCGTAACCTAGGGTTTTAAAAACTGAAAGGGGCTGAAAAACTGTTCTAAAACACGCTGCAGCGTATTTAAATTTGATGAGCCCGCCGGCGTACAACACACCGCTCGAGCGTAAAGAACAAAAACAAGGTCCGCTCGAGCGCAATGATAACCGCTCGAGCGTAGATTCCCCCATTCCAGAACCCACGCGAAGAACACACTACCCGCTCGAGCGTCAACAATACCGCTCGAGCTCAACCCGCTCGAGCGTAGAACTCTCACCTGCAGAAGTTTTGCAGGGACCAAAAATGCTGGAAGAGTGTAAACCCCGCTCGAGCTCAGGAATGTCCGCTCGAGCGGAGAGGCTAAAAACTGGGCAATCAACATCTAGGCTAAGGCTCAACCCAACTGTTCGAAACACGCCCAACACATCCTAAAACTCGACCAAATAGAATTAAAGGATGTCAACAACCATTACACAAAGATAGAATCTACGGAGCCTAAGTCCGGATACAACATCGAATGGGAAAAGATCGGGGTCGCTATAACCTCCCCCCCTTAAAAGAATTTCGTCCCCGAAATTAAACATGAGTTTGTAAAACAAGTTTTTCTCAATTCCCAATGATATTATAAAACAATAAACAATAACTTGACTCAATACCGGTCACTTCATCTCTTATCAAGAGGCATCTCAGAATATGTATAAATCAACATATATTCAACTTGCATCAATATTATGCATTATTCCTTCCAATGTTAACAATTTCCATATCATTATTCAAGTTCATGATACAAACAACACATTCAATATATAAATGTTCTACTCCACTTCCATAAAAAGGCAAGTGCAAATGTTAACATCAAATCCAAAACATTCTCAATGTTTTCTAAGTTAAGACATATATATATATAAAGCTCTTAAGTTGAACAATATTATATAGTCTAAATACAAGATTACAACTCAATATACAAGATCACTACTCAATAAACATATCCGGATATTTCTCACGGACTTCCAACTCACGTTCCCAAGTGGCTTCCTCCACTCCGTGATGTTTCTACAAAACTTTCACCAAAGGGATGGTTTTGCCTCGCAAAACTTGATCCCGCCTATCCAAGACCTGAATTGGTCTCTCCTCATAAGAGACATCCTCATCAACTACTAAATCAGTCCAATCCAACACATGTGACGGATCTGGCTCATACTTCCGAAGCATACTCACATGAAACACATCATGAACTCCGGATAACTGCGGTGGCAAAGCTAAACGATAAGCAGCCTCGCCAATCCTCTCAAGGATTTCAAAAGGCCCAATAAACCGAGGGACAACTTCCCTCTTCCCTAACCTCATCAAACCCCGCCTAGGTGATATCTTCAAAAAGACATGATCACTCACCTCGAATACCAAAGGTCTCCTCCTACTATGGCATAAGATTTACGACGACTTTGTCTAACAAGCCTCTTACGGATAAGCTCAACTTTCTCCGTTTCCCTCACCAACTCCGGACCCAACAAAGGTGCATCACCCACCTCGGCCCAACAAACAGAGATCTACACGATTAGGCCATACAAGGCCTCAAAGCGGTGCCATACCAATACTAGGCGAAAAGCTGTTGTTGCAGGCAAACTCCACTAATGGCAAGTGCCTCTCCCACGACCCACTAAAGTCGAGAACACAACCCCGAAGCATATCCTCAAGGATTTGAATAGTACGCTCGGACTGTCCGTCAGTCTGAGGATGATAAGCTGTGCTAAAGGTCAACTTAGTGCCTAAAGCACTCTGCAAACTCTGCCACAACCTTGCAGTAAAACAAGGATCTCTATCTGAAACGATCGTCACTGGGACCCCGTGCAACCTCACTATGTCCCGGATATATAAGTCGGCAAGATGATCTATCGAATCTCTAACGCGCATAGGAATGAAGTGCGCTGACTTAGTCAACCGGTCTACAACTACTCAAATAGCATCACTACCCCGCTGAGTCCTCGGAAGACCCACAACGAAGTCCATAGTGACATGCTCCCACTTCCACTCGGCAATAGGCAAGGGTTGTAACAAACCCGCTGGCCTCTGATGTTCGGCCTTCACTTGCTGACAAGTAAGGCACTTAGATACGAAAGTTGGCACATCTCTCTTCATACCCCGCCACCAAAACTGGTGGCCTAAATCCTGATACATCTTAGTACCTCCCGGATGCACCGCAAGGCGCGAATGATGAAACTCTCGGAGTACCTCTTCTCGGCAAGACTCCGGCACAAACAGACGGTCTCGATATCTCACACTCAGGTCGGGATACACCGTCAAACCTTTCTCAACCTTCCCAATGGAAATCTTTTCTCGGAGAGATTCTACCTCAAGATCACCCCTCTGAGCCTCTAACACTCGAGTCACAAGTGTAGGCTGTGCAACAACAGAAAACAAGGCCGCAGCCTCTACGGATTCACCCAAAATCAAATCAAACTCCCCAAGTGCACCCAACATCTCCCACTCTCGGATGGCTATACTAGCTATGTGTCACGACCCAAACCCGGCCCTATGGGTTTAGCATCAGAATCGGCGATGTCCGAGATTATCAAGGCTTCTTGACGATGTCTGATTAAGCAGAGTTGAGGGCCTGGCGGAAGCCAATACAATATATAACTAGTGTCCATTGAGCTGTGTAAATCTGTATGTCAAAAACATTTTTATGCATTCATACGGTTCAAAGCAAGACAATCCATATCTGATCTATACAATCATTTACAAAGCGATCGATGCGGGGACTTAATCCCTCGATAACAAGATGAAGATAATAACGATAAGCGGTCTATACTGGCGGTACAAGCGGTAGGGACACAAAAACACCCCAAGCCATAGCATGGCAACTCGGAACCTCGCGTGAGGCACATAAGTGGCTTGACAAAAGCTGGAGACCAATCACGCTCCTAGCTTGATGCGGTGGTGAGCACCTACATATATATAAACAAGTGAGCTAAAGCCCGGTGAATAACATAATGCGTAAAGAGGTTATGAATGAATGTCCTTCTGATAATGAAATCAGTTCATTAAACAAGATTTTGATATTTCAATCAATCACCATATGTGGTACACCCATTAGCCTATAAACAAGAGGTCCAAGAGGACTGGTCTTAGAGCCAACAATAATGATGGCCATCGGTCAATAAATGATATGGTTCCACAAAGGAAGCAGAGCTCTGTAATAGTAACGATCAATGCTAAGGATGCCATAATCTGATTCGAATCTGAGACATACATTCATTCAGTAAACAATATCAGTTCAATAAACAGTTCAGTTCAGTATTCAAAAGATAAACATTTTGAACATATCTTTACACAATTGTTACTCACAGAGATTGGGCTAATAGTAGCTAGAGCGCGTCCCCGAGAGCCAACCCTAAACAGTTAACAAATAGAACACACACTAAGTTCACAGTCGGAAGGATGTTAATTTAAATCCCTAAATTTCCTCGGTGTGGTTCTATGTCTAAATCCTCATTCAGATGCCTTAAACTAGGCCTAAGAATGCCTAGGATGGGATGAGGATGCAAAGATGCGCACAGAAATCAGTTTCAGAATTTTCAGTGAAACAGGGCCTCCGCTCGAGCGTAGGTTTCCCCGCTCGAGCGGACAAGCAAACAAAGGTCCCCGCTCGAGCGTCAACTTCCCCGCTCGAGCGGGCTGATGCACAGTGCAAGATGCTGGATGCTCGATTTCTCCGCTCGAGCGCGCATTTCTCCGCTCGAGCGGACTGTAAAGCAAGTCGAAGAAAATGCTGGGAGCATGAATTCCCCGCTCGAGCGGCACTTCCCCCGCTCGAGCGGACATCAAAATTCTGGAAAATCCAGATTCAACCTCCAAGTTCCAAACCAAGTTTTGATGCTCCCAACTCGATCCTCTTGGGCCCATTTTCTGGAAAACCCTTTCAAACACATAGAATAACACGTTTTAAAGCTCAATTTAAGAAATCAAGGCCCAAGGGTGTTTCAATTTAAACCCAATTTGAAACCAATTTCATGAACAATATGCAAACATGACATGCATGAGTTTTAAACCAAATTCAAGGTTCAATCTTGCTCTAATGAGCTCATTAGTTGGAAAACAAAGTGAAAACATGGATTTTAGCTCAAACATGAACATGCATGCACAATCTATCATGAATTCAACTCCCAAATGCACCAAAATGGCCATGCATGCAACAATTCAAGTATAACCCAACCTATTGGCACTAAAACATGGTTTAATCCTACAATGGAGTATGAACCATGCAAGAAGAAGCTTAAAGACAACAAGAAGATGATGATTTCCTTACCTAGAGTGTCAATTTCAAGGTGTGGAAGCTAGATTATGCCAATTATACTTCAATTCTAAGCAATTCACAACAATGGCAAGATGAGCTCAAGTCTACTCTCTCTCTCACTCTATAATTCGGTGGAAGCAAGAAGTGAAGCTGAGCAAATGTTTTAATCAAGTCTCTAAGGCTCAAGTTTGTGACTAGGTAGTGGGCCACTATAGGTGGCAAAGTTGTAATTAAGCTAAACTTGGTAATTAACTCGTTTAAATCTAATTTAATCATTTCTAATCAATTTTCAGATAAATATCTCATTAAATCACCAATATTCTCCGGATCACAAAACACTAAACGGTTCCTAATTCGGCCGCCGATAAGGCCTTCAATTAACAGTTCAAACACATACACTCAAACAGATAATCGATCAATCAAACAGATAGAAACGCAATATAATAGGTAAACTTATTCAATTTCAGTTTCGATTTCAATCAGTTCATTCAGTACTTCGGTTAATTCAATTATCAGTCCTTAGCGGTTCAGTTTAGCATTAATCAGTATATAATTCAGTGGTTATACGGTAATCAGTACGAGGGTTGTTACACTATGTCACCAACAGATTTCCTACTAAGGGCATCGGCCACAACATTGGCCTTTCCCGGATGATAGTGCAACTCGAAGTCATAATCCTCAATAAACTCCATCTACCTCCTCTGCCTCAAATTCAAGTCTTTCTGTGTAAACAGATATTTCAGACTCTTATGATCCGAGAATACCTCGAACCTCTCGCCATAAAGATAATGCCTCCAAATCTTCAAGGCAAATATTATAGCTGCTAACTCTAAATCATGCGTAGGGTAATTCTTCTCGTGAATTTTCAACTGACGTGAGCCATAGGCAACCACCTTCCCCTCTTGCATCAACACACAACCCAGACCCTCTCGTGAGGCATCACAATAGACTGCATACCCCAACCCTCTCTCCGGAATAATCAAGACCGGAGCGGTAGTCAATCTAACTTTCAACTCCTGAAATGACTTTTCACAAGTCTCACTCCAAACAAATTTGACTCCCTTCCGAGTCAATCTAGTCAACGGTGAAGCTAACCTGGAGAAATCTTTCACAAACCGACGGTAATACCCCGCTAATCCCAGAAAACTGCGGATCTCAAACACACTCTTAAGTCATGCCCAATCTTGCCTTTCGGCCTTGGATGTATCAACAGACACCCCTTTTCCAGAAACTACATGGCCTAAGAATTTCACCTCTTCTAGCCAGAACTCACACTTCCCGAACTTAGCATACAGCTTATGGGTTCTAAGTAACTCAAGCACCACTCTCAAGTGTTCCTCGTGCTCCTCCCTCGAAGGTGAATAAATCAGAATGTCGTCCACAAAGACGACCACAAAACGATCCAAGAATTCCCGGAAAATCTGGTTCATCAAATCCATAAACACTGCCGGTGCATTGGTGAGCCCAAACGGCATCACCAGAAACTCATAATGACCATACCGCGTACGGAATGCCGTCTTAGGAATATCCTCCTCCCTGACTCTCAACTGATGATAACCCGATCTCAAATCTATCTTAGAGAAATAACGGGAACCCTTCAACTGGTCAAACAAATCATCAATACGGGGCATAGGATACTTATTCTTAACCGTAGCCCGATTCAATTTCCTGTAATCAATACACAATCTCAAAGCACCACCTTTCTTCTTAGCAAACAGGGCCGGTGCTCCCCACAAAACACTAGGGCGGATATAGCCCTTATCTAACAACTCACGGAGTTGAACCTTCAACTCAACTAACTCATTGGGCAAAACGGTAAGGTGCCATAGAAATCGGCGCCGTGCCGGGCACTAAATCAATAGAGAACTCAATCTCTCGCTGAGGTGGCAAACTAACAAGATCCTCGGGAAAAACATCCGAATACTCACAAACCACCCTCGGCAATACAATCTGGGTCTCATCACCCTCACTAATCGAAAGACTAGCAAGTAGATCACTAAGCTCACTCGCCTCATGATCATACCCGTGGCAAAACACTACCAACCCGATCCCCAAAACGAAAACACTCTGCTCACGGTACAACAAGTGACCCTCTGACGGTAGCAATCAATAACTGCTCGGTATGACGATAACCAGTCCATACCCAAAATAACATCAAAGCCCTTCATGGGCATAACCACAAAAGAAAAAGGAATTCTATGATCATCGACCTCTATATCACAACCCCTAACACCTTGTTTCAAAATCAACTCACCCCCAAGAGGTGACACTACACAAATAGGAGATGCTAACTGAGCTAACTCCAACTCCAAAATGGATGCAAATGTAGCAGACACAAAAGAATGAGATGCACCCGTATCGATCAAAACACTAGCAACTGAATTGCAAAACAAGAAGGTACCTCTCACAACAGATGGAGCCGGTACAGGATCCTGCGCGGTAACAGCATACACGCGCCCAGACGACCTCTGATCAACCTGCTCACCCCTCGGAGCATAAGACTGCTGTACAGACTGGGACGATGAAGCCCCCTGATTGGCCCGCGAGGCCTGAATCGATCGAAAGGCGGTGACATCGAGTTCCGCCAACCAGATGCACCAGATGTGCCACCCATCTGTGGGCAAAACCTCTTCATGTGCCCCGGCTGACCGCACTGAAAACAAGAGAGCGGCTGGCCTCTACCCTGACTCTGGCTCTGAGATCGAGCCGAAGAAGATGCTGCTCTCTGAACTCCTCCCCTCTGAGGACAAACTGGAGACTTGTGACCCAGCTGGCCACACTTGAAATAGGTAATGTCTCCCTGACTGCCTTTCCCAGAACTAGCACTCGGCACTGGAAAAGTGGATCTAGAAAAACTACTCTGAGTCTGCTGAGGAGTGAAACCTCTCTGCCTCCTGCCATCACTCTGACCATCCTGACTCCTCTTGGAGCCTTTCTGCCTTTCCCCCTCTTCCTGCATCATAATCTCTGTATGGGCTGCTGCATCAACCAATCGCCCAAAATCCCTAATCATAGATCCGACAACTCTCAGCATAAGGCCACGCCTCAACTTCTTCTCAAACTCAATGCAACGGCGTTCCTCAGTCGCCACCAACTCAGGTGCAAACCTGGACAAACTAGTGAATCTGGGTCAAACTCGCATCGATAAACCTGTTACGCTCAAGATGGCGAATCGATCTCTCAACTTCTCTGAGCAGTGAGGCCAGTACTTCTCTGAAGGCATCAACAAAAGCCTTCCCAAGACCTCCAATACGACCTTTGGTGAACTTCCACCATCGACCAAGATCCCTTTCAATTGGAAGGATGCCAAGGTCACCTTCAGTACCTCGTCTTCGATACCTAGCATCTCAAACGTTTTCGTTGTCTGTTCGAGCCATTCATCTGCCTTAAGCGGCTCGCTAGGGTCACCTAAAATTAAATGCGTCAGGTGAGACCTAAGAATTCCCTCTTCAAAAAGAAGGTCTGTGTCTGCCAGATAGAACAACGACTGGCCGGATTCGCCGCCTCGAATGCCAACCGATTCTGAATGCCCCTGCTATCTCTCGGGCTAAAGCGCCCATAGCTCTTTCATCGCTCGCCACATTGGCTCGACCAACACCTCTCCGCTGACCGAATTTCTGACCATCGAATCTCCTCTGGCATAGGCACTTCTTGCCTACCCGGCCTACCACGCCTACCGCGTCCTCATCCTCGTCCTGACATCCTAATAAAGGAAATAAAGACGTTAGCACTCTAACTAATGTGCAAAAACTATAACACTCACGTCCTAATACATTGGACAACAATAAATCACACCACGTAAGCACATAATCACATAAGCACCTACGAATTTCATTCCTGGATAATGATAGTCCCGAGGCGCCACTAAAGTTCCGGTTGGAAACAACATTGATCAAGTGCCTTTCCAACAAGACTTTCAGAGACTCAAGGATCCAATCAACATCCTAGGAACTACATTCCATACCCACATAATCACATAAACATGTTATCATATAAGCATGTAATCATTACACTAAGTCTCTATCAAACGAGACGAACCCATTGTGATACTAATCACTTCCCACGTACCCAAGGTATTCGAACCCGGTACGCTCTGATACCAAGTTGTAACGCCCTCAAAATAATAAACCCATGATACATAATATTAACTTGCAGAATTATAAGAAAATAAAGTATCTCATTCCATTCATCAGAGTACTATGAAATAAAAACATCATAATAAATGCCCTATGGGCTTACATCTTGCCAAGCCAACACTTGGACACAATTCCATGAGTTCTAACTCAAAACAAATAAAGCCCTAGGCTTGAAAGTTTACAAGTTGTTCAAATAAAACAAATAAAATAAAGCAAGTCTTCGAGTCCAAATCCTCACAAGCTAAGTCCTTGGAGGTAGTGAACTACCTGAACCTGAAAATGAAGTTCCCATATAGGGTGAGCCACAGCCCAGTAGAAAAATACTAAACCAAGCATAAGAATTAACTAAAGCATTAGCATTCGATACATGGTTAACACAAGATAATCAATCTCCAATTTCATGACACGAATGTCTACATTGTCTATGACATATTGTCTATGACACCTTTCACTTTCCAATATTTATTCAACTTTCCAATTATATCATTATGGCTCAGAACCTGGCCAACTATAATAGTAATCCAGATGTCACAAAAAAAAATAAATGAGACTAAAGCTCAAACCACAACACTTCCGTACTTCCAACTGATACACACTATAATAATGTATCATATCAACAACAAACAGCAATATTGCTATTATCAATAAGCACACATATGAGTGATGCTACTGGAGTCCATCCCCTATCTCTTCCCAACAAATCCGGTTTAGAGGTACATCCCCTATCTTCCCCTAAACCGTGGAGTTCATCCCCTATCTCCTCCAAACAACATGCATATGCAATGAAACACACAATTGCCATATACAACACATAATCAATACAAGTGATGTTCTGTATTAATTCAACAGTCAACATAAGTGACTTAATTCCAGTTATACCTAGGCCACATGCAAGGTCTACAACAATCACGACTATCCTCCACCGATAGCCCAAAACAGTTATTTCTAAACAAGAAATAAATACAACAATGAATGTAAAATCAACATTCTCATAGGTAAGTATTTAAACTACCCAACTATATCATTAATCTCATAATTTCCCCAACTTCATGAATTAAACCCAATTCCACATTTTTCCCTTAAATTAATTATACAAATTAATCTAAGCCAAAACCCTAAGGTTTCTCCCAAAATTTCTAAACTACCCCCACATACCAAAATACCAACACTTAGGATTAAAGCGTATAAATGGAGTAGGAAATCCCTACCTCGAAGCAAGAACCCAAAAAGAAGAAGATGAAGATGATGCCCAAATTCCAAAGTGCTCCAAATCCAAAACTGTTCAGATTAAATGAAGGCCCTCGATTCACTCTACCTTTTTAATGAAGAAACTAGGGTAGAAACACACTCTAGATAGATCAATCCTAAGAGAGAAGATGAGTTGGGAGAGAGAGAACTCGTAACCTAGGGTTTTAAAAACTGAAAGGGGCTGAAAAACTGTTCTAAAACATGCTGCTGCGTATTTAAATTTGACAGGCCCGCTCGAGCGTACAACACACCGCTCGAGCGTAAAGAACAAAAAACAAGGTCCGCTCGAGCGCAATGATAACCGCTCGAGCGTAGATTCTCCCATTCCAGAACCCACGCGAAGAACACACTACCCGCTCGAGCGTCAACAATACCGCTCGAGCTCAACCCGCTCGAGCGTATAAAAACCCGCTCGAGCGTAGAACTCTCACCTGCAGAAGTTTTGCAGGGACCAAAAATGCTGGAAGAGTGTAAACCCCGCTCGAGCTCAGGAATGTCCGCTCGAGCGGAGAGGCTAAAAACTGGGCAATCAACATCTAGGCTAAGGCTCAACCCAACTGTTCGAAACACGCCCAACACATCCTAAAACTCGACCAAATAGAATTAAAGAATGTCAACAACCATTACACAAAGATAGAATCTACGGAGCCTAAGTCCGGATACAACATCGAATGGGAAAAGACCGGGGTCGCTATAATTGATTTTCTCACTAACAATCATGAACAAACTTTTCAACAATTTTGCAACCAACCAATTGTCACTGGGAGAAAGGTAAATCTCCCTCGTCAATATGATCCTCTGTTGGTAAACAAACTTGAGACGATGGCAAAATTTAATCAGTTTACCACAAAATGTATATTTACGTCTTGTGTATTTATTTTATGTTCACTTGAGACCTACTGAGGGAGAAGTTGGAAAGAATAGTTTGATATCTTATGTCAAAAGTAAAATAATCACATTGAACAACCACACTTTGGCACAAAATTATTGGAGTTCAGCTAGGAGATTTGCAAATCCATATTCATAATGAGTCTGACCTGGTTAATATTGTTGGTGATATAATTGAAGTTTATACTACAATTTGTGAGAGTCGTTTTACCTATAGTAATTTACAAGCAAGATATTTGAAACCCCACTTCATATTCTCCACCTATTTATAGTAGAAAATGTCACTCCAAAAAGAAGACATTATGATGTAGTTCTAATTTTTAATGCTTATTTGTTATATTGTTTTGAAGTTGGATAAAAATTGGACTTATGCTACATACTGAAAGAAATGGTGGTTGCAAATCTTGGTACTATCAATGGCCAATCATTACCTTTTGGAGCTCTGCTAACCAAAATTTTCAAATCTTGTCATGTTAGACTTGTAGGTGCAGCAGAGATGAAAATCACTTTACCGATTTTAAAGTACATATTGACCCGAGCTGATGGCACTAAAAACTTATTGGGATTTTTGAATTTTGAATTTTGAATTTTGATAGTGGAAACAAAAGTTATAATTTTATAGGGTGCAAGTTTAACTTGTGTTTAATGCAAGTCCTTTTATATGTTTGGTGTAAATTTTTTAATTATTTATTTATTTATTTTTTGTGTTAGACTTGCATTTAAAAAATTTCCATGTGTAATGCAATTATATTTGAACTATCCCACTGATAATTTCCCCCCCCCCCCCCTAATATTATATGGCAAAATTGAAAATTAAAAAAATAAATAAATAACATTTTTTGATAAAAATTTTGATGGAAAAAATGAGAAATTTTGCTCAATTGTTAATTGAGATATTTCTTGTTTACACAATTCTTCACAGTTTATGCCCAAAAAAAATGTAAAATTTTATAATTTCTAAAAACACTACAAAATTGATATAACTACAAAATTTCTCAGTTATATTTTTATATAAATTTCATATCCAATATTATTTTTATTTGATAAATTTCAACAATTAAATTTTAAAAATATAAATTTTATTAAAAACATGTATATATAATTTATGACATTTTAAAATGTAAAACAAAATGAAAAATCTGAATTGATGGCTCAACACACACCATTAACATGAGCTCCTTAATGGAGTATATGGTAGGAATCAATCTAAATCTTCAATAAAATTTTAAAAATTTGTCTTTATAGAAAACTATAACAATATAATTTCTTAGAGTCCAATTAAACAGTTATCAGTTGTGCTACGTGTTTCGAAAAAATCAAATACAAAAGGTATAGATGTAAGATAAAAAATAATACAAAATATATAAATATGAGATAAAAAAAATATTTGCATCTGTCTACTTTATCTTTGATTCGACTTTTTTAACGGTTATGGAACATGATGTCAACACTACCACGAAAACCCCTCTAGCTAGATAATGGAGAATTCTTTTCATGAGCTAGTCTACATATTGGGAAAAAAAAGAGATTAGAATTTATCGTAAATTTTAAATCAAAGGTTCAAATTTATTTATAAAATGACCCAACAACGCAACAATAAAAACCTACGTGATGAAGTTTGTCTTTTATAAATTTTTTCTGGTTTTATGAATTTTTGTCTTTCCATACGTCCCAATCTAGACCACGATGAAATTAAGGCTGCATCCACTTATCTTCTTGTTGTGTCTACGTAACCGAAAGTTATTTTGAGGAATGTCTTCTTTTTATGTTGGTATCTTTTATACTTCATTTTCTGATTTCATTTTAGGTTTACAATAATAATTTAAATTGTTAATTTCATCAAATATTGAGTGAAGATAAATTAATTGTATTTTATTTTATAAAATATATGATTTAAATTTAATCTCGTATTTGCTGTTTATTTTAAAAAATAAAATATAATTTACTTATTTGTCTAGTGATTTCTAATGAAGCTTTATTTTAAGAACAATTTATCTTTATTGTTATTGTTGGAAAAAAACTGGTTTTATATAGGCATATTTTTTAGCCTAATTTGGGTGGACCCCAAACGTCTTTTTGGGGTGGGTCCGAAGACGTGAAGTGTTCCTTGCCGCGTGGCAAGTCACACGGTGAAGACGGAACGTCAAAACCATTTATGAGTGAATGGGAAGTTGACGTCGTTTTCGGGTCTAAAATTAATTTTTATTTAGATAAAATTCATTTGAATTTTTTTAATAAAAATTATTGTGGGAATTTAAATTTAATTCTAAATTCAAATTTTAGATTCCTAAGTGGTTTCCTAAAGTTTGTAATTGTGAGAATTTAATTTAATTCTAAATTCAAATTTCTTTATTTATTAAACTATTTAATTTGTTTAATATATATATTCATTAATTTGATATATATATATATATTCCTATAGTTTAATATAATAAAGTTTCAATCAGTTTGTTAGACTGCTCCACCAGGACATACCAACGATGTTTTTCAAACAAATTGAAATAAAGGCGCTTTTTCTCTTGTTTGAATAAATACATCAGTAGGATTTGTTTGAATTTAACAGTTGCATCTGTTCATTCAAACCTGTCCGGACCGTAGCTTTTTCCTATATATACTTCTCATTCCAGCAGTCTTGGGAATCTAATTTCATATCCGAATAAACAGTCTCTTTGCTGTCCAAATTTCCTTAGTGCATTATTCTTCATTTATAATTTTAGGAATAAATATTCAGAGAGTTAGAACACAGGTTTGCTTCGCTGAACAAATTGTTTGAAGTACTACTACAATTTGTGAAGATCATTGTATCTTGGGAGATAGATGTCACTCAACCGAAAGTACCGTAGCGGGGCGAATCTGTCTTAAGGACAGAGTGTAACACACTCGACTTGGTCTTAATTTTTGATTCGGTTCAATAAATAAATCTGGTATGTAATTTATTTATTTTGTTTGAATTTTTCAAGTTATTTTATTTACACAGAAGATTGTTCCAACAATCTTAAGACAGATTCGAATTATTCTGTTTACAAAATTTTTTGTTTGTTTCCTTTTTTTTTTCATTCTTCGTAAATAATTTCGAAAGAAAATTATTTTTTGTGAATTTACAAAATAATATTCTGGTTGGAAAAACAAATAGTGATTATATGCTATTTGACAGATAGTAGTAATATACTGTCTCTTTTCTTTGACAACAACTAGTAGTACGATACTGGTGTCATTAACAATACAGAATATATTTTTGTGGAATTTTTTCAGAAATTAATTTTGGGTTTTAGAAATTATTTTCTGAGTTTTCATTAATTAAAATTCTGTTTTCAGTATTTTAATTTTTGGAGTATAACAAGAGATTTAATTTCTTGTGTGGAATTAATTTGGTTAAATAAAGTTTTATTTTATTTCCAAATTAATTGACAAATAAAAGTTATATTCTTATTTCTTTTATTTTACAGAATTTAATTTTCTTGTGTGGATTTAATTTGGTTAAATAAAATTTTATCTTATTTCCAAATTAATTGAAAAAATAAAAGTTATATTCTTATTTCTTTTATTTTACAGAATTTTATTTTCTGTGTGGAATTATTTTGGTTAAATAAAATTTTATTTTATTTCCAAATTAATTGAAAAATAAAAGTTATAATTTTTATTTCTTTTATTTTCTGTGTGGAATTAATTTGTTTAAATAAAATTTTATTTTATTTTCAAATTAATTGGAAAATAAAAGTTACATTCTTGTTTCTTTTATTTTCTGAAATTTAATTACATGCATTTGGTTTAATTTTTACTGTAGTGTAAATTCTAATTATAATTTTGTTTTATAAATTAGAATTGATGGCTACTGAAACAAATGCCCAAACAAGTACTACTGTGGTGGCTGCGATTGCACCAACCCCCTCTCCTGTGATGACAGTACCGGTAAATCACGGTGAAAAGCCAGAGAAGTTCTTAGGAACTGACTTTAAAAGATGGCAACAAAAAATGTTATTCTATCTTACAACTCTTAACCTGGCTCGTTTTCTCCGTGAAGATGCTCCTATCTTGGAAGAGGATGAAACCGACCGGCAAGTGGTTGCTGCGGTTGATGCTTGGAAACATGCCGATTTCCTTTGCCGGAATTACGTTTTGAACGGACTTGACAACACATTATACAACGTCTACAGTCCAATCAAGATAGCAAAGGAACTTTGGGAATCGTTGGAGAAAAAGTACAAAACAGAAGATGCCGACTCAAAGAAATTTGTGGTTGGCAGATTCCTGGATTTTGTAATGGTTGATTCAAAAACTGTGATTAGCCTAGCTCAAGATTTCCAACTCATTCTGCATGACATTCACGCAGAAGGTATGTCTCTCAGTGAATCCTTTGAAGTTGCAGCCTTAATTGAAAAATTACCCAAAGTCTGGAAGGAATTCAAGAACTACCTTAAACACAAGCGCAAAGAAATTTCTATGGACGAGTTAATTGTGCGTTTAAGGATTGAGGAGGATAACCGCAATTCTGATAAGCGGGCTGGTAAGAATCTTATGGAGTCTAAGGCAAATGTGGTAGAACATGCTTCAAAAACCAAGAAACGTAAGTCTTCTGGAGAAAGTTCATCACAAGGCTCTAAAGGGGGGGATAATAAAAAGTACAAGTTTAATGGCAAATGTTACATCTGTGACGAAGAGGGACATCGGGCCAAAGATTGCCGTAGCAAAGGCAAAAGTAAGAAAAGAACAAGCAAGAAGCCTGCTCAAGCCTATATGACCGAAGTGGACAATATTTCCAATGGTGTAGATGACATCAATCTTTTTGCAGTTGTTTCCGAGGCAAATCTTGTCGGAAATCCTAAAGAATGGTGGGTGGACACTGGTGCTACTCACCATATTTGTGCCGACAAAAAGATGTTCACATCTTACTCTACAGTGGACAATGGTGAACAACTTTTTATGGGCAACTCCTCAACTTCCAAAGTTGAAGGACAAGGAAAGATTGTTCTCAAGATGACATCAGGAAAGGAACTCACTCTCAACAATGTGCTGCATGTACCGGACATTTGCAAGAATCTTGTTTCCGGATCTTTGTTGAGTAAGAATGGGTTTAGGCTAGTATTTGAGGGTGATAAGTTTGTACTTACTAAGAATGGGATGTATGTAGGAAAATGTTACATGTCTGATGGCCTTTTCAAGTTAAATGTAATGACTGTTGTACCCTCTGTTATTTATAATACTACATCTTCTTCTTACTTGCTTGAGTCTTCAAATTTATGGCATGGTAGACTAGGACATGTTAATTATGGATCTTTGCGTAGATTAATTAATATGGAATGTTTACCTAAATTTGACATTGATTCAAATCATAAATGTGAAATTTGTGTTGAGGCAAAATTATCTAAAACTCCTTTTTATTCAATTGAAAGAAGTACGGAACCACTTGAATTAATTCATAGTGACATTTGTGATTTTAAATCAATTCAAACCAGAGGTGGAAAAAAGTATGTAATCACTTTTATAGATGACTATACTAGATATAGTTATATTTATTTAATTCGAACCAAGGATGAAGCTTTGGAAACTTTCATTTAATATAAGAATGAAGTTGAAAATCAACTTGGTAAGAAAATCAAGAAACTTAGAAGTGATAGAGGTGGTGAATATGAATCACCTTTTGGTGAATTTTGTAAAGAACATGGAATAATTCATCAAACCACCGCTCCTTACTCACCTCAGCAAAATGGAATTGCTGAAAGGAAAAATAGGACTTTAAAAGAAATGATGAATGCCATGTTAATAAGTTCTGAATTACCTCAGAACTTGTGGGGGGAAGCAATACTTTCTGCTAATTATATTTTAAATAAAATACCCCAAAAGAAAGTAAATCAAACACCTTATGAATTGTGGCATGGAAGAGTACCATCCTACAAATACTTAAAAGTGTGGGGGTGTTTGGCTAAACTGGCTATTCCTAATCCTAAAAAGACTAAGATAGGTCCTAAGACCATTGATTGCATTTTCATTGGTTATGCTAAGAATAGTAGTGCATATCGGTTTTTGACTCATAAATCAGAACATACCGAAATGCATGTAAATACTATTATTGAGTCAAGGAATGCATCATTCTTTGAACATGTATTTCCAAAGAAGACTGGACAAGAGACTAGTAACAATAAAAGATCTCATGATGCCATTACTAGTCAGGATCAAGAACATGATCAAGAACAAGAGTTAGATCAAAATGAGGAAGAGGAACCTAGGCGTAGTAAACGTGCTAGAACCTCAAAATCATTTGGTCCAGATTTTCTAACATATTTGTTAGAAAATGAGCCTTTAACCTTTAAAGAGGCTATGTCCAGTCCTGAAGCTCCTTTATGGAAAGAAGCTGTCAACAGTGAAGTTGAATCCATCTTGCAAAATCACACTTGGGAATTGGTGGATTTGCCACCAGGTTGTAAACCTCTTGGGTACAAGTGGATTTTCAAAAGAAAATTGAAAGCAGATGGATCAATCGACAAATACAAGGCAAGACTTGTAGTCAAAGGTTTTAGACAGAAAGAAGGTCTAGATTACTTTGACACATACTCACCGGTTACTAGAATAACATCCATTAGAATGCTAATTGCCATTGCATCTCTATACAATCTAGAAATTCATCAAATGGATGTTAAAACCGCTTTCTTAAATGGTGAGTTAAATGAAGAAATTTACATGGAACAACCAGAAGGGTTTTCTGTTCCAGGGAAAGAAAAGAAAGTGTGTAAATTGGTTAAATCATTATTTGGTTTAAAACAAGCGCCAAAACAATGGCATGAGAAATTTGACAAGGCAATGATGTCAAATGGATTTAAAATTAATGAGTGTGACAAATGTGTTTATATTAAAAACACAGATAAAGGTTATGCCATTGTATGTCTTTATGTAGATGATATGCTCATCATTGGTAGTAATAATGACATGATTAAAACTACCAAGAAAATGTTGAATAAACATTTTGACATGAAAGACATGGGCATTGCTGATGTAATTCTTGGTATAAAAATTACCAAAACATCATAATGTTATACTTTGTCACAATCTCATTACATTGAGAAAATACTTGACAAATTTAGCAAAGATGATGATCATCTTGTTAGAACTCCTGTAGATGTTAATTTGTATCTTTCTAAGAATATACAAGAAAGTATTTCTCAATTAGAGTATGCCCAAATTATTGGAAGCTTAATGTATTTGATGAATTGCACTCGCCCAGATATAGCTTATGCAGTAAGTAAATTAAGTAGAATACGAGTAATCCGGGAGTAGAACACTGGAAAGCAATTATAAGGGTTCTAAGATATCTCCGATTCACTTGTAATATTGGGCTGAATTATACTAGATATCCAGCAGTACTTGAAGGATACTGTGATGCAAATTGGATATCGGATACTAAAGACTCGAAGTCTACCAGTGGGTATGTCTTTACTCTTGGTGGGACGGCTGTATCTTGGAAATCTTCCAAACAGACTTGTATTGCTAGGTCTACTATGGAATCTGAATTCATAGCCTTAGACAAAGTAGGGGAAGAGGCTGAATGGCTTCGCCACTTCCTTGAAGATATTCCAATTTGGCCAAAACCGGTGCCTACTATATGCATACATTGTGATAGTCAATCAGCAATTGGTAGAGCACAGAGTCATATGTATAACGGTAAGTCACGACACATTCTTCGTTGACATAACACCGTAAGACAACTACTCTCTAATGGAATTATTTCCATAGAATATGTTAAGTCTAAAGACAACATAGCGGATCCACTAACCAAAGGGTTAGCAAGAGAGTTAGTTGAGAATTCATCGAGGGAAATGGGACTTAAGCCTATTAAATAAGAGTTATCACAACGGCAACCCAACCTAGTTGACTGGAGATTCCAAGATCTAGGTTCAAAGGGACAACCGAGTTGTGAATGACTCAGAAGGATCACTGGGGGGTCTAACTCCTACCCATTTCTATGATGAAATAGTGATGTCTGCAGCGTTTTAGGTTAAGTAATACTTTTAATGATTCTTATATCTAGGTAAACCTAGTGGAGTATGGCAGGATACTCTTTATAAGAATCACCTATGTGAGTGTGAACTGGGCCGGTTCTATAAGATTTATGAAGGGCTACAAGTCTTTAGAGCACTCATGAAAAACCAGGTTGTTCAGGGCCAAAATGAACACAATAGTGAGAACTAAAGCGTATGCAGGAATATCTTGTGTGAGTTCTATTGTCTTGGTTTACAAGCAATTTGAGCAGTTCAAGACATCGCGTTCACTGATTAGCTAGTAAATCCGATAGTGTCTCACAAGGGAAGGTTCAAAGCCAAAAGCTACCTATCCTTTGCAGAATATTTCCAATTTCTAAACTCTCTGATTAGATCATGTTGTTGCATTTTCTCTCCGTCAACTTCCATTCATGTGGGGGATTGTTGGAAAAAAACTGGTTTTATATAGGCATATTTTTGAGCCCAATTTGGGTGGACCCCAAACGTCTTTTTGGGGTGGGTCCGAAGAGGTGAAGTGTTCCTTGCCACGTGGCAAGTCACACGGTGAAGACGGAACGTCAAAACCATTTATGAGTGAATGGGAAGTTGACGTCGTTTTCGGGTCTAACATTAATTTTTATTTAGATAAAATTCATTTGAATTTTTTTAATAAAAATTATTGTGGGAATTTAAATTTAATTCTAAATTCAAATTTTAGGTTCCTAAGTGGTTTCCTAAAGTTTGTAATTGTGAGAATTTAATTTAATTCTAAATTCAAATTTCTTTATTTATTAAACTATTTAATTTGTTTAATATATATATTCATTAATTTTATATATATATATATATATTCCTATAGTTTAATAGAATAAAGTTTCAATCAGTTTGTTAGACTGCTCCACCAGGACATACCAACGGTGTTTTTCAAACAAATTGAAATAAAGGCGCTTTTTCTCTTGTTTGAATAAATACATCAGTAGGATTTGTTTGAATTTAACAGTTGCATCTGTTCATTCAAACTTGTCCGGACCGTAGCTTTTTCCTATATATACTTCTCATTCCAACAGTCTTGGGAATCTAATTTCAGATCCGAATAAACAGTCTCTTTGCTGTCCAGATTTCCTTAGTGCATTATTCTTCATTTATAATTTTAGGAACAAATATTCAGAGAGTTAGAATACAGGTTTGGTTCGCCGAACAAATTGTTTGGAGTACTACTACAATTTGTGAAGATCATTGTATCCTGGGAGATAGACGCCACTCAGCCGTAAGTACCGTAGCGGGGCGAATCTGTCTTAAGGACAGAGTATAACACACTCGACTTGGTCTTAATTTTTGATTCGGTTCAATAAATAAATCCGGTATGTAATTTATTTATTTTGTTTGAATTTTTCAAGTTATTTTATTTACACAGAAGATTGTTCCAACAGTTATTTTTACGAAAAAATTATTTGAATTATCATTGTAAGCTCATAACAGAGATCACAAAATAAAATATTAAAAAATATAAAAGATAGTAGTTCGTACAGATTCATTTCTGTTAATGGTGTTGTTTGATGTGACTGTTAAAATAGATTATAGATTATAACTTGATAGATTATAGATTATAACTTTAGTTAGAAGTTATTAATCTATTTGAACTGCTGGATTATAAATTTAAGTTGTTGAGTAGTATTTGGTAAATAAGATATAAAATAGTTTTTTGATGTATAAATGTCATTTTTATCTCTGTTGACAGTAAATTTAATTAACCTTTGTTAATTATAAATTGAATTAACCTTCATTTTTTTGTTATTAATTACTAGTCCATATTTCCTATAAAAGAAACCTAATCCACAATCTATACTTTGGTCTTTTTCTATTTTCAAGAAATCCCCCCCCTCGCGGCCAAAAAAAAAAAAATCAATTTCTAAAGGTATAATCATAAATTAATATACCCATCATGAAAATTGATAATCGGAAGTAGTAGGTAGACAGTTTCTCGGAATCAATTTTTTTAAATTAAAAAAACTATTATAATCAGAAACTATTTAGAATAAATTTTACCGAACAATTAAAAATAACTTTTTTAAAACTAAAATCTTGGGGACTTACGTATAGGTCCTACTAAGTGGACTTATTACTTAATAGGCCCTGTTAGAATTAGTGACATTTTTCATCAAACACTATTAAGAAACGTCACTAATTATTAATTTTTAGCGATAGTTTGAAAATTTTGTTATAAAAATATCATAAATTATAAGTTTTAGCAATAGTTTAAAAAAATCGTCACAAAAAAAGTTTCTAATTTTCAACTTTCAGTAATAGTTTAAAAAATTTATCACAGAAAAACATCACTAATTGTAAGTTTTAGTGATAATTTATAAAAATCGTAATAAAAAAAATACTAATTGTTAATTTTTAACGACGTATATAAAAAATCGTCACAAAAAATTATTTTTAATAACGATTTTATTAAGATTTATTTTCAATAAGATTTTATAAGAATTAAATTCAACTAGTAAGACCTATTAGTAATTTATTCTAAAATGCATAAGTCAAATTAATCCACACCAAATACCCCTATGTTCCTCAATTGTGCTAACAAATGTTTCCTAAGAACATCTCTAACGGCGAATCAATTTTTTCACCAAATTTAAATAAAAATTTGAGTAAAAGTTTCTTTGATATCAAGTGCTTCAACGGAGGGTTTTGAAGTTTCATCAAACTACCAGTCGACCAGGCGGACGACTAGTCGATTGATCGGCCAGTGTAATTTTTTCACAAATTCTTACCTTGAGATGGTCATCCAGGAGACGACTGAGCGGATATTCGGGAAAACATTTAGCAATGACAATAAATAGTGATTTGATAAAAAGTATATTAGTCCTCAATTTGATTAAAAAAAAAAGAGTAAAATTCTCGATTTAATATCTATTTCATAAAATTGTTAGAGTAGAAAATGGAATTTAACGAAAGGTTTGAATAATTATTGGAGGGTCTAAAAGCGCGTGTGAATAGTCCTGCAAACACGTGGGCATGTAGCAGATTTGATTTTGGTCTGAAATTTGTTAAACATCCCACCCTCAAAGACTTGCCCATCATGTGCATATGTTAAAAATTTATGAGCAATGCTCCGGACCCCAGCACCCCCACAACACTCACACACATTTATAAGAGAAAGAGGAGAGAGGAAAAAAAAATAAAATATAATGTATAGTTACAAATCAATTGAGAGTTGTGGGGTCAAATATGGTGGGGGTCTTAAGTATTTTCCAAATTTTATTTGGTGCTTCTCAATAGTGGCAATTTGTTACCAATTATAAGGCTTGTTTATAGTTTATTTTAATGTGGAAATTTATTGTTTGGTGCAAGTTCAATAACTTTTTTATAAAAAAAAAAATTGATATACAAGCATATTTTGCAAATTCATTTTTAATAATATGTTAATAAGATGATTAGTTGATAATTAGAAAATAAATAAAAGAGAGTTGATTTAAATGTTTATAGAGTGTCACATCATAAGATCTAGAAAGTTAGTCTAATTTTTGGACATGAATACCAATATGGGTCTAATTTTTGAACATGAATAGCAATACTAAGTTAGGAAAAACTTAAAATCTTGAAATTGAGAAAGAAGTGGTTTTAGTTTATACTTTTTTATTATCAATTTTTAACTTACAATAAATTGCACTAAATAAGGTCATAAAATTTTTGTATTCAAGATTTTTTTTTTTTTTTTTTTTTAACAAAGATAACATTAGTATGTTAAAAAAGAGTTTGCTAGTTCTGACTAGGGATAACAATGGATAACCTACCTTGTAGGTATCCATGAAGATCCCACCTAAATACATGGATTTTCTCTTTTTTCCTTACCCATCGGGTCAAGCAAGTGATATTTTTTAAATCTCCATCGGGGACGGGTACACAGCCATTTTGCCATATGGTTACTCTCTCTCAATAATTTATGGAACCAAGGCAGACTTCTCTTCCATCCTATTTTGAGCATACAAAAAAGCCTTCTCTTTTGTAATCAAATCTATAAAATCATAAATTGTCGTTGTGATTAATTTAATCGATTGATATAAATAATCTTTATTGATTGTCAAGATCAATTATTGTTGCTTTTATATAATAGTACCATTTTTCTAATTTTCTATATTCCACTTTGATTGATTTTCACGGCTTTGACCGACATTTATGTCCCAATCGAGAGCTCACTGCTTTTATATTTCTTGTTGTTTTGTTTAATGGTGCTAGGGTTTTGAATGTACCGGCAAATGACTTTTTTTTTTCTCTTCCCATTGTTGTTCTACTTCAATAATTGGTTGATTGGATACATATATATACGTGTATGTATATATTTGAATTTACGATTGAATTTGTTTTGTGTGTGTGTACGTTTTTTTTTTTTTTAAATTTTTAATTTTGGCTTTACTGGTTTTGCAACTACTAAATCTCTTCTGTGTATTTCATACAAAATGTGAATTTGCTTTCAATTGTGCTTCTAACATTGCCTTTCTTCATTTTGAATTACCGGTTTGTCCTGACTAAGGCTAGTTTGTTTCAAAGTAAAATGTTTTCCTAAAAGTATTTTACACAATTTTCATTGTTTGGTTGAACAAAAATAAAATAAAACATTTTTAAGTATCATTATTTATTATCAATCCAGAAAATCAGTTTTCATTTTTATTTTTTTCGGTTCTATTTTAAAATTCTAGAACTTTTTAAAGTTTGTTTTCCCTGCTATAAGCTTTGCTTCATTCGAGTTATGCCTAGGCTTTATTGATGAGAAAATGGTTTATTTATATATATATTTTTATGGTTTATTTTAAAAATCAATTTTTTAATTAATTAACTAATATGTATTTGATTTTGTTGTTGAGCCAAAAAAAAAATAAAAATAAAATAAAATTGAATATATATTTAACTTTGGTCATAAACCTTAAAAAAAAATAAAAAAAAATATATATATATATATGGTGGGTTGGGGAAAATTCAACCCGTTAGGGGATGGGAAGGGTAGTCCCCATGAAGGATGGGGAATGGAGAATGGGAAAAATTATTATAGGGGAATGAGGATGAGAAATTAATATCCACCCTATTGCCCCCTATTGTCATCCCTACTTGTGACTTTTCCTCATCATACTTTTAGGTGTGACCATAGATTATTGAATCGAACCTTAAATGTCTCTTGTACTTAGTAATGAATCCCATATAATTATATGGCTCATTAAAACGATGATAAAAGCAAGAAAAATTATTTCTTGATAATATTATAAAGTGATTTGGATAATCCAATGGCGAGACCCATATTTAAATGACTAATCTAGTTTAATTTTCGATAAAATTATATAAGTGAATAATCCAATGGCAAGACCCATTTAAATGAATAATCTTATAAAGTGATTTGGATAATCCAATGGCGAGACCCATTTCTTAATAATATTATAAAGTGATTTGGATAATCCAATGGCAAGACCCATTGTCACTACAACGCATGGCAGTGAATAATTTACTTCAAAGCAACCACCAAGAAAGTACGTACCCCTTCATATTTTGACGACAAGTTTCCCTTTGAAACCCCTTCAAGTGGGGAACGCTAAGAAACAAATTTCTGAAAGGTTACATCTATGACTGTATATATATATATATTCATTTCTGGAGAGGATGCCCTTCGGCCATTTTTTGGACGGGATAGAGTTGTTATGGTCCGTGAGCCTCATTATTGTAACGCCCTCAAAATAATACATAAAACCCACCACTTGAGACATGCATTGATATAAAAGGAATCAACCATTTCTATTCATTAAATCATTTCTTACAATAGTATTACATGTTAACAACAAAAGGAAATGCCCTACGGGCTTGCAGCTTCCCAAGTCAACACTTGGTTACATAAAAGAAGAGTACTAACTCTATACAAAAGAAGCCCTTGGCTTGATATACATGTAATACAAACAAAATAATCAAAAAGAGTCTTCAACTCCCATATCCATCCAAGCTATGTCCTTGGAGGTGGCATACTACCTGTACCTGAAAATAATGTCCCATATAGGGTGAGTCAATGCCCAGTAGAGATATGCTAAACACAGTATGAGCAATGACTAAGACATTAGCAATTGACAAATGTTTAATTCCATAAATCAATTCATAACCCATTTCTTATCGATTTTACAATTTACATCAACGGCTCAGGACTTGACCAACCACTTATATGAGACAGTGACTCATATTAAACGTTTCCCATTTTATAATAGATAAACATACTAGTTGTATTGGCATCTCAACAGACAAGCATACAAACTGTATTCACATCTCAACAGATAAGCATATTAGCTATATCAACACTTCCATAGATAAGCATATAAGTTATATCAACACTTCCATAGATAAGCATATGAGCTATATCAACACAATAACTGACAAGCATATAAGCTGTATCAGTGGAGTCCATTCCCTATCTCCTCCCAAACAACATCCGGTTTAGAGGTCCATCCCCTATCTTCCCTTAAACCGTGGAGTACATCCCCTATCTCCTCCGACACACACAATGTATATACACATAGGCCATATATACAATCAAACAATACATAACGTTAATGTATTCTATCAACCGTCATACTCTATGACATGTCCAATTGATTAGTTTTAGTTTGCCTAATCATCATGCATTGTCCACAACAATCAAAACTACCCTCCACCGGTAGTCCAAGCAATTATTTCTAAACAGATAATAAAAGCCCCAACAGATATAATAGCAATGTTTTCAAAAGTGAGCGATTAACAAATCCAACTCCATCATTTCACAATATAATGAGTCAATTTCATTATTTCCAACTCAATTCCATAAATCCACAACTTTCCCAAATTAATTATACCAATTAATTTATACAACAAATTAGGGTTTTCTACCCCCTTTCCCAATATTGACCCAATGGTCTATATTTCCACAACCAACAACAATATCATCATTTTGAAACCCAATTTACCCGTTCTAGAATCAAAATAACAAAACCCTCTTTTAACATTTTGAAACCCTAAGTCCCAAAATTACCCAACTTCAACACTTCATCAAAACAACCAAAAATCTATTTCAAAGACCATAAGAGTGAGTAGGAATCCCTACCTCAAAAGTTGACAACCAACGAAGGAGATGAAGAAAACGAAAATGCCCCAAATCACAACTTTCTCGGATCAAAAGATAGCCTTCGACGATCAACAACGTTTTTGTAAAGGCCAAAGGTGAGGAAACAACTCCTACTAGATCAATACCTAGAGAGAAGGCAAGGTTCTAGAGAGAGAGGCTCAACAATGGAGTTTTGGAAAAGTAAGAGAAAGAGAGTGAATGCAAAAAGTGATTTGAAAAAGCCTATCTGCCTTCAGATATACGCTGGATTCGCTCGAGCGAAAAACACAACGCTCGAGCGTTAAGAACAAAAAACATGGTCCGCTCGAGCTCAGGATGCCCGCTCGAGCGCCAAGACACATCAATAAAGCACATCCGCTCGAGCGTGAAAAACCAATCCGCTCGAGCGCAATTTTCCCCCTCCTAGAACTTCTACCAAAAATGTACTATACGCTCGAGCGCTAACAAGCCAGCTCGAGCGCGACCCGCTTGAGTGCAAGAAACCCGCTCGAGCGTAGAAAACCAACCTGCAGAAGTTTTGCAGGGCACCAACATACTAGGAGTGTGCAATCTCCGCTCGAGCGCTCAAGGACCCGCTTGAGCGGAAAGACCAAAACCACAGCAACAAGGTTTTGGACCAAGGCTCGACCCGTCTGCTCGAAACATGCCCAATACATTCTAAAACTCAATCAAATGGAATTAAAGGACGACAACAAGGTAGACACAACTACCAACCCCACGGAACCGAGTCCGGAAAACAACTGAACAGTAAAGGGAATACCGGGATCGCTATAACCTTTCCCCCTTAAAGAATTTCGTCCCCAAAATTAAATACAAGTTTTTGAAAAACAAGATTTTCTCAATTCCCAACATTATTTCAAAATAATATTAAACAATTCGACTCATTACCGGTCAATCCCATCTCTTTTCAAGAGGCATTTCACATTATACATAACGACCTGCATTATCAATATGCATTCCTTTGAAATTTACCAATTTCAACTCATTTTCCACAATTCCTTAACACATGCAACATTAATATCATGCTTGCATTTTCACAATATACTTCACATGCACAATGTTAACATAGCTTCCATTCACCAAAACATTTACAATTTTTTACAGCTTAAGACATATATAATGCTCTTAAAGCTCAATAATATTACAAAATTTCTATACATGATTACACATCAACAAACATGTCCGGATACTTTTCACGGACTTCCAACTCACATTCCCAAGTGGCTTCCTTCACTCCGTGATGTTTCCACAAAACCTTTACCAAGGGAATGGTCTTGCCTCGCAAAACTTGATCCCGCCTATCCAAGACCCACACCGGTCTCTCCTCATACGAGGCATCCTCATCTACCTCTAAATCGGTCCAATCCAACACATGGGACGGATCCGGCTCGTACTTCCGAAACATACTGACATGAAAGACGTCATGAACCCCGAACAACTATGGTGGCAAAGCCAAACAATAAGTAACTTCCCCAATCCTCTCAAAGATCTCAAAGGGACCAATAAACCGAGGGGATAATTTCCCACTCTTCCCAAACCTCATCAAACCCCGCCTAGGTGATATTTTCAAGAAAACATGATCACCTATCTCAAAAGCCAAAGGCCTCCTCCTACGGTCGGCATAACTCTTTTGGCGACTCTAGGCTGTAACAAGCCTCCTACGGATAAGCTCAACTTTCTCCGTCGTCTCCCTAACCAACTTCGGACCCAACAAAGGTGCATCACCCACCTCGGCCCAACAGACTGGAGATCTACACGGTCGGCCATACAAGGCCTCAAACGGTGCCATACCGATGCTAGACTGGAAACTGTTGTTGTCGGCAAACTCCACCAATGGTAAGTGCCTCTCCCACGTCCTACTAAAGTCAAGGACGCAACCCCGAAGCATATCCTCAAGGATCTGAATAGTACGCTCGGAGTGCCCGTCAGTCTGCGGATGATAAGCCGTACTAAAAGTCAACTTAGTGCCCAAGGCACTCTGCAAACTCTGCCACAACCTAGCAGTAAAACGAGGATCACTATCTGAGACGATCGTCACTGGGACCCCGTGCAACCTCACTCTGTCCCAAACATACAAGTCGGCAAGGTGATCTACCGAATCTCTCACGCGCATAGGGATAAAGTGCGCCGACTTAGTCAACCGGTCTACAACCACCCAAATAGCATCACTACCCCGCTGAGTCCTCGGAAGACCTACAACGAAGTCCATAGTGACATGCTCCCATTTCCACTCGGCAATAGGCAAGGGTTGCAACAAACCCGCTGGCCTCTGATGCTCGGCCTTCACTTGTTGACAAGTAAGGCACTTAGACATGAAGACTGCCACATCTCTCTTCATACCTCGCCACCAGAATGGGCGACCCAAATCCTGATACATCTTAGTGCCTCCCGGATGCACCGCAAGGCGCGAATGGTGAAACTCTCGGAGTACCTCCTCTCGGCAAGCCTCCGGCACAAACAGACGGTCTCGGTATCTCACACTCAGGTCAGGATATACCGTCAAACCCTTCTCAACCTTCCCACTAGAGATCTTCTCTCGGAGGGAATCCACCTTAAGGTCACCTTTCTGTGCCTCTAACACTCTAGTCACAAGTGTAGGCTGTGCAACTACAGAAAACAAGGCCGCAACGTCAACGGATTCGCCCAGAAGCAAATCAAACTCACCCAGTGCACTTAACATCTCCCATTCCCGGATGGCTATACAAGCTACATCACTAATGGATTTCCTACTAAGGGCATCGGCCACAACATTGGCCTTTCCCGGGTGATAGTGCAACTCAAAATCATAGTCCTCAATGAACTCCATCCGCCTTCTCTGCCTCAAATTTAGGTCTCTCTGTGTAAACAGATATTTCAAACTCTTGTGGTCCGAGAACACCTCGAACCTCTCACCATAAAGGTAGTGTCTCCAAATCTTCAAGGCGAAGATCACTGCTGCTAACTCTAGGTCGTGCGTAGGGTAATTCTTCTCGTGTATTTTCAACTGACGTGAGCCATAAGCTACCATATTCCCCTCTTGCATTAACACACAACCCAAGCCTTCTCGTGAGGCATCACAATAAACCGCATAACCCAACCCTCTCTCCGAAATAATCAAAACCGGAGCGGTGGTCAATCTAACCTTCAACTCCTGGAACGACTTTTCACAAGTCTCACTCCATACAAATTTGACCCCTTTCCGCGTCAATCTAGTCAACGGCGAAGCTAGCCTGGAGAAATCCTTCACAAACCGGCGGTAATACAAAGCTAATCCCAGAAAACTGCGGATCTAAAAAACGCTCTTAGGCTGTGCCCAGTCTTGCACTGCTTCAGTCTTGGATGTATCAACAGAAACCCCTTTCCCGGATACCACATGGCCTAAGAATTTGACTTCCCCTAGCCAAAACTCACACTTCCCAAATTTGGCATACAGCCTATGGGCTCTAAGCAATTCAAGCACCACTCTCAAGTGTTCCTCGTGCTCCTCCTCAGAAAGCGAATAGATAAGGATGTCGTCCACGAAGACGACCACAAAACGATCTAAGAATTCCCGGAAGATCCGGTTCATCAAGTCCATAAAGACTGCCGGTGCATTGGTAAGCCCAAATGGCATCACCAGAAACTCATAATGGCCATACCGCGTACGGAATGCCGTCTTCGGAATATCCTCCTCCCTGACCCTCAACTGGTGGTAACCCGATCCCAAATCTATCTTAAAGAAACAACGGGAACCTTTCAATTGGTCAAACAGATCATCTATACGGCGCATTGGGTATTTATTCTTAACCGTAGCCCGATTCAACTTCCGGTAGTCGATACACAATCTCAAGGCACCATCATTCTTCTTAGGAAAAAGGGCTGGTGCTCCCCACGACGAAACATTAGGGCGAACAAAACCCTTATCTAGCAATTTCTGGAGCTGAATCTTCAACTCACTCAACTCGACTGGGGCAAAACGATAAGGTGCCATAGAAATCGTCGCTGTGCCGGGCACTAAATCAATAGAGAACTCTATCTCTCGGTGAGGTGGCAAACTAACGAGATCCTCGAGAAAAACATTCGAATACTCACAAACCACCCTCGGTAATACAATATGGGTCTCATCACACTCACCACTCATAAAGCTAGCAAGTAGACCACTAAGCTCATTCCGCCCTCGCGGATCATACACCGGTGGCAACACACTACCAACTTGATCCCCCAAGAAATGGAAACACTCCCCGCTCAAGGTACAAACTGTGACCCTCTGGCGGTAACAATCAATAACAGCCCGGTATGACGATAGCCAATCCATACCCAAAATAACATCAAAACCCTTCATGGGCATAACAACAAAAGGAAAAGGAAGCCTATGGTCGGTGACCTCTATATCACAACCTCTACATCCGTGTTTCAAAATCAATTCACCCCCAACAGGTAATACTACACAAATAGGAGATGCTAATAGCGCCAACTCCAACTCCAATACAGATGCAAATGCAGCAGATACAAAAGAATGAGATGCACCCGTATCAATCAACACACTAGCAACCGAGTTGCAAAATAGAAAGGTACCTCTCACAACTGATGGAGCCAGTACTAGGTCTTGCGCGGTAACAGCATATACGCGCCTTGTAGGCCCCTGATCCACCTGCTCACCTCTAGGAGCAAAGATCGCTGCATCGGGATGAAGCTCCGGATTGGCCCTCGAGGCTGCCTGCAGACAATGGTTGATAACTCTGCGTCTGTCTAGAACCAGACGCCCCCGAAGTGGCACTCAACTGTGGGCAAAACCTCTTCAGTGCCCAGTGTCCACACCGATAACAAGACAAAGGTGGCCCCGCCTCGACTCGCCCCGAGGTCTAAGAAAGAAGCAGCCACGACCTCCCTTCTGCGGGCACACCGAAGACTTATGACCCAGCTGGCCACATGTATAACAAGTCAAGCCTCCCTGACTACCTCTCCCGGAGCCTGCTCTCGGCACTAGAAAGGTCGATCTTGCCAAACCACCCTGAGACTGCTGAGGGTTAGAACCCCTCTGTCTCCTGCCATCCCCCTGACTATCCTAGCTCCTCTTGGAGCCTCTCTGCCCTTCGTCCTCCTCCTGCATCATAAGCTTCATATGAGCTGCAGCATCTACCAGGCGTCTATACTCTCGGATAAAAGACCCTCCAATCCTCAGCTTGAGTCCACGCCTTAACTTTCGCTCAAACTCAAAGCAACGGCGTTCCTTGGACGCCACAAGTTCAGGTACAAACCTGGACAGACTAATAAAAGAAGCCTCAAACTTGGCCACTGACAAACTCTGCTGTTTAAGCTGGCAAAACTGTTCCCTCAACTTCTCCCTAGCCGCTGAAGACAAGAATTTTTCCTGGAAAGTACCTACAAAAGCTTCCCACGCACCACCAACTCTGCCCTTCTCGTACTTCCACCATTGACCCGCATCTCCCTTTAATTGGAAGGATACCAAGGTCACCTTTAGAGCTCCATCCTCGATGCCAAGTATCTCGAATGTCTTCTCCATCTGTTCCAACCACTCGTCAGCCTTAAGTGGCTCCTTCGGATCTCCAACAAACTCATCCGGGTTAGACCGGAAGAATTCCCTCTTCAAGAAAGAAGGCCCTGCCTCAGTAACCTGATTCTCAGCTCTGAGAATACCCAAAGCTCCTGCTATCTCTCGGGCCAAGGCACCCATAGCCTGCTGACCCACTGGCTCGGCCACATTGGCCTGACCAACCCCTTTCTACATTGCCGGAACGTCATCCGGTAAAGGCACTTCCTACCTCCTAGGCCTACCACGCCTACCACCTCGCCCTCGTCCTGACATCCTATTAAAGATAATGAAGACGTTAGCACATTCATAAATGTGCCGAAACTAAACAGTCACGTCCTAATGCATGGACAACTGTAATTTACTCCACGTAAGCACATAAACACATAAGCACTTACGAATTCTATTCCCGGATAATGATAGTCCCGAGGCGTTACTAGAGTTCCAGTTAGAAACAGCATTGATCAAGTGCTTTTCCCACAAGACTCACAGAAACCCAAGGATCCAATCAATATCCTAGAAATCAAATCCCATACCCAAGTAGTCACATAAGCATGTTATCAATTAAACACATAACACTACATCTAAGTCTCTAACCAAGCGAGACAAACCCATTGTGATCCTAATCACTTCCCACGTACCCAAAGTATTCGAACCCGGTACGCTCTGATACCAAGTTGTAACGCCCTCAAAATAATACATAAAACCCACCACTTGAGACATGCATTGATATAAAAGGAATCAACCATTTCTATTCATTAAATCATTTCTTACAATAGTATTACATGTTAACAACAAAAGGAAATGCTCTACGGGCTTACAGCTTCCCAAGTCAACACTTGGTTACACAAAAGAAGAGTACTAACTCTATACAAAAGAAGCCCTTGGCTTGATATACATGTAATACAAACAAAATAATCAAAAAGAGTCTTCAACTCCCATATCCATCCAAGCTATGTCCTTGGAGGTGGCATACTACCTGTACCTGAAAATAATGTCCCATATAGGGTGAGTCAATGCCCAGTAGAGATATGCTAAACACAGTATGAGCAATGACTAAGACATTAGCAATTGACAAATGTTTAATTCCATAAATCAATTCATAACCCATTTCTTATCGATTTTACAATTTACATCAACGGCTCAGGACTTGACCAACCACTTATATGAGACAGTGACTCATATTAAACATTTCCCATTTTATAATAGATAAACATACTAGTTGTATTGGCATCTCAACAGACAAGCATACAAACTGTATTCACATCTCAACAGATAAACATATTAGCTATATCAACATTTCCATAGATAAGCATATAAGTTATATCAACACTTCCATAGATAAGCATATGAGCTATATCAACACAATAACTGACAAGCATATGAGCTGTATCAGTGGAGTCCATCCCATATCTCCTCCCAAACAACATCTGTTTTATTGGTCCATCTCCTATCTTCCCTTAAACCGTGGAGTACATCCCCTATCTCCTCCCACACACACAATGTATATACACATAGGTCATATACACAATCAAACAATACATAACGTTAATGTATTCTATCAACCGTCATACTCTATGACATGTCCAATTGATTAGTTTTAGTTTGCCTAATCATCATGCATTGTCTACAACAATCAAAACTACCCTCCACCGGTAGTCCAAGCAATTATTTCTAAACAGATAATAAAAGCCCCAACAGATATAATAGCAATGTTTTCAAAAGTGAGCAATTAACAAATCCAACTCCGTCATTTCACAATATAATGAGTCAATTTCATTATTTCCAACTCAATTCCATAAATCCACAACTTTCCCAAATTAATTATACCAATTAATTTATACAACAAATTAGGGTTTTCTACCCCCTTTCCCAATATTGACCCAATGGTCTATATTTCCACAACCAACAACAATATCATCATTTTGAAACCCAATTTACCCGTTCTAGAATCAAAATAACAAAACCCTCTTTTAACATTTTGAAACCCTAAGTCCCAAAATTACCCAACTTCAACACTTCATCAAAACAACCAAAAATCTATTTCAAAGACCATAAGAGTGAGTAGGAATCCCTACCTCAAAAGTTGACAACCAACGAAGGAGATGAAGAAAACGAAAATGCCCCAAATCACAACTTTCTCGGATCAAAAGATAGCCCTCGACGATCAACAACTTTTTTGTAAAGGCCAAAGGTGAGGAAACAACTCCTACTAGATCAATACCTAGAAAGAAGGCAAGGTTCTAGAGAGAGAGGCTCAACAATGGAGTTTTGGAAAAGTAAGAGAGAGAGAGTGAATGCAAAAAGTGATTTGAAAAAGCCTATCTGCCTTCAGATATACACTGGATCCACTCGAGCGGAAAACACAACGCTCGAGCGTTAAGAACAAAAAACATGGTCCGCTCGAGCTCAAGGATACCCGCTCGAGCGCCAAGACACATCAATAAAGCACATCCGCTCGAGCGTGAAAAACCAGTTCGCTCGAGCACAATTTTCCCCCTCCTAGAACTTCTACCAAAAATGTACTATACGCTCGAATGCTAACAAGCCCACTTGAGCGCGACCCGCTTGAGCGCAAGAAACCCGCTCGAGCGTAGAAAACCAACCTGCAGAAGTTTTGCAGGGCACCAACATACTAGGAGTGTGCAATCTTTGCTCGAGCGGAAAGACCAAAAACACAGCAACAGGGTTTTGGACCATGGCTCGACCCGCCTGCTCGAAACATGCCCAACACATCCTAAAACTCAATCAAATGGAATTAAAGGACGACAACAAGGTAGACACAACTACCAACCCCACGGAACCGAGTCCGGAAAACTACTGAACAGTAAAGGGAATACCGGGATCGCTATAATTATGGTTATGTTTTAATAATTTAAACCGTTCATTTTATCAAACATTTCGTGTATTTCATCTATAAAAAAAATTAAGTCAATCCTATAATTTTAACTAATTCAATTTATTGTATTGTCATAAAAAAATGTATTTTTTTTTTGGTGAAAAATGTGATAAATTAAACTAATTACAGTTATCAGATCGATTTAAATTTTTTTATAAATAAAATAAAAAAATACTTAATAAAATAAACAGTTTGAATTATCAAAATGAGACTTTTGGTGAATCCCATGGGCTAGAATAACCCCATCTAGTCCAAAATGATGACTAGAAGGGATCCTCCTCCCTTTCTTTTTAACGAGCGAAAGAAACAATTTTATTAGACGTGTATGACTATAATTGAAACACCCTTTAAAGGAAATTTTAATATACACACCTGGAAAGGAGTGTACTATATGCACCTTTAGTTATGTTATTTTTTCTTTAATTATGACATTATTTTAGTTAGGACTCATGAAATATTTAAATATCTCATATTGTATTTAGTTATGATAATTTTTTTTAATCATACTCAAAAAGTATAAAATTATACAATTTTCTTTTTTAATTATAAACTATATATAGAGTGTGTATCATGTTTCCCAATTTCCAATCCCATATCGTTTCTCTACTCTTCCGTCTATTATGTTCTCTCATTTCACCATGGGTGGCGATATTGAAGCTTCAAATTGCATTACACCTGGATCCTCCTGTTTTCAGAGTTTGATGAACTATTGGAAAGCTTGTGTGCACACAGTAAAACCGTTCCAACAAGCCGGCCGGATCAAAGATTCGATAGAACACATGAAGATGAAACAGTGGTTTGGAACTTGTTGCAACACCATGGCAATGTTTTTGAGAAACAAATGGAATAACATCAAGGGTTGGGCCAAGGCAATCAAGTATATCATCGTGGTTCTCAAAGAATACTGGGACCAAAGTAGGTGACATTTGACTTCTTCAACATTATTGATAGTGTTTTTTTCTTAAATAATTAATATAAAGAGTTAGTCTTATTCATGTACTTAATAGATGAAGGAAATCTTTACAATTGATCAAATGGTTGCCATTTTAGCATTTCGAATAGAGGTTGCTTTTGCAATTATGGAGCAAATCTCTAGTGCAAAAGAACAACATCCAAAGGCGACAAATCATCGAAGACTCTATATCATGGCTCTTCTTGCCACTATATTTTCACTCCTAGGACTAGTCTTGACACTGCTTGAGATGATACATAAAGCACTAAGTTCCAGAAGATGGATTAATTGCAGATTTATGTGGGTTAATATTGTTTTTTCTCTAGTTCAAACAATAACCTCTCTAGTCCATTTTATTTTTCTACAGTTTTATAGTAAAAATGACCCCATCAAATTTTCATTCTTTCCCATAGTATTTGCACTCATCGTTGTCATTTCAAGGTTTATTCCTCATCACACCGATACCATTGAAGTCCATCTTTCCCAAGGCAATCAAACTCATAATGTTATTGAAGAGAAACTTGATGGAGAGAACCGTGATCAACGCACATCAATGCATGAACTTTGCTAAAGAAGTTCTTAGTTTTGATTTGACAACAAAAGAGAAGGAGAATGATGTAATGTAAGTATTATTGTGATTTTGTTTAAGTTTCATAAATGATTTCTCTTTCACGCATCATATATATCTTCACAGATGATTATTTATTTTTATTTTTTTACACTACCTTTGAAGTTAATTTTGGGGGAAAAAAAGTTTCCTAGTTTTATTTTGGTGATTATAAAATACTAGGCCCTTGTTAAACAACTATCTATGCATGCACCATCTCCATCAATCTTCGTCGACAAGATCAACCAATGGGCCCATGCGCATTTTTCATGGGGGGATTAGGTGGTCTTTTTTCTAACGGAGTTTCTAAAAATACATACTACTACATAAAGTCAAAGACTAAGCAAATAATTTAACACAACCCTTAAGGATAGAACAACCTAAAAGGCCAAAAATAAGAGGACAGGTTTCAATCTCGTTTAGCTCTTCTGGTGTAATAATAATGCAAATTTGTTTTCTTTGAATGAACTATGGTTAACAAGGTCACAACCTTGTCAAGATTATCATTTCTCCTTTTTTCTGTTCAAAAAATGATTTATCATTCATGGTGTGAAGCAGACATGACTCCTATACCCTTTGAACTGGATAAGAGCATCATCTAGGAGCTAACTTGGCCATGGTAGGTAGTTATTTGGTTATGATGATGATCGATCTAGTTTCATATGGAAATGTTAATTTTTTGAGTAATGATTGTGAAATAGTCACAACAACATATCGTTTTAGATTTTAATGATGTGTTACAAACTAATGATTAATATCTGAATACGAAAGTGCACAGTTCCATCCCTTCTCCCATGTTGAGTCATCGGTAGTGCCTCGGAAAGCATGGACGAGCCACAAGACTTTCATTCCAACCATATTATAAATCTTTTGTCAATCACACTAATACAATTTAAAACTACAAGTACTTGAATATATGTAACCTAATCACTCTGTTTAGTTTTAGAGTTTTCAAAAACACGTCTTAAAATTTTTGAGTTTTTAATTCGTATTTTTTTTTTAATTTTTAGTGAATTTTAAAATATTTTAATCAATATTTTTTATTTTTGGATCGAATTAATATAAATACATTTAAAAAGTATAAAATTTATTAAAAAAAATCTTTTAAAATTCATTAAATACTACAAAATACAATATATATATATATATAAATTTAGTACATTTTTATATTTTTTTTCATATTTTTTATTTTTTAAATATTTCTTTACAAATATTTTATTTTTTAAGTATATCTAGATTAGATTTACCTAAAAAATTGACCAAAATATTAAAAAAAATCTACAATACAAATTGAAAACTTAAAATTTGTTTTTAAAAACTCAAAACCAAAATACCTATTCTTTTTCTTTCTTTCTTTCTTCTTCATCTTCTTCATTTTTTTTTTTTTTTTGTTGTTATCGTTATTGTTGTTGTGTTGTTTTTTCTGAGAACTGTCATTCACATACACATTTAGCATGCAGTTTCTGATATAATATAGTTTTTCCCTTGAACTTGATTCATTTTGCCGTTGCCCCAATATTACTCCCTATCCTTGCATTCACATAACATAGAGCTTAGTTTGGAACCCTCACGTTCTCAGCACACACTGTTTTTATAGTAAAGTGCAGTTTAATACACATGCATCTTATGTAAACTTCGGTGCTTAAGTTGCTTTGGCTGCTTATTTTCTGAATTTGAGCTTTGTTCTATCACTACAACATATAGGAGTTTTAGAAATCAAATGTTTTGGTCTCTAAAAGTGAAAATTTTGTTGTAAAAGATACTTAGGAACTAATTTCCATCATCATGAGGATAGTCGCTAAAAGGTCGTTCCGAAAAGTCAAAAATAAGGCTTTTAGGGACAAAATTTTGAAAATGTCACTAATAAAAAGACTTTCAGGGACAAAATAATTTGGCCTCAAAATGGTTTATTTTTTTAGATAAAATTTGGTCCCAAAAGGATAATAATCCATCACTAATGTTCAATTTTTGTTGCTAAAAATATAATAACGATATTTTTCCCAACAAAAATATTTGATTTCTAAAAAATAATTTTATCCCTAAATTCTGATTTTTAAAACTTTAATTTTTTATAGTGTATTTGCTTTTTGTGTTTATTTTTGTCTGGTTGGCTCTTTTCCAACTTTATTTTTAATCTTTTGGGGTTTGATCTTCCTTTCCCTTCTTGTGATGTTTTATTATTTGGGAGCATATTTTTAAGAAGGACCACTTGGGTTTAGAACGTTGACCACATAACATGATCTGAGATCGATGTGCCAAGTGGCAAAGAGTTATTGGCCGAGATTATGGTAGCGGCTAGCCCCAATCGAGATATGACTCTCTGTCACGACCCAAACCCGGCCCTATGGGTTTAGCACCGTAACTGGCCAGTAATCCGAGATTACCGAAGGCCTATAGAACGAATACTGATCAATCGTAGTACGTACTGGCGGAAGCCAAAACAGTAAGTAACTAGTGTCCATAGAGCTGTGAAAATCTGTATGCCAAAAACATTTTTCATACATTTATGCATTCACTACCAGTACAGTATACACAATCATTACAGACATTCAGTACGGGGACTTGATTCCTCGCTTCATACAAAGAAAATAGTCTATACAAAGAACGCATAACAAGACAAAACAAGAGGAGACTAGTGGGGACACAAAAACACCCCAAGCCATGGCATGGCGTCTCGGAACCTCGCAGGAGGCACATTGGCTTGACAAAAGCGGGACTAACCCACGCTCCTAGCTCCGGTCAGCCGAGAACCTACATATATATATAACAAAGGAGCTAAAGCCCGATGAATAACATAACGTGTAAAGAGGTTATGAATGAATGTCCTTACAAGAATGAAATCAGTTCATTTAAACAAGAGTTCGATCTTGCAAGATTTCACCAAACAAATCATATGTGGTACATCCAATAGCCTATAAACAAGAGGTCCAAAAGGACCGAGTCTTAATGACCCAACAAAGAATGATGGCCAATCATTCAAGAAATATGGTTCCACAAGGAAACCGACAGAGCTCAGAATACCAATAACAAGAGGTGCTAAGGATGCCACAATACAGATTCAGAAATAGGACATACATTCATTCAAGAATAATATCGATTCAAGAAATGCCTAAAACAAAGATTCAAAAGATAACCATTTTGAACATATCTTTACACATCTCATACTCACAGAGATTAGGCTTATAGCGACTAGAGCGCGTCCCAGAGCCAACCCTAACAAATCAATCAATAGAACACACACTAAGTTTACAGTTGGAAAGGATGATAATTAAATCCCTAAATTCCCTCGGTGTGGTTCTATGTCTAAATCCTCATTAAGATGCTTTAAACTAGGCCTAAGAATGCCTAGGATGCGATGAGGATGCAAAAATACAGTTGGAAGGCACTTTTCAAAAGTTGCTGAAAACAGGGGTCTCGCTCGAGCGAGCTTCCAAAATCAAAGGCTTACGACGCGCGAACAATCCTTCGCCGAGCGTCCGATGAAACAAGAAAATACTGGATGCTCACTTTTTACGCGCGATACCACGCTCGATGCTCGCTCGAGCGGATCCCTGAATAAAGGTGCTCGCTCGAGCGAGGAATCCTTCGCTCGAGCGAGGAAGCAAAATCTGGAATTTCCAGATTTGTCTCCCAAGTTCGAACCAAGCATTCAACCATCCAAAACTCAACCCCTTGGGCCCAAAATCTGGGAAAACACTTTAAACTCAATGTACAACAAGTTTTAAAAGCTAATTTGCACATGCAAGGGCCAAGGGTTGATCAATCAAAGCCATTTTCAAACCCATTTTCAAGAACAAGTTTAAAACATGCAATGCATGAGCTTCAAACCCAATTCAATCTTCAAATCTTGCTCTAGAGAGCTCAATAGTTGGAAAACATTCTGAAAACATGAGCATATATATAGACATGGACATGCATGTATAGTTCAAGCATAAATTCAACTCTAATTTCACTAATTCAACCATGCATGCAACAATTGATCTTCAATTCAACATATATGAGCAAAAAAATCATGTCTTAGCTCTACAATGTGGCATGAATCTTGTAAAAATCAGCCTTAACACAACATTAAGAGAATAAAATCCTTACCTAAGTCTCAATTACAAGTCTAGAGGCTCAAACAAGCATGAACTCTTCTAATCTTCTTAATTTCCAAGCAATACTTCAAGGTTTTCAAGCCAAATCACAAATTCTCTCTTGCTCCCTCTCTTGGTCGACTATGGTGAAGAAAAAGGGGCTGAGGAATGTTTTGATTAAGTGTAAAATAGGCTCAAGTCATAAGATTAACAAGACCCACTCAATGGCAAATTTGGTAATTAAGTCAAACTCGACAATTAACTTATTTTAATCCAATTTAATCATTCCTAATCAATTTTCAGATAAATATACCATTAAATCAGGAATATTATGCTGATTACAAAACATCAAACGGTTTCTAAATTGGCCGCCGATAAGGCCTTCAATTAGCAGTTTAAACATAAAATGCAAACAGATAATCATACACTCAAACAGATGCAACACGCAATTCAATAGACAAACTCATTCAGTTTCAGTTTCAGTTTCATTCAGTTTGTTCAGTAGTTCATCCAGTTCACTTATCAGTCATTAGCAGTTCAGTTTAATGGTAATCAGTATATAATTCAGTGGTTTAACGGTAATCAGTACGAGGGTCGTTACACTCTCAAAATGTTGAGTCCAATAACCCTTAAGAAGTTGAGTTAATGTACCCAAACCGCTAATATTCTAGGTGAGGATATTCATTGCAACAAAAATGCACACACTAGGTAAAATGCCACCTGATAACAATGCTATCTATCGCTTCTCATCGATCTCTAAGAACTGCACTTTATCATTCCTTTCAAGCTCCCTAATTTCCTTTAGATTGTATTTAGATCAAGAATTTAGATATAAATTTAGAAAGCAAAATGATAAAAAGTAAGAGAAATATGAATAAAGTATAAATTATTTTTTTTTTCTATTTCCCTTTTTATTTTTACAAATATGTTTGGGAGTTCTAAATTTGAAGTTCTAAAGGAGCTCTAAGTGTGTGGGCCCCACAGTGGTGGTGATGTTTTGACTTTTTTGATTTATTTATTTTTATTATTATTATTTATCCCTATCACATCATTAGAGCTCAATTAGAATTCCCAAATTAAGAGGATGTATCATTACTGTTATATTATTTTTAAATTTCTATTCAAATTTATGATCCAAATACTGTGTTAAAACCTCAACATCCTCAGTTAACTAGACACTGAGGCTTTTGCGAGGCCTAAGGTTTCATTGGCCTTCTTTGAACCCAGATCTTTCTTATCACTAGCCTCTTTGCTTATTAGAATAATTGAATAGTAATTCTACATATTTTGGGTTGAAAGGAATGACAGAGAAAACTTCTCTTCACTCCTTTCCATTTTTTTTTTTTGTTTAATCTTCCCATTCGTTTGAAAATTCGCTTGCTTTATAGACTAGTATTTGTTCACCCACGTTTGGATTATAAATTTCAATAAAAATTAAAAAAAATGCAAATAAAATATATGCTTAATTTTTTACAAAGATATATATGTATATACTAGCGATTGGGCACACGCAATTCGTGTGCAAACTTTTTTGGAGTTATAATATAAAAATTATATTTTTTCGAATAATGCGCACACAAATGTGATGGTGTGAAACTGTTCAAAGAAGCCTGTACAAATATGAACAACAGAATATTTTTTGCTTTGCCATTTAAAAATAATAATATTTGTAGACATAAAATTATGCAAACAAACAAACCAATTTTATTGAAAACATAATATTTTTATTTTTATTTTTTTCAAAACACACACACAAAATTAACCAACCAAACAAATCATTTTCTTCAAAACATAAATTATAAACACACAAACAAAAAATTAAGAACATTGATTTTTTAAAAACAAAACACACACACACACAAAATATTAAGTAAACAAACAAACTCAATTTTCAAAAACTGAATTTATACACAAAAACAAACAAAAGCTTAAAAAAGTTAAATAGGAAAAAAGCCCCACTTTTTAAGTCTAAGTCTAAAAAGTTGCATACATTTTTTGCTTCGCAATTCAAAAAAAAAAAAAATATATATATATATATAAATAAGCACACGAAATAGAAAAAAATACAAATCCAAAGCACATAGAACAATGATTTTTTGTTTTTTTTTTTTTATAAAAAAAAAACACACACACACAAAAATAAACAAACCAAATTTTAAAAAAAATGAATAGATACACAAAAACAAACAAAAGCTTAAAAAAGTGAAAGAAAAAACTTCAAACTATTTAAGTCTAAATCTAAACAATTGCACAAATTTTATGCTTCGCAATTTTTAGAAAACAAAAAATGAATATAAATATACAAAAGCACACAAAATAGTAAAGTACATACCCAAGACATTTAGAACACTCATAGTTAAAAAGATTTTATAGACATAAAAGAAAATAAACAATACAGATTTGATATACACAAAAAAAAATTTAACAATTTAAAAATAAAATCACAACAATTAAATGCACTTGTATACAAATTTTGCTAAAATTCCACACCTGGGCCAAATTGAAATGTAGAATCCTAAAAAAAATTGAGTTCAGAAAATAGGGGAAACAAACAAAAGTGAAAGAAGGAAAGAAATATACAAAATAGAAAACAAACCAAAGATTAACAAATTAAAACAGGGACAACAACTAAATAAATAAATTGCACCAACTTGAATAGAAAAATAAAAAAACATAAAAATACAAACTTAAAAAACTCTCTGTATTTTCTTATGCTCTTTTTTTTTTTCCAAAGAACCTAATTAGATAATTAAATTTTTTAATGAAGAAAATAAAAATATAATTAACAATATTACAATTACAATGTAAGATAAGCAATAGATATATACTTTAGATAAGTACTTTACAAACTTTAAGTATAAGATTGCAATGTTGTTGAATAGTCTTCCCCCAAACCCAAAAAACAAAAAGAAAGAAAAAAAAATAATTCTACAGAGTGAATAGTTTTGACTTTGACCACTCCTCCCAGCATTTTCTGATGTAGGGCTGGGCATAGGGTCATCCGACCCGCCCAAACCGCCCTACCTGATCCGAACCGCGCATGTATGGGCGGTTTCGCAAACACATTAGGGTAGGGCGCGGTTTGGATTTTATCTAATTTTCGGGTTGCGGGTTTGACCCGCACCCGCCCAACCCGCCCGCATAAAACTCTTTTTTTTTTTTTTTAATCTGATCATTCATAAAAACCCCTTTTTTTAATTGCATTTTGGTTTTGGATGAATGTAAGTTAATGAATTTTTATTTTTATTTTTATTTTTTGCATTTTGGATGAATGTAAGTTAATGAAGAATTACTTTATTTATTTATTTTTATTTGGGTTAGGAATGATGAATGTAGGATTTTTTAATTTGGGTTAGGAATGATAAATGTAGGATGAATGCAAGTTAATGATAAATGTAGATTTTGAATGTTTTGTTTAGGTTACGAATTGAGATGAATGCAAGTTAATGATGAAGGTAGATTTTGAATGATTTGTTTAGGTTACGAATTGATTTTGTTGTGTTTTTTATTTTATAAGGTTTTTTATAAGTTTTAATTCATTAATTATTAATGTTAGAGCATTTTAGAAAATGGGAGGAAAAAGGTCTAAAAGAAATATTGATAAAAAATGGGGAAAAAAAAAGGGTTTAACAAAAAAATTTTGAAAAAAAGTTCAATCCGCAAACCACCCGCAACCGCGAACCCTATCCGCACAAACCGTAAACCGCATTGCGGGCGGTTGCGGGTTGACTTTTTCTCAAACCGCATACATGCGGGCGGGTCCAAACCGAACCTCAAACCGTCCCAAACCGAACCGCGGACACCCCTATTCTGATGTGATGGTGAATCCATCTGGGGCCTTGTCACCCATCTTTGCATAAGCCTCACAACCCTCCACATCATCAAAGGGCCTTTAAACCAAATCACATGTCTGTAGGGATACTGGCGTATTTTGAGAAGTAGGTTAAAAATCATTTTTTAACTTTTAATCAACTTTTTCTCTTATAAATTTTTTTTTTAAAAGTTAAAAAGTTTAAAAAATCAGCGTTTATCATCTTTCCAAAAATAGGCCACTATCAAAAGAGACTCTGCCTAACATCCATCCGAAAAATGCAGTTCCATGAAAAGCAAGTTTTTGAACTTTTCAGTGAAGATGTTGAAACTGATTTAAAATTGCACAGGAGTTAGGAGATGTAGGGAGTGGAAAAGTGGAATTGATTGGTTTTAATTTGTCATTTTACCGTTAATTACAAACTGTAAGTGTAAAAGGTTAAGACCATTTTAGGAAAAATTGAAAAAAACTCCAAAGTAATGACTTCAAGACTTTGAAAAAGTTATTCCTTTTTAATAATAACAACTAACATATCACCCATGCTATGCATGAGATAAAATAATATATTATTTAATAAAAATATAATAATTATATTTAATTTTTTTATTTATATAAAATAAAAGTTAAATAGAAGTTAGTCAATCGGGATTTTCTTAATTGTTTAAAATTAAGAAAATTAAAAAAATTAGTATAAGATATTGATCATAAGGTTTCTCACTTAAAATCTTATTTTGCTTATATAAATGAGAGTATAACATTCACTTTATGTAAGTGAAACAATTCATTTTTTTTTTAATTTTTTTCCGAGATATGGGATTTTAAAATAAAAGTTACATGAAAGCTAACCAATGAAAATTTTCTTAATTGTTTAAAAGTTAACAATTATTTGGGTAAGAAGTTTATTTATAGCATGGGTATTTTATGTGAACCTAATAAACACTACAACAAAACTAACTATTTACGGCTTTAAGTTTACGGCATGCATCGAATGCATGTCATAATTAGTACATTTTACGATATTTTTTTTTTGCAAGTCGTTAATACTTTTTCAATAACAGCATACACACTATGTAAGTCATTAATTCATATATTTATGACATGCAAAGTATATGATAAAAAATGTATATTTTCACGGCTTACAAAAATATGTCATAAAATATTTGCACTTAAGACGACATACATTTCATGTCATAAACTATTTTAACTTTACATGGCATGCTAGCATGCTGTGAAAACTTCTAATAAAAAAAATTTTAACCTGATTTTTTTATGACATACAAAAGTATGCTGTAAAAATATATAAAAAGTATGTTGTAAAAAAATATATATTTTCACGGCATACAAATATTTCCATTTAAGACGACATACATTTTATGTTGTAAAATATTTTACCTTTACACGGTATACATTAGCATGTCGTGAAAACTTCTTATAGTGATCCCGGGTTTTACTCCTTGTTGTACAGTGATCCGGACCTGTGTTCGTGGATGTTAGTAGTTGTTTATATCTTGTTTACATCCTTTCGTACTTTGTATTTGAGTTATAGGATGTGTTGGGCAGGTTTGTTACAAGTTGGTTGTGTTTGGGAACAAATGGTTGCTGCCCAGAATTTTGGTCCTTCGCTCGAGCGAGAAGTTTGTCGCTCGAGCAAGCTGTTGAGTTTTGTGTCTGGTGGCTCGAGCCAGAGTTTCTTCGCTTGAGCGTGAAACTGCGTCTGGTTCTGGACTTGAGAGTTGCATTTCTTGGCTCGAGCGAGCTTTCCTTCGCTCGAGCAAGCATTCTGTCGCTCGAGCGTGCTTCTGGGTTGCAGACCTGAAGCTTCGTAATGTTGGCTCGAGCGAGGCTTTTTTCGCTCCAGCGAGGGTTCTTTGTGTCTGGTCGCTCGAGCCACCAATCCTTCGGTTGAGCGAGCCTGTTATATATCAGATCGCAGCAGCGGATTAAACATCACTTTTTTATCTCTCTTTTTCTATCAAACCCTAGATCCGACCCTCTCTCTCTCTAAACTTGTCTTCTCTCTAGAATTTGATCTACCTAGGGTGAGTTTCTATCCTTAGTCCTTTGTTAAAAAGATAGAGTGGGTTGAGGGCTTCGTTTTAATCTGAAAAACTTTGGATTTGGAGGACGTTGGTCTTTGGGTTTTCATCTCCGTTTGAGCTCAAACTTCGAGGTAAGGATACCCTACTCCTCTTTATGAGCTTTGTCTTTGAATTTTAGTATTTTGATATGTTGGGAGTTGTCGGGTAAGTTTGAGAAAGTTTGGGTCTTTTGTGTAAATTTACAAAAGTTGGAGTTTTATTTATAATAAACCTATATGCATGTTTGGCATAGAGAAATGAGTTAGATGATGGGTTATGGATGAAAATGGAACCTTAGGGTTGTTATGTAACTTATGGGATTAATGCCCTAATTACTTTGATAAATTAATTTATGAAATTAATTTGAAGAAATGAGAAATTGAATTGAGAATGTTAGAATTGGGAGTGTATGGGATTAAAGCATGTAGTTGGATTATTTATCACTCACCTAATTGAAATGTTGATATTTTATCCATTTGATGCCTTTTTTTCTGTTTAGAAATAATTGCTTTGGGCTATCGGTAGAGGATAGTCTTGATTGTTGTAGACAATGCATGATGATTAGGCAAACTAAAACTAATCGATTGAGCATGCTATCGAACATAGCGGTTGGAATAATACATTAACTTTATGTATTGATTGATTGTATATGATCTATGTTTATATACATGTGTTGTGTGGAAGGAGATAGGGGATGTACTCCACGTTTTAGGGAAAGATAAGGGATGGATCTCTAAACCAGATTTTGTGTGACATTGATACAGCACTACAATGTGTATCAAGTGGTGATTATGGAAGTGTTTAAATTGATTTGATATAGCACTAACATGTATATCATTATCAACTGTGAAGTATAGAAGTGTTTCTATGTTATGTTGATACAGCACCAAAATGTGTATCTTCGGTAAAGTACGGGAGTGGTTTATGTGTTATTGACACAGCATCAAGATATGTATCCATTACGAATTACGGAAGTGTTTTAAAGATGATTTACAATCTCATTAAATTATTTGGCTAAGTGTTGAGCCTTGTTTTCAAGCTCAAGGTTGAAAAAGAAGTGGAAAGTGAATTGTGTCATGGACTTGAATGTCACAAAACTGTAATGTGATATTAGTCTGAATTTAAGTGTTGACCATCTATCAACTGCTAATCTTTTAGTCATTATTCATAGCTGGTTTAGTGTATTTTTACTAGGCTGTGGCTCACCCTATATGGGACATCATTTTCGGGTACAGGTAGCATGCCACCTCCAAGGACATAGCTTGGGAGGCTAGAAGCGGACAGACTTTTTTGTTGTCTTACTTTCCTTTGATGTATTACATGTAGATTCAAGCCTAGGGCTTAATGTGTAATTGAGTTAGCACTCTACTTTTTGTAACCAAGTGTTAACTTGGAAAGCTGTAAGCCCGTAGGGCATTTGCTTTTGTTGTTAACATGTAATACTTTTTGTAACGAATTACTCTGATAAATGGAAGGGTGTTGATCTTTTATATATCAATGCATGTCAATGTTGTTGGATTTAATGTTATTATTTTGAGGACGTTACACTTCTACTAAAAAAAATTCAATCTAATATTTTTTAAAATTAAAAAAAGAAAAAAAAAGCTAACAATTTCCAACCAAGCTTTTCACTTTAAAGTTTCCTAATTGAGGACAACGTAAAATAATAATTTATAGAGTAATTTTTTTTAACTTAATATTTTACTCTCTATTCACGTAGTGTCACATCTTGTAAGTTCCACACACTATGTGAGTAGGGAATAAAATATTAAATATTAAATAAAAAATTTGATTAATTCTAATATTAATCTTTAAATGATCACATTTTCTATTATTGAATTTGTAATCCAACCCTTCAATTGAATAAAATTGCATCACTTAAAATAATGAGAGAAACTTTTTATATATATTTATATTTATTTGGGTTAATTACACTTTTCATCGTGTAATTGTATGCAAAAAAACATAAATACAATCTTTCTTCTTTTTTTTTTTTTCAAAAAACACATATTAAATGGAGTGTAAAAAAATACAATCACTAAAAAAAATAAAATCACTGTGTGATCAAAATGGAGTGTAAACACAATCACAAATTAAGGGAATTAAAAAAAAGCAATGAAGTCAATTGATAATTAAAAAGTACAAATTTTTTTTTTTTTTCAAAAAGCATATTGAGTTAAAAACCCAATTAGAAATTAAGCTAATTAATAGTTAAAAAACACAACAATTTTTTTTAAAAAATACAGTGAGTTAAAAAATCTAATTACAAAATATAATCTAATCATCAATAGTGCGTAGTTTATGTGAGCCAAATGACTACAATCTTTTTTTTTTGCAAAAAACATAGATTAAAAATACAAGCACTGTATTAAAAAATAAATTAAATCCAATCACAATCACAAAATACAACACAATCATCATCAATCAAATAGAGTGTAAAAATACAATCACAATATTGAAAAACAATGTAGTCAATTGGTAATTAAAAAATAAAATTATTTTTTTTTAAAAAATATACAAATTAAGTTAATTGATAGTTAAAAAGCACATCTTTTTTAAAAAAAAAAAAAAATACAATGACTACTTTATGTGAATCTAATAAATACAATATATTATTTTTTCCAAACAACATAGCCTAAAAATACAATCACTGTGTGATTGTAATAACAAAAACATGAATACAATCTTTTTTTTTTTTTTTCAATGTGATTGTATTAAAAAAAACATGAATACAATATATATATATATATATATTTCCAAAAACACATATCATATGGAATGTAAAAAAACATAATCATTTAAAAAAAATAAAATTATCATGTAATCAAAATGGAGTGTAAAGAAATACGATCACATTTTTCCTCATATAAAAAAAAAAGAAACAATGAAGTCACTTGATAATTAAAAAACTCAATTATTTTCTTTTATCAAAAAGCATAGTGAGTTAAAAACCAAATCACAAATTAAGCACAACCATTTTAAAAAAAATAAAAATACAATGAGTTAAAAAATTCAATTACAAAAAATAATCTAATCATTACCATCAATATCCAATCATCATCAATAATTAATATTTTATGTGAATCTAATGAATACAATCATTCTTAATCAATTTAAAAATATAATCACTATGTTAAAAAATAAATGATTTACTCGCAAAGTTAATATCAAATCATCATCAACAATTAATATTTATGTGATCCTCATGAATATAATTATTTTTAATCAATTTAAAAATATAATTTTTATGTTAAAAAATAAATATTTTACTGACAAAACTGCTACCACTAAACTCTCTCTTGCCCACAAAGCTGCTGCCGCTGATAGAATATAATCACTATGCTAGGGCTGCTGTGGCATTAGGTTTCTTTAGAGCTGCTGGATAACGTGGGTTTATTTAGGGTAATACAGAAATGGTTTATTTAGGGTAATGCGGAAGTTTTTTTTTAATTAAAAAAAAATTAAGAAATTATAATTGAAATAATAGAACTCTTTATAAAGATTGTGGATTAAAAAGATTATGTTCCTTATATTATATGATTATAAATAGATAGATATATCAGTTGTGCTCCAGACCCCAGCACCCCCACCCTCACATGGGGTGCTGTGAGAGGAAGACCCAAAAAAATAAAAATAAAAATAATTCCAGTCAATCAAAAATCAGTAGGGGTGATGGGGTGGTCTAAAACATCTTTCTAGATATATATATCACTTTTGTCAGTTTTCTAATTCTACTCTCTCTCCTCCAGATGGACCGGACATGACATGACCCAACTGGGTCACCAAACGAGCTTTTCTCCAATAGGAAAAAAGGCCCAATATGTTCTACATGAAACCCCAACAATGCTTTACAATTTAGGTCCAAACAATTAGGGGACCCACTCTCTAGCCCATCCGTTTTTAATTAGATGAAAACGTGTTAAAGCCTGTACAATATTAATGAAATATAAATTAATTTTTTTTTAACTTTTAAAATTTTTATTCAAATCTATAATTTAAATAAAGTTTTAGCATGCATATCAATCCCCACTTCATCATCACTTTGCCTGAATTTAGACTGGACTGGAGTAGATTGTTTGGGCTTGTGAGGTTCACTATAGGTCACGTTTTGATGATTTAAATCGTTCATTTTATCTAGTATTTTGTGTATTTCACAAAAAAAATTAAGTTGATTCGATAATTATAACTTGTTCAATTTATTATTTTTATCATCAAAAAAAATGTATGATTTATTTTTTAAAAACACAATTATCGTCCATTTTTTTAGTAAAAAACACAAGAAATTGAACAATACAGTTATTGGATTGACTTAATTTTTTTTGTAAATGCAATACACAAAGTGCCCTACAAAATAAACGATTCAGATCATTGAAAACGGAATCTGTAATGAACCTCATGGACCCAAACAACCCTCTCTAAGCTAAATTTTAGACTGAAAGAAATTATCCTCTTAAATCTAACATTATTGTTTTGTAAATTTCTCCATTTTTTTTAATAACAACAATAATTCAGAGCACTAATTCTGGTGACATGGTAAGGGGAAAAAAAAAAACTAAGATCAAAATATCACATCACAATGAGTAGAGCCTACTACCAACTCATTAGAATTGATTTTAGAGATTAAAAATTAGAGCACGCATTTTTCTTTTCATAATATATAATAAACCGTTTCACTCAAGTCTTTCTCCACCATGCAGTAAATGGTGACCATGTGTGCCAACACTTGTCAAAGAAGACTTGCAATAAATTGTTGCTAAGGAACGTACACACAATGTGAGAACCTCCGACTCTGGGAGTCCTAAACGAAAATTTCAATTAAAAAAGGAAAAAAAAAATGGGGTCCATTGCTCAAACTTGGAGGGAAATGGGTTGTAAAAGTTAGAATCATTTCTTGATTTTTGAAGTGAATACCATATATGGCTCATAGTTAGAAATGGCAACGGACCGGGATGGAGTCAGTAATTACCCTCCATCCTTGATCTCCGAATACAAAAAGCTTTTCGTCCCAGTCCTTGATTTCTGACAAAGAATTCATCACCCTCCACTCCTGTCCCCTAACGGGGATAAGGTTTTCCTGACCCTGAAAAATCCTCAACTTTTTTTTTTTTTTTTGAGGTAGAGGGAAGAACATATATACAAAGATACATAGTTATACACAGATATACAATCCAATCTTGATCTAACACTACACACACAGAGGGAAGAACAGATATACAAAGATACATACATTCACATACACACATAGAGGTTGTACTCATTCTTCAGTCAGATGATCTAACACTAAACAGAGATGAGAGAGAGAGATGTATATATTACTACTACTACTACAACAACAACAGCAGTAAATGTTTTCAAACAAATGTTTGTAAAATGTACCAAAATTGATCTCACTCCACAGATCATTACTCAGATAGACCGAACTTAGATAAAATGTTTGTAAAAAATACAAATCCTCATATCCAAACTGAGTATCCTTAGATCTGTTAAAAAAAAACATAGATCCGACTGGAGAAAGAACCAGAGATGAACCAGATGGGTGGCCGTAAATGAACCAGACAGTGACGGTGAAGAGATTGGCAAAGGCAAATTTGGTGTCAGTAGAGTTTTTTTCACGGCGTTCGATTACTCAGAGATCGGTGGTGATGGGAGGAGGGAGAGGTGGATAGCGAAGGAAGGAGATGATGACAACGGAGGGAGGGAGATTGGCGATGAGGGAGGGTTTTAGAGAGAGAGAGAGAGAGAGATGAGAGGTGGTCTAATAATTGTGTTTTAGGGTTTGGTTTATATATATATGTATATAGAGGGGTATAAGAGTAATTTTACGTCGGGGATGGGGACAAGGATGGGGCCGAAGTCGGTTTGAGGAACGTATCAGATGTAACAACCGTATTGATTCAAATATAACCATGAATTATATCTTGATTCTTGCTAAAATGAATATATAATGATGATAAGTGAATGGATGAAAAACTAGGACAGATGAATGAAAAAAAAAAACGAAATTGAATAAGTTAACCTATTGAATTGCATTTCTATCTGTTTAATTGATTTATTATCTGCTTGAATTGTATGTTTAAACTGCTAATTGAAGGCCTTATCGGTGGCCGAAGTGGCGACCGGTTGATGGTTTAGAATCGCGAGAATATTTGTGATTTAATGGTATGTTTATCTAAAATGTGACTAAGTATGATTAAATTGATTAAACTAGATTAAAATTGAGCTAAGTGCAAGTGTTAGTCTATTTACCAAATTGCCATGGTGAGTGGAGCTTTGTTTATTCAATGATATTGAGCTTTATACACCTTATACACTTAGAGAAAACTCTTCCTCAGCCATTTTGCTTGCTTCCACCGAAATTAGAGAGAGAGAGTAGGAGATTGGAGAAATTCATCTTGCATGCTAGGAAATTGAGAAGAATTGAAGTGTAATTGGCTAAATTAAGCTTTGATAGACTTGAAACCAACACTCTAGGTAAGGAAATTCATTGTCTTCTTGTTGTCTTGAGCCTCATTTTGCATCATTCATGTCAATTGTGAGCTAGAGTGCTAAGAGGTTGGATTATGTTAGAATTGTTGCATGCATGTTGAAATTGTTGGTTCTTGAGGTTGAATTCATGGTCAATTGGTGCATGCAAGCTCATATTCATATTAAGTCCATGATTTCATTTCATTTGCCAACTATGGAGCTCTTTGGAGCAAGAATTGAAGCTTGAATTTGATTTAAAAACTCATGCATTGCATGTTTGAAATTGTTCTTGAAATTGGGTTTTGGAAATGGATTTAATTGACTCACCTTTGGGGCTTGAATTCATAAATTGGCTTTTGAAACTTGTTATACATTGTTTTGGGATGTATTCTCCAGAATTTGAGCCCAAGAGGTCGAGAATTGAGGTGAGAATGCTTGGTTTGAGCTAGGAAGGCAAATCTGGAAATTCCAGATTTGGCTTCTTCGCTCGAGCGAAGGATTCCTCGCTCGAGCGACCAACGTTTTCCTCTGAGCCCCGCTCGAGCGAAGGATTGGTGGCTCGAGCGTAAAAATCGAACATCCAGTACTTTTACTGTTTCATCAGACCGCTCGAGCGAAGGGAGGCTCGCTCGAGCGAACCCTTTGATTTTGGAAGCTCGCTCGAGCGAGCATCGAGCGAGCATCGCGTAAAATTGAGCATCCAGTATTTTCTTTGTTTCATCGGATCGCTCGGCGAAGGATTGTTCGCCCGGGCGAAGCCTTTGTTTTTGCAACCTCGCTCGAGCGAAGGAAGGCTCGCTCGAGCGAGACCCCTGTTCGAGAACTTTTGAAAAGTGCCTTCCAATAGTATTTTTGCATCTTCATCCCATCCTAGGCCCTCTTAGGCCTAGTTTAAAGCATCTTAATGAGGATTTAGACATAGAACCACACCGAGGGAATTTAGGGATTTAATTATCATCCTTTCCAAGTAAACTTAGTGTGTGTTCTATTGATTGATGTTTAGGGTTGACTCTCGGGGGCGCTCTAGCTACCTTGATAGCCCAATCACCGTGAGTAACAGTTGTGTAAAGATATGTTCAAATGGTTTCATTTTGAATCTTGATCGAATCATTTATTGAACTGATATTGTTTATTGAATGAATGTATGTCTGTATTTGAATCGTATTGTGGCATCCTTAGCACCTTTATTATTGGTATTCTGAGCTCTGTCGGTTTCCTTGTGGAACCATACTGATTGATGGCCATCATTATTGTTGGGTCTGTTAAGGCCCGGTCCTTTTGGACCTACTGTTTATAGGCTAATGGATGTACCACATATGACTGATCGATTGAAATATTGATTGACTGAAATATTGAAAGATTGAAATACTGTATAATGAATTGATTTCATTACTGTAAGGACATTCATTCATAACCTCTTTACACGTTATGTTATTCACTGGGCTTTAGCTCACTGTTTATATATATATGTAGGTTCTCAGCAACCAGACCGGAGCTAGGAGCGTGGGTTTGATCCCCAGTTTTGTCAGCCAGCCTGTGTGCCTCACTGCGAGGTTCCGAGACGCCATGCCATGGCTTGGGGTGTTTTTGTTTCCCCCACCTGTCTCCCTACTGTATTGCACTTTTTGTATAGACTGTTTGACTGTACTGTTATCGAGGGATTAAGTCCCCGTACTGAATGTCGGTATATGATTGTATAGAGTGTACTGTTTTAAACTGTATGAATGCATAAAATGTTTTTGACATACAGATCTTCACAGCTCTATGGATACTAGTTACTTACTGTTTTGGCTTCCGCCAGAATACGTACTGATTGGTATATCGTTTCAGAGGCCTTGGTAATCTCGGATTCTTGGCGATTCTGATGCTAAACCCATAGGGCCGGGTTTGGGTCGTGACAGAGTGGTATCAGAGCCAGGTTAACCACGAGTTATACCGCACACACGTGTCCAAACGAGCTCTAGGGTGTCCTAGAAAAGCAATTAGGGCATCTCATGAATTTGAAAAGTGTGTGCTTTTGACTGACTGATTATATATTAAAGCGTTAAACTGTTTAATTGTACAACTGTTTATAATGATAACTGTTATAACTGCTATAGTGAAATGGATAATGCAAATGAAGCTGAAGCATCATCCTCTGAGGCGTAATGGCGGACTTGAACAAATGATGGGGTGATAATTGAAAGACTCGAACAACAACCAAGACCATGACCCCCACCTCCTCCTCTCCTGGCAAGCAGAATGTCTGAGAATGTGAATGCTAATGAGGTGGACATTATTGCACTGACCCATAAGTTCAGCAAGATGAAACCGCCGTCCTTTCAGGGAGGCTTAGAACCGTTAAAGGCTGAAGCTTGGGTTCTTGAGACTGAGAAGTTGTTTGAGATGTTTCCGTGCTCCGAAGCCAACAAAGTACTGTTAGCAACCTTCACCCTTCAGGAAGAAGCAAGAAGGTGGTGGATGTTGACCCGTGAGGCGAATACTATTGTGACTTGGACTCCGTTCAAGGAGTCCTTCTTTGAAAAGTACTTTCCCCAGTGTATCAGGGACAGAAAAGTGACTGAGTTTGAACAGCTAAGACAGGGCAATATGTCTGTTGCCGAATATGAGAAGAAATTCACCGAGTTTGCTAGGTATGCACCTCATATGGTGGATACCGAATATAAGAAGGCCAGAAGGTTTGAAGGAGGCCTTATTGCTAATATACAAGACAGAATTAGTGTTCTGAAAATGCCAACTTTTGTGGGTGTTCTCGTAGAGCATTGATGGCGAGATAAATATTGCAAGAATGAAACAATCAAACACCGACAAGTGAGTGGCAAGGAAAAGCGGGTTTTAAATTTAAGAAAGGCAGGCATAACCCAGCAAACAAGAAACAGAATACGGGGTCGACGACTAGCCCCAGCCAAGGGAGTGGGTTTACTCCACCCTGCTCCGTATGTGGCAACAAGCATAAAGGGGTTTGCTATCAGATCTCTGGAGCTTGTTTCAGGTGTGGCAAGGTGGGCCACAGAATCAAAGACTGTCCCTCTGCCCCGCAAGCTAGTAGTAAAGCTGCACCAAGCGCAGCAGCATCAAACGCAGCACCAAAACCGAACCCCAAAGCTACCGGGAAAGAGCCTGTGAGGCAGGGCCGAGTGTTCGCCCTAGTACCGGGAGATGTGCAAAACACTGAGACTGTTGTGTCAGGTACCCTCTCTATCTGTGCTCAAAATGCTTATGTATTGATTGATTCGGGGTCTACACATTCTTATGTGTCGCATGCTTTTTCGCGTAAATTGAATAGACCCTTAGAACCCATGAACTATTTGCTAGCTGTATCATCACCTGTTGGGGGATCCATGACATGTGCATATATGTATCCTGCTTGTGAGATTATCGTTGGGGATATGCATCTGTTTATTGATTTACTACCATTGAACATAGACCACTTCGATGTAATATTGGGGATGGATTGGCTACAAAAATATCATGCCACTACAGACTGTGTATCAAAACAAGTAGTTTTCCGTCCACCGGGTTTGTCCGAATTTGTGTTTAATGGGAGTGGAGTAGTACCTCCTCCATATCTGATTTCTTCTGTAAAGGCTGTCAAATTGATTAGAAAGGGGTGTAAAGGATATCTGTGTTCTGTATTGACTGTACCTGCTAATGATAATGTTAAAACTGATGTGAATTGTATTCCTATAGTCAGAGAATTCCCAGACGTATTTCCAGATGATTTGCCAGGGGATTTGATTGACAGGGAAATTGAATTTATTGTGGATGTGGTTCCGGGTACACAGCCGATATCTAAAGCTCCTTACAGAATGGCTCCAACTGAACTGAAAGAATTGAAGGTACAATTGCAGGAACTGTTAGACAAGAAGTTTATCAGACCCAGTACTTCACCGTGGGGTGCACCTGTTTTGTTTGTAAAGAAGAAAGACGGCTCACTGAGACTGTGCATTGATTACCGTGAACTGAACAAGGTAACTGTAAAGAATAAATATCCATTACCGCGTATTGATGATTTATTTGACCAGTTACAGGGTGCACAAGTGTTTTCCAAGATTGATCTTAGATCGGGGTACCATCAACTGAAAGTCAAACCGGAAGACATTGATAAAACTGCTTTCAGAACGAGGTATGGCCACTTTGAATTTTTAGTTATGCCGTTCGGAGTTACGAATGCCCCTGCTGCATTTATGGACCTCATGAACAGAATTTTTAAACCATACCTTGACGATTTTATTGTGGTATTTATTGATGACATACTGATCTATTCTAAGACTGTAGAAGAACATGAACACCATCTGAGACTTGCCCTGCAAACCTTAAGAGAACAGAAACTGTATGCTAAACTGTCTAAGTGTGAATTTTGGCTTGACCATGTTATGTTTTTGGGACATGTTGTTAGCAAAGATGGAATTTCTGTTGATCCACAGAAAATTGAAGCTGTAGTGAACTGGCCTAGACCAACAAATGTGACTGAAGTCCGAAGCTTTTTGGGATTGGCTGGATATTACAGAAGGTTTGTCAAAGATTTCTCTAAGATTGCCTTACCACTGACTCAATTGACTCAGAAGGGAGTATCATTTGACTGGACTGACCAGAGGGAATCAGCATTTCAAGAATTGAAAACCAGACTTGTGACTGCACCGATTCTGACTCTACCTTCAGGTACGGATGGTTATACTGTGTTTAGTGATGCTTCTCATAAGGGTTTGGGGTGTGTTTTAATGCAGAATGGGAGAGTTATTGCTTATGCTTCCCGACAGTTGAGACCACACGAAAAGAACTACCCGACCCATGACTTAGAACTTCTTCGATGGTTTTTGCCTTTGAAAATTTGGCGTCACTATTTGTATGGAGCAACTTTGTGAAGTGTATCTTGACCACAAGAGCCAAGTACTTTTTCACTCGAAGAAGCGAATATGAGACAATGGAGATGGCTTGAACCGATAAAAGATTATGACCTCTGATTTTGTACCATCCGGAAAAGCCAACACCGCTTCTTGATGCATTGAGCCAAAAATCGATTGCCAACTTAGCTGTTCTTGTTGGACGTAAAGAGTTGCTTCTTGATCCGGAAAAGTCCGAAATTGAAATCGTTTGAGAGAACAAGGTGGAACCTTAGTCGCTATTTTCGCTCAACCGGCATTGATTGAGGAAATTAAAGAAAAACAACAACTAGATGATTTCTTGAAAAAGGTTATTGAAGAAAGAGATTCAAAACCGAGGCGGGTTCAAATTTGAGAACAATATCTGAAATTTCAAGGCAATGTGTGTCTTAGAATGACCTTGAATTGAAAAGAAGAGTTACGCAAGAAGGCCACAGTTCAAGTTTTCTATTCACCCGGGGAATACGAAAATGTATCAAGATCTCAAAGCGAAATTTCGTGGCGGGGAATGAAGAAGGAAATTGCCGACTTTGTGTCCAAATGCCTTCACCGCCAACAAGTCAAAGTGAACATCAACGACCTTGGGATTCGCAACCCTTACCCATACCAGAGTGGAAATGGGAGCATATCACGATGGATTTTATCGTCGGATTACCGCGCTCCAGGAAAGGTATGGACTCTATTTGGGTTATTGTTGATAGACTGACTAAATCTGCACACTTCTTACCTGTCAAGACAATCTATAATGCGGACAAATTGGCTGTTATCTATATTGATGAAATTGTAAGATTGCATGGAGTGCCTGTATCTATTGTTTCTGACAGGGATTCGAAGTTTACATCGAGGTTGGCGAGCCTCTGACTGCATTGGAGTCTTGAATTGAAATTTGAGTAGTGCCTATCATCCTCAGACAGATGGACAGTCAGAGAGGACCATCCAGACTCTAGAGGACCTACTGAGAATGTGTGTACTGGACTTTCAGGGAAATTGGGAAAGCCATCTGCCATTGGCTGAATTCGCCTACAACAACAGCTACCATTCGAGTATCGGAATGGCGCCTTTCGAGGCATTGTATGGCAGAAAGTGTAGATCTCCAATCTGCTGGGCAGAAGTTGGAGATGGGCCGTTGCTTGGGCCCGAGATTGTGTATGAAACGACTGAGAAAGTGAAATTGATACTGGCGAGACTAAAAAGCGCCGCAGTGAGCGAGAAAAGTTATGCAGATGTCAGAAGACGGGATAGAGAATATGAAGTGGGTGATCACGTGTTTGTGAAAGTGACACCAATGAAAGGCCAGACTCGCTTTGGAGTCAAAGGCAAGTTAGCACCGAGATATGTCGGACCGTATCAGATTATTGAGAAAATCAATCCGGCGTATCAAGTTGCACTTCCTCTGAAATGGAGCATATGCATAACGTCTTCCACATTTCGATGTTGAGAGACTATCTTGAGATCCGTTTCATGTGATTGAGCCTACCCGTATCGTGTTGAGTGATGACTACACTTACGAGAACGGCCTATCTGATTATTGTAAACCGACGGATCAAGAAACGAGAAACAAAGAGATTCCGCTAGTGAAAGTTGGTGGCAGAACCATGGTGGTGTGTATGCCACTTGGGAAAGGGAAGATGACATGGCTAGGCGATATCTCGATTTGTTCGCTAAATCTGTTTCTTCGGTGAAGGTAACTCGAGTTTAGAGGACTAAACTCCTTATATAAGGAGGCTGTAACAACCTCGTATTGATTAGTATAACCACCTGAATTATATCTTGATTCTTGCTAAACCGAATCGATAATGGTGATAAGTGGTGGATGAACTCTTTGAATGACGGTGAATGAAATCGAAAACGAAATTGAATAAGTTAACCTATTGAATTGCATTTCTATCTGCTTAATTGATTTATTATCTGCTTGAATTCGTATGTTTAAGCGCTAATTGAAGGCCTTATCGGGCGAATTGGAAACCGTTTGATGTTTTAGAATCGAGAGAATATTTGTGATTTAATGGTATGTTTATCTAAAATGTGACTAAGTATGATTAAATTGATTAAACTAGATTAAAATTGAGCTAAGTGCAAGTGTTAGTCTATTTACCAAATTGCCATGGTGAGTGGAGCTTTGTTTATTCAATGATATTGAGCTTTATACACCTTATACACTTAGAGAAAACTCTTCCTCAGCCATTTTGCTTGCTTCCACCGAAATTAGAGAGAGTAGGAGATTGGAGAAATTCATCTTGCATGCTAGGAAATTGAGAAGAATTGAAGTGTAATTGGCTAAATTAAGCTTTGATAGACTTGAAACCAACACTCTAGGTAAGGAAATTCATTGTCTTCTTGTTGTCTTGAGCCTCATTTTGCATCATTCATGTCAATTGTGAGCTAGAGTGCTAAGAGGTTGGATTATGTTAGAATTGTTGCATGCATGTTGAAATTGTTGGTTCTTGAGGTTGAATTCATGGTCAATTGGTGCATGCAAGCTCATATTCATATTAAGTCCATGATTTCATTTCATTTGCCAACTATGGAGCTCTTTGGAGCAAGAATTGAAGCTTGAATTTGATTTAAAAACTCATGCATTGCATGTTTGAAATTGTTCTTGAAATTGGGTTTTGGAAATGGATTTAATTGACTCACCTTTGGGGCTTGAATTCATAAATTGGCTTTTGAAACTTGTTATACATTGTTTTGGGATGTATTCTCTAGAATTTGAGCCCAAGAGGTCGAGAATTGAGGTGAGAATGCTTGGTTTGAGCTAGGAAGGCAAATCTGGAAATTCTAGATTTGGCTTCTTCGCTCGAGCGAAGGATTCCTCGCTTGAGCGACCAACGTTTTCCTCTGAGCCCCGCTCGAGCGAAGGATTGGTGGCTCGAGCGTAAAAATCAAACATCCAGTACTTTTACTGTTTCATCAGACCGCTCGAGCGAAGGGAGGCTCGCTCGAGCGAACCCTTTGATTTTGGAAGCTCGCTCGAGCGAGCATCGAGCGAGCATCGCGCGTAAAAATTGAGCATCCAGTATTTTTACTGTTTCATCAGATCGCTCGAGCGAAGGATTGTTCGCTCGAGCGAAGCCTTTGTTTTTGCAACCTCGCTCGAGCGAAGGAAGGCTCGCTCGAGCGAGACCCCTGTTTTCAGCAACTTTTGAAAAGTGCCTTCCAACTGTATTTTTGCATCCTCATCGCATCCTAGGCATTCTTAGGCCTAGTTTAAAGCATCTTAATGAGGATTTAGACATAGAACCACACCGAGGGAATTTAGGGATTTAATTATCATCCTTTCCAACTGTAAACTTAGTGTGTGTTCTATTGATTGACTGTTTAGGGTTGACTCTCGGGGACGCGCTCTAGCTACTGATAGCCCAATCACTGTGAGTAACAGATGTGTAAAGATATGTTCAAATGGTTTCATTTTGAATCTTGAATCGCTTATTTATTGACTGATATTGTTTATTGAATGAATGTATGTCCTGTATTTCGAATCAGACATTGTGGCATCCTTAGCACCCATTGTTATTGGTATTCTGAGCTCTGTCGGTTTCCTTGTGGAACCATCTTGATTGATGGCTATCATTATTGTTGGTCTGTTAAGGCGGTCCTTTGGACCCTCTTTTATAGGCTAATGGATGTACCACATATGGTGATCGATTGAAATATTGATTGAGAAATATTGAAAGATTGAAATCTCAGTATAATGAATTGATTTCATTACTGTAAGGACATTCATTCATAACCTCTTTACACGTTATGTTATTCACTGGGCTTTAGCTCACTGTTTATATATATATGTAGGTTCTCAGCAACCAGACCGGAGCTAGGAGCGTGGGTTTGATCCCCAGTTTTGTCAGCCAGCCTGTGTGCCTCACTGCGAGGTTCCGAGACGCCATGCCATGGCTTGGGGTGTTTTTGTTTCCCCCACCTGTCTCCCTACTGTATTGTACTTTTTGTATAGACTGTTTGACTGTACTGTTATCGAGGGATTGAGTCCCCGTACTGAATGTCTGTATATGATTGTATAGAGTGTACTGTTTTAAACTGTATGAATGCATAAAATGTTTTTGACATACAGATCTTCACAGCTCTATGGACACTAGTTACTTACTGTTTTGGCTTCCGCCAGTACTCGATTGATTGTATTCTTGCATTACAGAGGCCTTGGTAATCTCGGATTCTTGGCGATTCTGATGCTAAACCCATAGGGCCGGGTTTGGGTCGTGACACACCGTCCTCGGCTCGAAATTTGTCGGGGATTCATTTTCGAATACGATTCCTAGCTCGTCGGGGTATTTTTCAGGAAAAAATCATTCTAATTGGGGGTCGGGTTCAAATTGCCATCTCTACTTACAGTCACAGATACGTGGAAACATCAAATAAATTAGGAAAAATTAAAATGGGAAAATAATAAATCAGAGCAAGTTTGAAATTTTTTTTACAAATCATTGATAAATTTTAATAATTAAGTTTATAAATTTTTTGATGAATATGTAATTATTTTTAAAAAGTATCTATGATTTGTAAATTTTCCAATTAAAAATTAGTGATAAATTTTAAAAATTATTACAAATTCGTAAAAAAAGTTAAAATTTTAATTATTAAAATTTATAAATTTTGTCACTAATTTGTAATTTTATTTTTTTTTACACCGTATTGTTATTTTTCCAATAAATTACAGCATCTCATATTTTAGAGGTTCTACTAGTGGACACATCTTTCGAATTATAAGATTTAAAAGAAATTTTCATTGAATTTTCATTGGCGGTACCCATCTTTTGAAGGAAATCTTCATTTTTATTGACTCAAAATCAGCCATTCGCAACATTTTCAATAAGAAATTCTTTCGATACACACTCCTATTTTGTTATTTATTTCTGTAACACATGTTAATATGTTAATAGAGTTAAGATAATTTTTTTATTTAGAAATGAAATTATATATTTTAGGAAAAATTATTTATAAGTCCTATTATAGAAACTTGTTTAGTGTGAAATTCTGTGAAACTTCTTATAGATTCTAAAGTCCTATTTAGATAGGACTCTATTTCACGAGATCCTATATTGTTTAAATCAATTGTAGTAGTGGATTATTATATTTCTACTTTGTTCCATTATTATACATTTATTCTCTCTCATATGTCACATTTGGTTTGTGATGTCATATAGGGATGATCATTTTCCCATGCCACACATGGATTTTCTCCGCCCCAATCAAGAAATGGGGTGGGGACGAATTTTGCTTCCCCCGCTCAGTTCTAACTGAACCCTGTCCTGATTATATTTATTAAATATATTTATATGTATATAATATATAATTTATTTATTTTTCATTATAATTATGTTAAAACAATAAAACATTATACTTAATATTAATTTTTATTCATTTATTTTCTATCTTATATAATATAATTTTCATTAAGTATAAATTATTATTCATAATATACTATATTATCAATCATTTTTATTAATATTTTTATTTTTAACTTAAAAAATTAACTCCCCTCTCGTCTCGCACCCATCCCGATTCCATCATCCCCCGATTTACCCCGCCCTCAATATGATATGGGGCGGGGACGGATTTCTATAAACCCGTCCCAAACCTGGCCCGTGAGCAGTGGCGGAGCCAGAAAATTAATTTAGAGGGGGCACTTACTAATTATAATAATTTTTACAAAAATATTTCACATAAATTTTTTACGATTGATTTCAGGAAACATCAAGAAAAAAAATATTATTTGTAACTAGTGTATCATGGACAATACAAAAAAAAAAAAAATTATGGATATAAGCCTTAAAATAAATTATATAATCATAAATTATTTTTTGATACAAAATTTGATTAAAAATTCAATATAATGGTAATACTACGTCATCACTAGTATGTAACATCACCCACTAATGGTAAATAAACGCATAAATAGTGAACCTCACATGTCAAATGTAACTAACAATCTAATAAATTTCATATCTTTATAGTGAAATTACTTATACTTACATATCACTAATAATGACATCGTCGTTACATTAAAAAAATTTCATAGCTAATATGGTTTATTTATAATAGTCTCTTCATTTTCAATCAAAACAACTATTATTGTTTTCATAATTTTTAAAATGTCATTGACATTTCACTCTAATAATATTTTTGTAATTTTTTATTTAATTTTTTTTTATATTTGCAAAAAAAGAAAAAAAAAAAATTCCCAAAATCCAGGGAGGGCACGTGACCGCCCTGGTCACATGCTCCCTCCGCCCTTGCCCGTGAGTATCCCTACATGTTACATTTAGGAGGTTATTGTTGTTAATTAAAAATTTAAAATGCGAACAACGGTAGAGTACGAGAATGTCATATTGGGTTTGAGATGTTACATGTTACATTTAGGAGATTATATTATTCATAATTCAACGGTGGAGTATTCGAATGTCACGTTGGGTTTGGGATAAGAAACATATGAGAATGTCACGATGAGTTTGAGATGTTATATGCTACATTTACGTTGAATTTGGGATGAAAAGTATATGAGAATGTCACGTTGAGTTTGAAAATGTCACATTAGGTTTCGGATGTTACATGTTATATTTATATTTTGAATTTCAAATTTTCAACCATATAGATATGATCACAATCTATGATAACATTAGATTTCCCATATATGGTATTGCCATTAATCAAGTTATTTTGAATTTCAGAAGAATAAGGGAATGTCACGTTGGGTTTGGGAATGTCATATTGGATTTGAGATGTTACATGTTACATTTACGTTTTGAATTTCAAATTTCCAACTATATAGATATGATTATAATCTATGGTAACATTGGATTTTCCATATATGGTATTGCCATTAATTAAGTTATTTTGAATTTCAAATTTCTAACCATATAGATATGATCACAATTTAGGGTAACATTAGATTTCCCGTATATGACATTATCATTAATAAGGTTATTAATTAATTAAGATTGATAGTAGATGTGTCCGCAAGAAAATCACATGACTTATTGGGTTATAAGTTTTTTCATAGGATTATATCTTATATAAGTCTTCCAAATAAGACTTATATATAATTTACCCCATATTTTATGGTAATGTTACACATTTTTTTATCAAAGAATTTTTAAATCACAAAACATGTAACGTTATTAAAAAAAAAAAATACATAATATTATCATAAAAATGTATAATTTTATTTTTAGGCAGTTGATTGTCTCCAGTTTACAAAGTGGACTGGACTGTATTATTTTATACCATAATGTGTAGATCATCCATAAAAGAAAAAAAAAAAAAAATCAGGTGGATCCGATAAGTGTAGCTATTTTATTTTATGACATCTATTTGCAAAACAATGAACGACAAATATTATTTGAAAACTAAATCATTCATATTTTATGAGACAAATGTAATGAATTAACATGGTTACAATTATCGAATCGAACTGATTTTTTTCATGAATAATCTATACGTTGTGGTCTAATAAATGAAAGGTTCGAATCATGGAGACGAAACCTGTGGTGAGTCCCATAGGTCTAAGCAACACGATTCAGTCCACTTTATAGTTGGAGACAAGCTAATCTCTATTTTTAAATCACTATTTTTCATAACGTTATTAAAAAATTATATAACATTTATCATAATCATGCATAACATGTATTAAAAACATATATAACGAAGTGGTACAAACTTTATCAATCTTTTGATATGCATTAGAGATCCTCCTAGTTGCGCAATATTTGAATGCTGATTACTGGAAATGTCATGTGCTTTATACCTTTAAACAAAAGACAACGCTAGCATTTTCCTTCAAAATATGTGGGAAAATCTCTAATCCGTTTGATAGTGGAAAAAATGTTATAATTTCATAGGGTGTAAGTTTAATTTGTGTTTAATGTAAGTCCCTTTGTATGTTCGGTGTATTTTTTTTTTTTTTTTTTGTGTTAGACTTGTATTTAAAAAAATTTCATGTATAATGTAATTATTTTTAAAATGTTCCACCAATAAACAATTGTCCTAATATTATATGGAAAAATTGAAAATTAATAAATAAATAAATAACATTTTATGATAAAATTTTGATGGAAAAAATGAGAAATTTTGCTCAATTGTCAATTGAGGTATTTCTTAATTACATAAATCTTCGCAGTTTATGGACAAAAAAATGTGAAATTTTATAATTTCTACAAACACTAGAAAATTGATATAACTACAAAAAACTTTAGTTATATTTTTATATAAATTTCATATCCAATAGTATTTTTATTTGATAAATCTCAACAATTAGATTTTAAAAATATAGATTTTATTAAAAATAAATATGTATAATAAAAAGAAAAAATTAGTGAAACATCCCTCTCCAACTTTGTGTAGTAGGAGAGGTCCAAGATATTTTTTTATTAGTTAAAGTCCCTCGATGAAATTTCTCTATGATCATATTAGTGAAATTTCTCTGTGTTGAGGACCAAAGTCGGGCCAAAATTTCTTTGAATCGGGCATACATTTATGAGCTGAATTTTCTATGTGAAAATGTTGAGGGACCCTAACTACTATGAAAATATTATATATTCTTTATCTTATAAAATTTGAATATCAGAGATCTTAAAAAAATTCCCCCAATAAAAATTATGACATTTTAAAATTTAAAAGAAGATGAAAAATCTAATTCGATATGAGCTCCTTAATACATACTCCACTAAGGTAGAAATCAATCTAAATCTTCAATAAAATTTTAAAAATATGACTTTATCCTATGAAAAAAACAAAAACAATAATTTCTTAGAGTTCAATTAAATGGTTAATAGTTGTGCTACACGTATAAAAAAAATCAAACACAGAATGCATATATAAAAAATATTTGTAACTATCTATTTTGTATTTGATTCTTTCTATGCATCTAGACTTTTTTAACAGTTATGAAACCTGATGTCCATACTATCACGAAAACTCCTCTAGTTTGACAATCGAGAATTTTTTCATGAGCATGTCTATAGATTGGGAAAAAAATATTAGAATTTATCTGAAATTTTGAATCAAATGTCAAAATTTATTTATGAAATATCCAACAACACAAAAATAATAATCTACACGATGATGAAGTTTGGCTTGTAATCTAGACGAGAATGAAGTTATGGTCCCCCTAATCCAATCTTCTTGCCGTGTCTAGGTACCTCAAAAGTAATTTTCACGAAAGACTTCTCTTTATGTTGGTATTTTTCATACTTTATTTTGTAATTTTCACATTGAGTTGAGTCTATAGTAATTAATTTGAACCGTTTATCTTATAAAATTTGCAGTGAAGATCATTTAAATAAAAAATTAGTTTTATTAGATATCAATAAATAAATGAATAAATCATATTTTATTTTATAAAATATATTATTTAAATTTAATCTCATAATTGCCGCCTATTTAAAAAAATAAAATATAATTTCTTTATGTGTTTGGTGATTTCCAATGAAACTGATTTTAAGAATAATTTATATTTATTGTTATTTTTATGAAATAAATTATTTAAATTATTATCATTGTAAGCTCGTAATAAAAATCACAAAATAAAAATAGAGCAATGACTGATGAGATCATTTCCCGTTAATGGTACCTCCAGGTTTTTGGGTGGGTATGGTACCACTAGGTTACCAACAAATGTTTCAAAAAAGCGTGTCAGAAGTGCTGTAAGTGCGCATGGATAATAAAAATCACAAAATAAAAATAGAGCAATGACTGATGAGTAATATTAGGGATACTAAGGCTCTTCTGGTGGTGCTCTGGAACTTTAGTTTTAGAGCTTCATTTAAATATGGTGTTTGTTTTTAATTTTTAAAAATTAATTTTACATTCACTCTTGAAAACGCGATTGAAGGTGAAAAAATTTGTACTAACCGGTCGTCCCACTGGTTGACCGGAACAGTCCATTTTATTTTATTTTATTTTTGCATTTGACCCATGTTAATTTTTACATATTGAATAAAAAAATATTTTCTGAATTTTTAAATTTTTTTTATTAGTTTTAATGGAATTTTGAGTTGTGTGTTTGGTTATGAGTTGTAAGTTTTTGTATCAAATATTATATGTCACATCAAAAATTTTTCACTCAATTCAAAACTCTTTCACCAAACAAATTTTTTACACTCAAATCATAATTTCATAACTCACAAACTCAAAATACAATTCTATTATCAAATCATATTTAGAAAACTCTACCAAACGCAATATAAATTTTTTATTAAATAAATAATCAAATGTCTCACATGTGTGTGGGTGTACAATTTTATAGACCCCACACACATTTAGTCATTTGTTTGATAAAAAATTTAGAAACTATAACATTTTCCATGATTGAGACATCATAAAAACTTCACTCTCATAATTTCCACTTTATCCTATGTGAGAGAGTGGAAAAAAAATACATAAAAACCAATTACACACATTAGGGCCTCCAAATTTGAATCCCAAACTTTTTCCATCAAGATATTAGATTATTTCCGTTGATGGTACCTCCAAGCTACCAACAAATGTTTCCTAAAACGTGTCAGAAGTCTATTTGGTGTTTCTTTTCATCAAGATATTAGATTATTTCCGTTAGGATAATATTATAGATCCAAAAATTTTATCAAATCAATGATCAAATATCTCACATATGTAAAGTCTACAAAATTATAAATATAACACTCATATAAAATATTTGATCATTTATTTAATAAAAAATTTAATATTTCTAACCTTAGCCTTTCCGCTAATGTCACCTCCAGGTTACCGACAAATGTTTCCTAAAAACGTGTCAGAAGTCTATTTGGTGTTTCTGTAAGTGTGCATATTTGTTTTGACATGAAATTTGTTAAAGGTGCCACCCTCCAAGACAATTTGGTGTTTCTCGAAAGTCATATAGGAGCGATCGTTCCCATTTAAATGACTTGTTTATAATTTATTGAGGGATGAATTACAAATAAATTTTTGGGATTTGTTTGAAGTATAAATTATTTTTTATAATTTAAAAAATTATAAATATTCTATTGTTAAATTTTTTTTAATAGAATTAGTTAATAAATAAAATTCATAATTACTTTCGTATATAATAATAAAATTAGTTAAATTATTAATTAAAATATATTTTTAATATCATTAAAAACTGTTAATTGACTTTATGATTTATTAATAAAAAGGGCGATTTGTTATGAACTTAGAAATCTCATGGGTGAAATTGTAATTTCCAGAATCAAAAGGGTGATTTGTATTTTAATCAAATCTCAGGGAGTGTATTTGTAATTTACCCTTTATTTTAATTTTAGATTTTGACTTAAATAAGTTTAAAAAAAAACTTAATTTAGGAGTTAGGAAAGAAATGATTTTAGCTTATACTTTATGATTGTTAACGTTTAACTTATAATAAACTGCACCAAACATGACCGTAGACTTATTGTATTTAAGAATTTTTTTTGACAAAGATAGTATTAGTATATTAATATAATTAGATTACAACTGCAAAAAAAAAAAAAAAAAAAAAACATTTAAAATTAAAAAAAAAACCTTTCACATTTAAAAAAAAAAAAACCCCTTTCAGCTGAAAAAAAAAAAAAAAAAACCTTTCAACTGGGACAAAGGTGCCTTTATATATATATATATATATATTTATTATCTATAACTATGATCACACAGTGACTGAGACACACGCCAAAAACGAGCTCTCAAATTTCCAATCTTATATAGTCTCTCTACTTTTCTCTCTCTTCCACACACCAAAAATGAGCTCCCAAAATTTCAATCCCATATTATCTCTCTGCTCTTCCCTCTCTTCTCTTCTCTCATTTCGCCATGGGCAGTAATATTGAAGTTTCAAACTGTATTACGCTTGGGTCGTCCTGTTTGCAGAGTTTGATGAACTGTAGGAAAGCTTGTGCACACACAATGAAGATAGAATGGATGAAGATGAAACAGTGGTTTGGAAATTGTTGTAACACCATGGCAATGTTTCAGAGAAACAAATGGAATAACGTCAAGAGTTGGGCCAAGGCCCTATTAAGTATCATTGTGTGGTTCTCAAAGAATACTTGGACCAGAGTAGGTGACATTTTACTTCTTCAATATTATTGATAGTGTTTTTTTTTTCTTTTCAAATGATTAATATAAAGAGCTAGTCTTATTTATGTACTTAACAAATTAAGGAAATCTTTATAATTGATCGAATGATTGCCATTTTAGCACTTGGAATGGAGGTTGCTTCTACACATGGCAATCAAACTCATAATGTTATTGACGAGAAAGTTAATGGAGATAACCGTGATCAACTACACATCAATGCATGAACTTTGCTAAATAAGTTCTCAGTTTTGATTTGACAACAAAAGAGGAGGAGAAGGATGTAAGTGTAAGTATTACTGTGATTTTGTTTAAGTTTCATCAATGATTTCTCTTTCACTCATCATATATATCTTCATAGATGATTATTATTATTATTTTTTTTACACTATCGTTGAAGTTAATTCTGGAGGAAAAAATGTTTCCTAGTTTTATTTTAGTGATTATAAAATACTAGGCCCTTGTTAAACAACTATCTATTTATGCACCATCTGCATCAATCTTTGTCGACAAGATCAACCAATGGCCGATGCCATGCGCATTTTTCATGGGGGGATTAGGTGGTCTTTTTTTTAAAGGAGTTTCTAAAAATACATACTACTACATAAAATCATAAGCTAAGCAAATAATTTAACACAACCCTTAAGGATAAAAGTACCTAAAAGGCCGAAAATAGGAGGACGGGTTTCAATCTTGTTTAGCTCTTCTGGTGTAATAATACTACAGATTTGTTTTCTCTGAATGAACTATGGTTAACAAGGTCACAACCTTATCAAGATTTTCATTTCTCTTATTTTGCTGATCAAAAAATGATTCCTATACCCTTTAAACTGGATAAGGTCATCAGGTTCCCATCCAGGATGTCACAGCCTTAGTTATTTCTAAGCTATCTGTGTGGCACTTAGACAATCTCAAGCCTCACTTGATGATGCCAAGTTAGTCTAACTCACAAACTTGCAAGAAGACAAGTAGAAAGACAAAGAGAGTTTGAGAGAATGCCTTAAGCTTATGTATTCAGTTTGAGAAAGATTTACAACTTTTGGATCATTTATGGAGCAAATGAGCCCCTCTCCTATTTATAGGCATCTTAAGCGTTCTCTAAAATATTCCAGAGCATACAAGAAAAGGACTATGGAGAAGTTTCTCATGGAAGCTTTCCTTATCCTACAAGAGGGTTCTAGAATCCTCAAAAATATCTATACAAACATTTACCTCATTCTAGAAGTAGATACAGGGATCTTTTACCACCTCCATTTCTCTAGGAGGGTCTAGAAGCTTCTATTGTTTCCATCCTTCTAATATTTACTTGAATGCTCTAGAGCCTTTTCTTAAATCCTTCAATGTACATTATAGAATTATCTACCATATTCCTATATTTTTTCAAGTTTTCCAGGAGCTTCCAAAATATTCCATTACCCTCATTTCCTTGACACTTCCTCTTGATAGGCAATTTTGTCTAGGTAATTTGGCGGGACGTGACAAGGAGCTAACTTGGCCATGGTAGGTAGTTATTTGGTTATGATGATGATCAATCCAGTTTCATTATATAGATGGAATGTAAATGTTAATTTTGTGAGTAATGATTGTGAAATAGTCACAACAACATATCATTTTAGATTTCAATGATGTGTTACAAACTTATGATTAATATCTGAATACGAAAGTGTGCAGTTCCGCCCCCTTCTCCCATGCTGAGTCACAGGCAGCGCCTCGGAAAGCACAAACAAGCCACAAGACTTTCATTCCAACCATATTATAAATCTTTAGTCACACTGATACAATTTAACATTAGAGGATCTAACTTGCACCACACAGATTCCTGAATATATAGAACCTAATAATCACTCTGTTTAGTTTTAGAGTTTTCAAAAACAACTTTTAAAATTTTTGGGTTTTCAATTCATATATATATATATATTTTTAATGATTTTTAAAAATATTTTAATCAATATTTTTTATTTTTAGATCCAATTAATATAAATACAATTAAAAAGTACAAAATTTATTTAAAAAAATCTTTTAAAAATTTGCTAAATACTACAAAATACATTTTCATATTTTTTTTTGTATTTATTGAATTTTTTAAATATTTCTATAAAAATATTTTATTTTTTAAGTACATCTAGATTAGATGTACCTAAAAGGTTGACCAAAATATTAAAAAAATTTACTAAAAATAAAAAAATATAAATTGAAAACTCAAAAATTGTTTTTAAAAACTCCAAACCAAAATACCTCTTTTGTAATTTTTATTTTATTTATTTATTTTTGTTGTTGTTGTTGTTGTTGTTGTTGTTGTTGTTTCTGAGAACTGTCATTCATATGCAAATTTACAATGCAATTCCTGATATAACATATTAATCCCAACCCTTGCATTCACATAACATAGAACTTAGTTTGGAACCCTCACATCCTCGGCACACACTGTTTCTGATACTAAAGTACAGTTTAATACATATTCATCTTATCTAAACTCCGGTGCATAAGTTGCTTTGGCTTCTTATTTTTTGAATTTGAACTTTGTTCTATTTGCTTCATGTGTTTATTTTTGTCTGGTTGGCTCTTTCCCGACTTTGTTTTTAATCTTTTGGGGTTTGATCTTCCTTTCGCTTTTTGTGATGTTTTTTTTATTTGAGAGCATATTTTTAAGGACCACCTGGGTGTAGAATGTGAGTCCGGATCCTCTCCTTGAGCTCCCTCCTTGAGTCCCTCCTTGAGAGGCCTTCGGGTCCACTTTGAGGCCCAATTTTGATAATCTGAACCGTTCATATTTTAATATTTATTCAGTATAACATACCTGTAAAAAATCAAGTTGATCGGATATCAGAAAGTATGTGTTCAGAAAATTAGGACTACAAACTATTTTTTAATAAACAGTTTTTGAACACATACTTTCTGATATCCGATCAACTTGATTTTTTACAGGTATGTTATACTGAATAAATATTAAAATATTAACGGTTCAGATTATCAAAATTGGGCCTCAAAGTGGACCCGAAGGCCCCTCAAGGAGGAACTCAAGGAGGGAGCTCAAGGAGAGGATCCCAATTCGTAGAATGTAGCATGATCTTGGACTTATGTGCCAAGTGGCAATGAGGTATTGGCCGAGGTCGTGGTATCCAACGAACCCATCATTTACCTGAGGGAAAGTAAAAAACCAAACCTATGGAAGGAGATAAATTGATATACTTAATTACGATGAATTATATTTGATCGATACACTTGTCAATATAATATATATTTTCGAAAAAAATACAATGGAAATAATATTAAAAAAAAGGACTTGTGTTGGATTGGCACTCCATCTATAATCTATATAGATACAAAAGATGGAAATACAGGTATAAATAAGGAAGAAGTAGAAAAAAAATCTCGGGTTTATTTAATCATTTATTCAATCAATATAAGTGGCGGCCAGCTCCAATCGAAATATGACTCTCGGAATGTTGAGTCCAGTAACCTTAAGAAGTTGAGTCCTAGTGGGAATGTAGCTCCTAAATTGGATAAAGTTGAACTCTTTGAGGAAGTGTAACCCAATCTAACTAGGGAAAGAGCTATATTGGATATGAAAAATGCTAAGCTACTTAATTTATCATTCTTAAAAATGATCTATGTCTGACAAATATTAAATTTTAATTGTCAAAGATTTTATCACGTGGAGTCTAATCTCAATGTCATATCATTAGGATCATTTAGGAGTGATAAATTAGGGGATGTAGTATTGTTAATTGGGATATACTTAAGTAGAGTTGAATGTGACTCCTAGGGAGGGAATTAGACACTTTATATAAAGATTTACACACTCATGGGTACAACCGGCGTAATTGTGTATTCAAGTTGTTGTTTGTTTGAGAAGCCTGTTGCTGGCCTTTGCGTCGGCATGTTTGACGACCAACCAAGGTAGTTACTAACCACGGTCTTGCAGATGTAGACCAAAGTCTTGTACGTGAGTGGTTTAATACTGCACATGCGGCTTTACCACTTTTAGTGGTCTTGTTGTGGATTGAGTCGATGTGATCCTTCTGTTTTAGCTTTTGTTTTTGCCGAAGGATTAGCATCTAACACCTTGTGATTTATCTTGATATCTTGTATCATGTACTCTTGTAACTTAAGAACTTGCACTAAATTTTGTTAATTGTTATCTTCATACAAAAACGTTGCTTATGTACTAATTCTTTAAAATGATATCCCAAAGTTGAAAATTTGTGACACAAAAGAAAACTCCATAGAATTAAAGCGACTTCAGTGATTAAACTATTTACTGAGTGTGTTCTCACCCCGTTGTTTAACCATTTCAGGTAGGAGAGCTCGAGGAGACTTCAAATTGGTTTTTTGGACTTTGCAGCATATAATAGAATACCACTTGTACATGAAGACTTATTCTAGATGTGTCATTTCTTTTGAATCATGATCTATTTAAAGGCTCTTCATGAGTTGTATATATGTTTTGTAAGTGGCTGTGCACCACGCCCTTTTGAGGCGCGTCCATATATTGGATTTAACTTTCCATATTGATTGTGAATTATTGGTTTAGAATTTGGTAATCAATCATTTTGCCCACAAGTTATTAGATTGCATTTTATTTTTACCGAGGAACATATCAAAGGGCTATAGAAATTGAAATGACCAAATTTAAATAATGTGTTGTCAAACATAGACCGATTCACTAAATTTGGGGTGACCAATCCTAACTCCATGTTAATTTACGCCACTGATCTGTCACAATAAAAAAGCTTAGTTTGAGAGTTTAAGTATGAAAGAAAAGGTCATGTATATTCCTACAAAATAAATAGTTGGGTCTGGCTGGTTGGGCCTTGGATTGCAATAAAAGTTAATGATATATTACAAAAGTTGCTTTAGTTTAAAGAGATTATAAAAATTAAAGGTAGCAAAAAAAAATTTCCCTCAAAAAATTGAATCTCAATCAGCGAGGATGAGTAACCAGTGAGATGGTGTTGCATTTCTGAATTTGTTTTGAATATAAAGTCATCCATGAGTCTACTGCAGTCATTGATCAACTCTTTACATACATAGCCAAGGTTGGTCCATTGCGTTTTGTTTGTTGTTCTTCATTACAGGCCTGTCATAGGAAGCCACTTGCTCTTTGCCACCGTCTTCTCTTTTTCTTCTCTATTCCAGATCTATTTGATATCTCCATCCAATACAATGAAAATAGCGAATTCATCACACAAAAAACACAAAAAACCCATGCTGTATTGTGCCCTCCTCACAGAAAAAATCTATTTTAATGGACTTCATACATTAAAAATGGTTGAAGTGTCCTTTTTTCATTACAAACTATTTTGAAGAATTATTGACCAAATTTCCCTTATTTGTTTCAACCCATAAATCGTTCTTAGTTGTCACTTGAGAGGTTTTCACCCGTGGCTAATTATTTTGAGAGAAAACCCAGATTTTCAATTTTTATTTTTTTATTGCCAGCAAAAGAAAAATTCATTAATGTAACATATAGTATAAGGGGTACACAAAAGTTACATCAAAAAAGCCAAGAGGGCTAAAGAGGACATTAGCATCTAGAATCATATCCCAATCCCAACTCTGTTGACATATGCACTCAATCCAAGCACACGCTATGCCAAAAAGCCGACATCGGAAAAAAACCAGACCAATGCTCAATCTTCCGAAAAACTCTTAACGACTTCATCTAGTTTCCATGGTGAATTTCCAAATTGGATCAGTGAAAAGAAAGGCTTGAATGTTGGTTCTTTTCCTACAAATAACTTCTGATATTAGAGTCCAATCTACAAATGGGTTTACTCTTTTGGCATGGAGAATCCTTTTTGACGTCAATCACAGCCTATTATCAAACCAAAACCTTACATAAAATGTTAGCATTAATATTTTTGGTATGTATTCTAAATAATGTATGTTGGGTTTTGATGTTAAGCATGTGGTTCTGAAGTTTCTCCCCAACTGATTGGGCCAGTGATTGTGTGCTGGTTCCCCAATTCCCTAACAACTTCAATCTGAGAAAATTTATGCAATAAAAAAAAAATTGAAATATAAAATTATAAATTTTTAGACAATGCCAAAACAATTTGTAACACAATCTAAACAGGAAAAAAAACCCAAAATTTTCAAGTCTAAGTCTAAAAAATTGCACACATTTTTTGCTTCGCAATTTAAAAAAAAAATATATATATATATAAAAATAAGCACACAAAATAGAAAAGAAATACAAATCCAAAACACATAGAACAATGAATTTTTTTACATATATATAAAAAAACATACAAAAACAAACAAACCAAATTTAAAAAAAAAATGAGTTTATACACAAAAACAAACAAAAGCTTAAAAAAATGAAAGAAAAAACCTCAAACTGTTTAAGTCTAAGTCTAAACAATTGCACAAATTTTATATTTTTTAATTTTTAGGAAAAAAAAAATGAATATAAATATACAGAAACACACAAAATAGTAAGTACATACCCAAGACATTTAGAACACTCATAGTTAAAAAGATTTGATAGATATAAAGAAAAATAAACAGTACAAATTTGATATACACAAAGAAAATTAACAATTTAAAAACAAAATCACAGAAATTAAATGCACTTATATACAAATTTTACTAAAATTCTACACCTGGGCCAAATTGAAACGTAGAATCCTAAAAAAAATTGAGTTCAGAAAATAGGGAAAACAAACAAAATTGAAACAGGGAAAGAAATATACAAAATAGAAAACAAACCAAAGATTAACAAATTGAAACGGGGGATAACAACTAAACAAATAAATTGCACCAACTTGAATAGAAAAATATAAAAACATAAAAATACAAACCTAAGAAAGCTCTCTATATTTTCTTATGCTTTTCTTTTCTTTTTCTTTTTTTTCAAAAAACCTAATTACATAATGAAATTTTTTAACGAAGAAAATAAAAGTATAACTAACAATATTACAATTACAGTGTAAGATAAGCAATAGATATATACTTTAGATAACTACTTTACAAACTTACAAGAGAAGTATAAGGCCTCGTTTGGGAACAAGTTTTTTTAATAACTTTTTGATTTTTTTGACTAAAATATGAAGTAAAAAAAATTAGTATATTTGGAATAACTTTTTGATTTTTTACGAAAAGATATGTAAAAAGTAAAGAGAAATTAGAAGCTTTGACTTTTTAGTATATGTTGTAGACTTTCTTTTTTAATAACTTTTTAACTTTTAGACTACAATAAGCGAATGCCAAACGATGCCTAAGACCATCTCCAACGGTTCATCAAACCCAGTATCAAATTCAAAATTTGATGAAAAAGCTACTGTTCACTGCTCCAACGTTTGCACCAAATCGATATCAAAATGAGATTTCACCATACATTTCATCAAATTGAGAACAAGTGAAGCATTTCATCAAATCACTGTTACTGACCGTTGGGTTATAACAATCAGTCGACCAGTAAAAGATTCAAACAGTTTAGGAAAAAAGTTTAAACCGTTAAAAAAAAAAAAAAAAAAATTTTGCCTAATCGGTCAACCGGCCGGTCGACCACCTGGTCGTCCCGAAAAAAGTTCAGAAAGTTAAAAAAAAAAGTTCAAACAATTAAAAAAAAAAAAAAAAAAAAATTTATTTTTGCCTAACCGGTCAACCGGCCGGTCGACCACCCGGTTGTCCCGGGACATATTTGGTGAAAGGTGAACCGTTGGAGCATGTGATACCAGATTTGGTGAAATGAGTCATTTTTTACTCAAATTTGATGAAAAATCTAATTCACAGTTGGAGATGCTCTAACATTACAATTTTATTGAATAGTCTTTCCCTGCCTCCCCAAACAAAACGAAAAAAAGAAACGAAAATAAAATAAAAAAATTCTGGACATTGAATAGTTTTGACTTCAGTGACCACCCCTCCCAGAATTTTCTAATGTGATGGTGAATCCATCTAGGGCCTTGTCACCCATCTTTGCATAAGCCTCACAACCCTCCTCATCATCAAAGGGCCTTTACAACCAATCACATGTCTTTAGGGGCATTATCAAAAGAGACTTCGCCTAAAATTGCACAGGAATTTGGAAATGTAGGGAGTGGAAAAATGGAATTGATTGGTTTTAATTTGTCATTTTATCCTTAATTACAAACTGATGTAAGTTTAAAAAATTAAAATCATTTTATAAAAAATTGGAAAAAAAACTCTAAAGTAATGACTTTACGGCTTCAAAAAAAAGTTATTTCTTTTAATAATAACAATTATAAATAGATAGATATATATCACTTTTGTCAGTTTTCTAATTCTACTCTATCCTCCAGACGGACAGGACATGACATGACCCAACTGGGTCACCAAACGGGCTTTTCTCCAACATGAAAAATGGCCCAATATCTTCTACATGAAACCCCAACGATGCATTGGAATTTAGGTCCAAACAATTAGGGGATCCACTCTCTAGCCCATCCGTTTTTAATTAGATGAAAACGTGTTAAACTCTGTGTATTATTAATGAAATATAATTATTTTTTTTTTACTTTTAAAATTTTTATTCAAATCTATAATTTAAATAAAGTAATCCCCATTTCATCATCACTTTGCCTAAATCTAGGCTGGACTGGAGTGGATTGTTTGGGCTGGTGAGGTTCATCACAGGTCACGTTTTGATAATTCGAATCGTTTATTTTGTCTAGCACTTCGTGTATTTCACAAAAAAAATTAAATTAATTTGATAATTGCTACTTGTTCAATTTATTATTTTAATCATAAAAAATGTATAATTTATTTTTTAAAAACAAAATTGTCGTCCATTTTTTTAGTAAAAAACACGATAAATTGAACAATACAGTTATCGGATCGACTTAATTTTTTTTTTTGTAAATGAAATACACAAAGTGCCCTACAAAATAAACAATTCAGATCATTGAAACGGAATCCGTAGTGAACCTCACGGGTCCAAACAACCCCCTCTAATCTAGATTTTAGACTAAAAGCAATTCTCCTCTTAAATCTAACATTATTGTTTCGTAAATTTCTCCTCTTTTTTTTTTGATAATATATAATAGGGTAAATTACAAGTACACCTCCTCACATTTACTTGAAATACGAATTGCCCTCTATATTTTGAAAAAATTACAAATACCTCCCTGTTATAGTTTTTTACTTAACAGAATTAATTGAAAAAGTAAAATTTTTAACTGTTCACCTATACAATAATAAAATTATCTAAATTATTAATTAAAATAAAAATTTAACATTATTGAAAAATTATTAAATAACTTGATGATTTATTAATAAAATGACCTTTTTATTATAAAATAATTTTTAAAACTATAAAAAATAATTTATAATTTAAATAAATCTTAAAAAATATATTTATAATTCATCCTATATAATAAACCGTTTCACTCAAGTCTTTCTCCACCATGCAGTAAATAGTGACCATGTGTGCTAACACTTGTCAAGAAAGACTTGCAATAAATAGTTGCTAAGGAACGTACGCACAACGTGCGAACCTCCTACTTTGGGAGTCCTAAACGAAAATTTCAATTAAAAAAGAAAAAAGAAGGAAAAAAAAAAGAAAAAAAGAATGGGGTCCATTGTTCAAACTTCGAGGAAAATGGGTTGCAAAAATCAGAATCGTTTCTTAGGTCTCGTTTGACAAGTAATTTTTTTAGTCAAAAAATCATTTAAAAAAAATAAAAAAGCCAACAATCTATACCAAAAAGTCAAAGATTCTATTTTTCTCTACTTTTTGTACATCTTTTCGTAAAAAGCCAAAAAGTCATTCCAAATATACTAATTTTTTTAGTTCATATTTTAACCAAATAGCCAAAAAGTTACTAAATTAGCCTGTTCCCAAATGAGGCCTAAGTGAATATTACCATATATGGCTTACAGGTAGGAATGAGAATGGCCCGGGACGAGGTCGATGATTACATTCTTCATTTTTTATTTCTGAATATAAAAAACTTCTCATTTTTGTCCCTGATTTCCGACGAGGAATCCATCACCCCCCGTCCTGCCCTGCCCCCCCAAGGGGAATCGGGTTTTCCCGACCTCGAAAAATCTTTGACTCATTTTTTTTTTTGTTTTTTTTTGAGGCAGAGAGAAGAACAAATATACAAAGATGTTGGAAAATGGCTTTGGAATAGTTTTGGAAAAAAATTTATTTTTTTGCTAACTTTGAGCATTAATTAAGGTGAGACCCAAGCATTATATTAAACGTTTTTTATTTGATTCATGTTTAATGCCGCGTAGTGAATAAAACTGTGTATTTGGTTGTTCAAAACTATTTCTGGATGAATGAAAATTCAACACGCATTTTCGGGTTCGTGGAACTAGTTTTTTAGTGGGTTTCTTTATATTTGTGAAATGTGCTTGTCTCACATTGGAAAGGCTTGAAGAATTGTTGGGTTTATATACCTTAGCTTGGGATACTTGGGATGGGCCCCAAGAGGTACCTAAGTTTATAGAAGGGTGAGGTTATGGGTATAGTGGGCTAGACCCAAAACTAAAAACCACACACGCTCACCGCCGTCCGAGCGGGTTAGGTTGGGCTTGTCCGGCCCAATACTTATTTTTTTGGGCCAAAAACTTTTGTATTTTATTTATTTATTTATTTTTTAATTTTTTTTTCAAAATTCAAAAGAAATTTGGTCTAGTTTTTTTTCCACCCGAATAGGTTCATACCTGTTCATTCCTAAACCGGACAGATCTGTATTTATTCAAAACAGCCTGAACAGATCTGTATGAGTTCAAACAGTCCAAACGGATTTTTTAGTTATTGAATCTGTCCGAATAGGTTCATATCTGTTGGCACCTGTTCGGAAAAGCCACTTCCACTTCTATAAATAGTTGGCCATCCATCAATTCTTGGCATTCAGTTTTTGAGAGCATTTCTTCATTTCTCCTTCAAGTCGTCCTCTTGTCTTTCTGCATTTTTTTTTCTGCATTTAATTTTAGGAAAAAAAAAGAAAGAGTTGCAACATAATTTTGGTTCGCAAGGCTTGATTTTGTAGTGTTGCAAAATTCAAGTGTTAGTCGTTACATCTTGGGAAGTAGACGCCGTTACACGTCGAAGCACCGAAGCGAGGGCGAAATCTACTTTAAGGAGATTGTGTCCAACACAAGTCTCGACTTTAATTTTTGTAAGCATTTAATTCACTAGACTTTTCAAGCTCCTTACACCCCTTTACCCGTTTCTAGAATCTCACTAGACTTTTCAAATATACGTTGCATTAGCACCATTCCCAACAATCTTATCATTCTCAAGTCGATATAATAACACTTATTTCGAGTCACACAAAACAATTACCACCCACACACAACACTCACTACTAGGAAACACGACTCATATTTCCTCCCAAGAACCACTTCTAGCATTTGTTCATACTCATGAACCCCATACTCCAATACTGTTAACTCCTTTATACGCACACAACCACTAGCTCTCCACACCTTATGCCAATACTACTTTTATCACCATGAAGCACAATTTTCATAGCACCACCAAGCACTCTCACGATTTGCTAAATATCTCCAACTAACCTCATACCATTCTAAGATCTCACATCATCTCAACTACATTACTCATAAACCATTCAAGTCATACATTCCATGTTCCACAAATACTCCCATTCCATTTAAGATTCATAAGTCAATATGCATTTCTACCAATATCTAACATCCCCCTTATTGCAAATTAATAACCATCTGGTAGCTCTCATTATCTCAACAACGACATCAGACATCAATAACCAACCTCTAACCGTTTCCTGAGACACTTACTCTTCCTACTAAATCCAGAAACCAACCTAACACATAATTACACAGCACATAAACAATTTTTTTAAGCAACAAACCACATAATTGAATCAAGCCTACAAGGACAACCACTTGTCCCGGAACTTCCAAGGAACTCCCATTAGAAACTACGTTGATCAGACGCATTTTCCAATGAGATCTCAAGGCAAGTTAGCCGGCTACAAGAACTATCCATGAAGCTTAACCCATGCTCACATAATGCAACACATAATGTCCTATACCTCCTATTTCTATATGCAACCATCCTCACCAAGCGAAGCCAACCCATTGTGGTAAAAACCACTTCCCACGAGCTCCAGGTATTCAAACCCGGTTAGCTCTGATACCATGTTGACACACCCCACTTTTTATTACTCGAAAACATTACCAAAGCCTATAAATTTAGGTCCATATTTTTTTTTTATATATATACATTTACAAATGTCTATTACACTTGAGTAATAGAATCACAAAGATACATGTTCTCCCTCTCTCAATAATTACAACAACAATAATACATGCCAAGCTTCTGCCGCGAAGCTACAAATAAATAATTACAAATACAACTCCACTACCTTTACATCTACTCAGAAAGCTATACAATGAACTGAAGAACTCCATAAATCTTCAATCAAATAACCCAAACTTTCTTCCTGTAAAAAGATTAAACAATGACGGGGTGAGCACTAATGCCCAGTAGGAATCTCATAGTTCTAAATCAATAACGAACACACAGATAGAAATGATCATGCATGCGGGGTGATACAATATAGTAGGGTGACATTTCATAATCTCAAAATATCATAAGTAAGGTGTCTTTTTCTCAAAAACAATTTAAATGCTTGTAAGAAATACCTTCATCCATTAAAATCATCCCTTAACTTTAGAAAAACCATAGATCCTTGTGAAACAACCATATTTAAGAAACAACATCATTTAAATGTTATTAACCAATTTCCCAAACATTTCTCAATTAATTTTCCATTGTTAATAGTCTTCTTTTCCTTCCATTCTTCTTTTCTACTCTTCACTTTTAACTTAAAACCCTATAATTTCAAGTTCAAATTCCTTTTTGACTCGCCAACAATTCTCCTATACTCATTTCACCCCGTTAATTACAACCGCAAAGTTTCATTTCAAGATAACACAATGTTAATAAAGCCTTCTAAGCCAATCCTTTATTTAATTAAGGAACAACTCTCACAATTTACTTTTATTAACACAACTACTTCGTTAAGTTTATCATCATAATCTATAATCCTTATATCTATTTTTTTGGTTCCCATTATTTACAAATAATGCCCATGCACATTTCCTCTTTAAACCAAATTATACATCAATATGAAATTTCACCAATTCATCACAAGCAACAAATAACATCATCAACTCAACATACCTCTCAACACATAGCTCAACACAATCCACCTTTTGCCGGCTTACTACGGCGCGATGTGAACTCCCAAAAACCATTTTCGAAAACCAACCATTCTTTTAAAATAAATTTCCAAGTTTTGTAGAGTATTCTCACAAAGTATGTACATAGTTATGCTTTTTCCTCAACACAAAAGTAAATGTAAATGCAATGCTATGCCAAGATAAATCAATGAGGAAAAACATCCGTTCCAATGCATTGTTTCAAAATCACCATGTTCTCAATGTCATCATGTGATTCAATTTCAATTGTTCAAAACTTAACAATTTATTTCAAGGGCGGTAAATACAACTCTGGTAATCCCTAGGTCGGTTAATCGCAAGTAGACTATACAAGTACTACCAATTTGTCATTTTTACCGATGTAAATGCGGAGGGCTCGACACCCATTCTTTGTCATTTTTACTAGTCACAAGCTGGAAGGCTCGACACCCATTCCGTCATTTTTACCAGTCACAAGCTGGAAGGCTCGACACCGATTCCGTCATTTTTACCAGTCACAAGCTGGAAGGCTCGACACCCATTCCGTCATTTTTACCAGTCACAAGCTGAAAGGCTCGACACCCATAATCCACACTACCTGTCAAGACTTACCACCGTATTTACCCAAAAACCATTTCATGAAAACTCATTTCTCAACATTCTTTCTCAATGCAAGTTTTCAAATCAACTTTCAAAGTTCAATGTAATCAAATGATTTGATATGACAATGCAACCATAACAATACAATGCAACAATTCTTCCATTTCCAATTCTTCCACACAATACAACCATTGTGATCAAAATTCCCATTTCTCCTTTCTATGCAATTTCACAAGATGAATAAATATACATTTATAAAATATAAACAAGAAATTTTCCAAACATCATTTATTTTAGCATTTAAAATAAATATAGCAATATCAACTATGGATTTTTAACTTCTCTTTTAAAAATTCCAAATTTCTAGGTTTCTCACCAAAACCATCCATCTTCAAATATTTGACAAGATTTCACCAAAACATCTCCCTTTCATCAACATAGTTCCAAAAACCCCCAAATTTCTAGTAAACCTACTTTGAAAAGCACTCTTTTTCTTAAATCAACAACAAGTTTTCAAATATAACCAAATTCCAATTAAACTTGTACACATGTAATTCAACCTACAAATTTCATGATTCTACTTTCAATTTGGGCCAAATAATTGATTATCCTCATAAATCAACCTAGGGTTTCTAGATAATCTAGAAATTTCAAGAAAAATTCCAACTTCTTAACCCATTATTTTCTTCTTCCAATTTTCCCCTTGATTATACATCCTAGGTTCCTAATCCATAATCTAAACCCAACAATAACACCCCAAACTCTTCAAATCCGAAATTCCCCAAATTTCCATAATATAATTCTATATGCTCAAAATGTAGATTTTGCATTTATATACTCCAAAATACCAGAAATCTATCTATTAATGTAAGCATTGAAGGAGAACTAGGACCCCTACCTCAAGAACCAAGCAGAAAGCAAGTTTTGAGACGAATCCTTCGAAATCCCGAATTCCAATCGGTTGAAAGTGTTGATCTTCTCTTGTTCTCCATGCTTGATGCAAGAACCATGGTGGATTGTTGATCAAAGTAAAGTAAATCAAGGTTTTGGGGCTAGGGTTTCGGACATGTAGGATGGGAGAAGAAGAGAGGAAAAGAAAATGCAAGAAATGATCAAAAAAACACGTTTTTGAGCTGTTGTCCCACTATTCCCGCTCGAGCGTCCATATTTCCGCTCGAGCGTACCTGCTCCCAGCACAGATTTCAAAACTTCGAACAGGTATAACTTTTTCATACGGACTCCATTTTAGGTTGTTCTTGTGTCCAAATTGAAGCCCCGGAAATAAGCTTTCCAATGGTTCTAACGTCACATCCAAATTCAAAGTATGGAAGGAGAAAAGGGCAAAAGAGTGACGGCTGGTCAAAAACTCAAACTCCAAACTTGGGGCTTTTTATCTAATCTTATCCAAATACCTTGTTAAGACTTCAATTAAGGTTCCAAACATCACCCAAGGGTCCTCAATTATAATATTTAAAGTCCACTCGTCAACCCATCAATATCAAGAGTCTAACAACCGTACAAGTTTTAAGGTGACGGGCACCACTTTTCATCAATCCAAAGTGAATCAAGATCCGAGTCATTACAACCTTCCCACCTTAAGAAATTTCGTCCTCAAAATTGCATCCGTTCTAACGAAAATAACAACCTTATGCTCACCAATTCTTAACAACCCCTAGTTCGCAACAAAGCATGTGAGCACCCATACATATCCACCAAACCTTAACAACTTTCAGTTACACCTCGCTTCAATTCTAAACCCAAAATACCAAGCGTTATAGAGGTTGTACTCATCCTTCAGTCATATGATCTAACACTAAACAGAGATGAGAGAGAGAGATATGTATATATTACTACTACTACAACAACAATAGTAAATGCCTTCAAAAAAATATTTGTAAAATGTACAAAAATTGATCTCACTCCATAGATCATTACACAGATAGACCTAACTCAGATAAAATGTTTGTAAAAAAACACGAATCCTCAGATTCGGACTTAGTATCCTTAGATCTGTTAAAAAAAACATAGATCTGACTGGAGAAAGAACTAGAGATGAACTAGACGGGTGGCCAGAGATGAACCAGACGGTGGCGAAGATAAACCAGGCAGCAGCCCCGAAGAGATTGGCAAATGCGAGTTTGGTGTTGATGAAGTCTTCTTCACGACGTCCGATCACTCTGAGATTAGTGGTAATGGGAGAAGGGAGATGATGATAGCGAAGGAAGAGGGAGAGGAGGACAACAGAAGGAGGGAGACTGGTGGTGAGAAAGGGTTTTAGAGAGAGAAATCGAGAGAGAGATGAGAGGTGGTCTAATAACCGTGTTTTAGGGTTTGGTTTATAGAGATGAGAGGTGGTCTAAATTTCACATCGGGGACGGGGACGGGGATAGGGACGAGGAACGTATCACCGTCCCCGACCCGAAATTTGTCAGGGATTCATTTTCGAATACCATCACTAGCTCGTCGGGGGTATTTTTTGAGAAAAAACCGTTCTAATCGAGGTCGGGGGTTCGGATCCCGGTCGGGTTGGGTTCAACTTGCCATCCATACTTACAGTCACAGATACGTGGAAACATCAAATAAATTAGGAAAAATTAAAATGGAAAATAATAAATCAGAGCAAGTTTGAAAGAAAAAAAAAATTACAAATCATTGATAAATTTTAATAATTAAGTTTATAAATTTTTTTTTTTTGAATATGTAATTATTTTGAAAAAGTATCTATGATTTGTAATTTTTCCAATTAAAAATTAGTGGTAACTTTTAAAAATTATTACAAATTCGTAAAAAAAATTAAATTTTAATTATTAAAATTTATAAATTTTATCACTAATTTGTAATTAAATTTTTATTTATTTATTTTACACTGTATTGTTATTTTCTCAATAAATTATAGCATCTCAATTTTAAAGGTTCTACTAGTGGACACCATCTTTCGAATTATAAGATTTAAAAGAAATTTTCATTGAATTTTCATTGGCGGTACCAATATTTTGGAAGAAATCTTCATTTTTATTAACTCAAAATCAGCCTTTTGCAACATTTTGATTAAGAAATGATTTCGATACGCACTCCTATTTTGTTATTCATTTTTGTATTACATGTTATATATTTTTGTGATAAATATTGCAAAATATTTTAATGGAGTTAAGATGATTTTTTATTTAGAAACGAAGTTATATATTTTAGGAATAATTATTTATAAGTCCTATTATGGAAACTTGTGTGTGAAATTCTGTGAAATTTCTTATGGAATCTCAAGTCCTATTTAGATAGGAATGTATTCCATGAGATCCTATATTGTGTAAATCAATTGTATTAGTGGATTATTATATTTCTACTTTGTTCCATTATTGTACGTTTTGTTCTCTCTCTCATATGTCATGTTTGGTTTGGAATGTTACATCGGGATGATAATTTTTCCCTGCCCCGCACCACCCTGCATGGATTTTCTCCGCCCCAATTAAGAAATGGGTACTTACGTGTAGATCTTAATAAGTGGACTTATTATTAATAGGTCCTATGAGAAAAATTTGTCATAAAAAAAGTCACTAATTGTAAGTTTTAGCGATAATTTATAAAAATCATGACAAAAAAAAGTCACTAATTGTCAATTTTTAGAGACATATATAAAAAATGGTCACAAAAAAATATTTTTAGCGACAATTTTACCAAGACTTATTTTCAATAGGACTTGATGTGAATTAAGTCCAACTATTAGGACCTATTGGTAGTTTACCCATTAAGGGAAACGGGATGGGGACGAATTTTGCTTCCCCCGCCCCATTCCAACTGAACCCTGCCCTGATTATGTTTATTAAATATATTTATATGTATATAATATAAATTAATTTATTTTTCATTATAACAAAGTAAAAATACTAAAATATTATACTTAATATTAATTTTTATTCATTTATTTTCTATCTTATATAATATATTTTTCGTTAAGTATAAATTATTATTCATAATATACTATATTATCAATCATTTTTATTAATATTTTTATTTTTTAACTTAAAAAATTAACCCGTCTCCTGTCCCGCACCCGCCCCTATTCCATCACCCCCTAATTTACCCCGCCCTCAATATGATACAGGGCGGGGATGGATTTCTATAAACCCATCCCAAACTCGACCCGTGAGTAACCCTACATGTTAGATTTAGGAGGTTACAGTCGTTAATTGAAAATTTAAAATGTAAACAACGGTGGAGTATGAGCATGTCACATTGGGTTTGGGATATTACATGTTATATTTAGGACGTTACATTATTCATAATTCAACGGTAGAGTATTGGAATGTCACGTTGGGTTTGGGATAAGAAGCAGATGGGAATGTTACGGTGGGTTTGAGATGTTACATGTTACATTTACATTGAATTTGGGATGAGAAGTATATGAGAATGTCACGTTGGGTTTGAAAATGTCACATTAGGTTTGGGATGTTATATGTTATATTTATATTTTGAATTTCAAATTTCTAACCATATAGATATTAGAGTGATCCTGGTTCCTCCTCCTTTGATTGTTATATTCCGGACTCGGTTCTGTGGTTGATGGTTGTTGTCTGTGTTACATTTCCATCCTTTAACTCTTAGTAATTGAGTTTAGAATTGTTTTGGGCATGTTTCGAACAGGTGGGTTGAGTTTTGGTCTCAAGTGTTGTTGCCCAGGTTTTTGGTGATCCGCTCGAGCGGGTCCCTTTGCGCTCGAGCGGAGTTTGCACACTTTTAGTATCTTGTGCGTCTGTAAAACTACTGCAGATGTGTTTTTCACGCTCGAGCGGGTTTCATTATGCTCGAGCGGGTGTTCAATGTCTGTAAAAGTTCTAGGAGGATGTAATCTATGCTCGAGCGGATTCCCTTTTTGCGTTCGAGCGGGTGGTGTTTTGTTTTGTGCCTTGGCGCTCGAGCGGGTCCTTATGCGCTCGAGCGGGTCAAGTTTTTGTGTTTGACGCTCGAGCGTCCTATTCTCCGCTTGAGCGGGTCATGCGTATATCAAATCTGGACTGTGATATTTTAAATCACTTTTTACACTCTCTCTCTCTCTCTCTCTTACTTTTCAAAACCTCCATTGGAGAGCTCCTCTCTCTAAAAACACAACTTCTCTCTAAGGCTTGATCTAGTTTGAGTGATCTTCCACCTTTGTCCCTTTGTAAAAAGTGTAGAGCTTGGTGTGGGCTCTCTATCAATCCGAAAATCTTGGGGTTTGGAGCATTTCGAATTTCTTCATCTTCTCCACTTGGTTTCATCTCTTGAGGTAGGGATAACTATTCATTTTTATGGTCTTTGACATAAACTTGTAGTCATTTTGATTAAATGTTGAGAGTTGGGAAGTTTGGGTGTTAGGGTTTCAAAATGTGGAAAAAGGGGTTTTGTTCTTTGGGCCAATACATGTGTATGTTGGTTCTTAACATGAGATTAGTGTTGTAAATTGTTGATATTTGGACCTTTGGGTCAATATTGAGAAATGAGGGAGAAAGCCCTAAATTGTTGTATAAATTAATTGGTATAATTAATTTGGAAAATTGTGGATATGTGAAATTGAGTTGGGAATAATGAGATTGGCTCATTATGAGATAGAATGGTGGAGTTTGAATTGTTAATCACTCACCTGTGAAAATTGTTGATAATTTATCTGTTGGATGTAATTTTTAGCTGTTTAGAAATAATTGCTTTGGGCTATCGGTGGAGGATAGTTTTGATTGTTGTAGACACTGCATGATGATTAGGCAAACTAAAACTAACCAATTGAGTATGTCATCGAACATGACGGTTGGAATAATACACCGAATTTGTGTATTAATTGAACATATATATGATAAACGTTTATATGCATTGTGTTGTGTGGGAGGAGATAGGGGATGTACTCTACGGTTTGGGAGGAGATAGAGGATGGACTCCTAAACCGGATGTTAGTTGGGAGGAGATAGGGGATGGACTCCATTGATACAGCAAATATGTGTATCTATTGAAGTATTGATACAACAAATATGTGTATCTATTGTGAAGTATGGAAGTGTTTTATGTGATATTAATACAGCAAATATGTGTATCTATTGTGAAGTATGGTAGTATTATTGATATGAGCTGTGGTCTCATGGAAATTGTTTGGCCAGGTTCTGAGCCATATTTATGAATTGAAAATCGGTTAAGTAAAGGAAAGATGAATGAAACATGGACATATTTGTCATATAATTGAAATGGATTATGGAATGATTTATGTGGGTTAAACATTTATCAAATACTAAAGTTTAGTCTTTGCTCATATTATGTTTAGCATATCTCTACTGGGCGTTGGCTCACCCTATATGGGATATCATTTTCAGGTTCAGGTATTATGCCGCCTCCGAGGTCTTAGCTTGGATGGTTGTGGGAGTTGAAGACTCTCTTGTTTATTTTTGTGATTATTTTGTATATTACATGTAAATCAAGCCAAGGGCTTATTTTGTATCTTGAGTTAGTACTCTCTTTTTGTAACCAAGTGTTGGCTTGGAAAGTTGTAAGCCCGTGGGGCATTTACTTTTGATGTCAACATGTAATACTTTTGTAATGAATACTCTGATGAAATGAAATTGTGCTTTATTTTCTTATGTCTAAGCATGTCAAGATTGTAAGATTTGTGGGTTTATTTTGAGGGCGTTACAGATATGATCACAATCTATGGTAACATTGGATTTCCAATATATGGTATTGTCATTAATCAAGTTATTTTGAATTTCAGAAGTATATAGGAATGTCACATTGGGTTTGGAAATGTCACATTGGGTTTGAGGTGTTACATGTTACATTTATTTTTTGAATTTCAAATTTCCAACTATATAGATATAATCACAATCTATGGTAACATTGGATTTCCCATATATGGTATTGCCATTAATTAGGTTATTTTGAATTTCAAATTTCTAGCCATATAGATATGATTACAATTTATGATAACATTAGATTTCTCTTATATGACATTATCATTAATCTGGTTATTAATTAATTAAGATTAGAGGTAGATGTGTCCACAATAAAAACCACAGGACCTATTGAGTTATAAGTTTTTTTCATAGGATTATATCTTATATAAGTTTTCTAAATAGGACTTACAAATAATTTACCCCATATTTTATGGTAATGTTACGCACTTTTTTATCGAAGAATTTTTAAATCACAAAATATGTAACTTTATTTAAAAAAAATACATAATATTATCATAAAAATGTATAATTTGATTTTTAGGTCAGTTGGTTGTCACCAGTTTACAAAGTGAACTAGACTGTATTATTTTAAACCATAACGTGTAGATCATCCATAAAAAAAAAAAATAATAATAATAATAAAATAAAAATAAAAAAATCAGGTGGATCCGATACGTATAACTATGTTATTTTATGACATTTATTTGCAAAACAATGAACGGCAAATATTATTTGAAAACTAAATCATTTATTTTTTGTCAGGCAAATGTGATAAACTAACGTGGTTACAATTATTGAATCGAACTGATTTTTTTCATGGATAATCTATACGTTGTGGTCTACCAAATAAACGGTTCGAATTATTGAGACGAAGCCCACGGTGAGTCCCATAGGGCTAAACAACACGATTCAGTACACTTTATAGTTGGAGACAAGCTAATCTCTATTTTTAAATCACACTTTATCGATTTCTCTAAATTTCGAGGACGGAATTTCCTAAGGTGGGGAGATTGTAACACTTTGTACTTTTGGGTTTAAAATTGATATGAGGTGTAATTGAATGATGTTAAGGATTGATAGGTATATATATATTGTTGCTGTCATGCCTTGTTATTAGATTGGGGTTTGTTGCTATGTTTTGTTATGGTTTTGAGAATGGATGCAATTTCGGGGACAAAATTTCTTAAGGAGGGAAGATTGTAGCAATCCAGAATTTTTCCCTCCGCTCGAGCGGAGGAGTTGACGCTCAAGCGGACTTGTGAGGCTTCCAGTACTTTTGCAGTCTGTCCGAGATTCTGAGAGTTGTGAATTCCCGCTCGAGCGTAGGAGTGGGTGTTCGAGCGGCCGGTTTTGTTGGTCTGCACGTTCGAGCGCAAGATTGGGCGCTCGAGCGGTCTGCCTGGTTGAGTTTGAATTTTTGAGACTAGTGGCATTGTTTTTGACCTTTTATTATTATGTTTGGAGCCTCCCTATTTTATTTTGGGACATTGATTGAAGTGGTAACATGATGGCAAAGTAAGATTGGATCAAAAATTTTAATTCGGATAATCTTCTTACTAACAGCCGTCACTCTTTTGTCCTTTTCTTTTTTCACACTTTGAATTTGGGTGTGAGGCTAGAACCATTGGAAAGCTTGTCTCCGGGGTTTCGATTTGGACACAAGAACGAGAATTATACCCGTTTGAAGTTTTAGTACCTATGCTGGAAGCAGGTACGCTCGAGCGGGAAAAGAGAAGCTCGAGTGGACTGCGGGAATTCAGCAACTTAAAAAGTGATTTTTTAGATCATTCTCTCCATTTTTCTTTTCTCTCTTCCTTCCTCTCACCCTAGGTCCGAAAACCCTTGATCTCTAGACCTAAATACCTTTCATTCATCAAAGATTTGGCCAAGATCTCTTACCAAAAAGTGAAGAACACATGAAGATCTCATCTTCCTACCGATTGAAGTTCGGATTTGCGAAGGATTTTTCTCAAAGCTTTGATCTTTTGCTCGATTCTTGAGGTAGGGGTCCTAGTTCTTCTTCAATACTTGCATTTATAGATAGATTTGTGGTGTTTTGATTATATAAATACAAAGTCTTCATTTTTGAGCATATAGTGCTATATCATGGAAATTGGGGGTTTAGGGTTTGAAGTGTTGGGGTTCAATTGCTGGGTTAAGCTTGTGGATTATGAATCTTAGGTGTATAATCAAGGGGAAAATTGTAATTAAAAGTAGTGGTGTGAGAAGTTTCAATTATTCTTGAAATTCTTGATTTTTCTTGAAAACCCTAAGTTGATTCATGGTGATAATTAATGATTTTGCCTAAATTGAAAGTAGAATCATGAAATTGAGGTATTGAATTACATATATACTAGTTTAATTGAATTTTGGAAGTGTTTGAAAATTATGTTAAAAATTAGTGAATGAACCTTCGTTATGGATATTGTAAATCATGCTATAATATGAAATTAAATTTGGGAAAAAGATTTATTAATGATATGGATGGCATGAGACTTGGGATGAAATGATGAAATGGGGATTTAAGAGTTCACCTTGAGTTATGTTGAATTACATTTAGTGGCGTTGGATTGAATCATGTTGAATAGTGTTGATTATGTTGAATTGTGTTGAATTAAGTTGAGTTGTGTTGGGTTGTATTGAGTTTGGGTTGATATAAAGGGAGTTTGCCCTAATTGGATCAAATTGTCATTTGTATAAATAATTGAAATTGTCATTGTAAATGTGAAATCGGAGGATTATTAATGATGATGGTGGAGCTTGATATGCATTATCACTCCCATATGAGATTTTGGAAAAGCGTATCGTTAAAGGAATTTATTTATCGGTTTAGATATAAATGTATTGGGCTATCGGTGGAGGATAGTCATAATTGTTGTAGAAATTGTATGAGGATTAGGCTATTTAATGCTAATCTATTGTTGGTGTCATTGAATATGACCTTGTTTATAAATACATTGTAGATGTATATTTATTGGGAGAAGAAAGGGGATGTACTCCATATGTGATTATGTTTATAAATACATTGTATATGTATATTTATTGGGAGAAGAAAGGGGATGTACTCCATATATGATTATGCTTGTAAATACATTGTATATCTATATTTATTTGGGAGGAGAAAGGGAATGGACTCCATTTAAAGCAAGTTGGCTGGATTGTCCTGGGTGAAAAACTTGAAATTTTATATATAAATGGGTCCCGATTCCTTTGGACGAAATATCCGTAAAATGGCAAAGTTTGAAGTGTTTATGTGTATTTTGTATGATTGGGAAAACCACTGAGTTGTAGTCTCAGTTTGATTGTTGTGAAATAACGAAATTGACTCATGAATTGAGAAGAATAAAGGTATTGAAAATGATCTGAAGGAAAATGGATTAAGGATTGAAATTGGCATCATGTGGGTAATTGGATTAGGGGCTAGTGATGATGAACTCAATGGATTGCTTGTGACAAAAGGGAAGATTATGAGTTTTGTTTTGTAAGTAATTGGGAAATTGAATTAAAAAGGGGTTTGTGATTCTTGTGTTATGTTGAACTCTAATCCTTTGGATTTGATGTTATGGAGTATGGTAATTGGAAATGGAAATGAAATGTGTAATATTAGAATGGAAATGAAATGTGGAATATTAAAATGGAAACGAAATGAGGAATAATTTGGAATTGGGTTGATAAATTTAAGATGATGTTCTTCCTTAAGTGTACTTGTTTTCAAAGAGAATCTATAGCTCCCTAATGATGAGAGACTACATTTATGGCAAGGAGTTTTCTTAAAGGTTCAAGTGAAATTTTAAGAAAAGATACTTTTTGTATAATATTTTGAACTTACAAAATGTCATCTTACTTTATGGTATCACTCTGCATGCATGATCATTTCTATCTATGTGTTAGCTATTGTTGTAGACCTATGAGATTCCTACTGGGCATTAGTGCTCACTCCTTGTTGTTTTATTCTTTTCCAGGAAGAGAATTTCGGATTCATTAGTTGAAGAGTATGGATTCCATGTACGTTATGTGTATAATTTTAGCATAGATGCTAAAGGAATGAAAAATGTATCATGTGGTTTGTAATTATTTATTTGTAGCTTCGCGGTAGAAGCTTGACATGTATTATTGCATTGTTGTTTTCAATAAGAGAGAGAACATGTATTATTGTATTTCTATTACTCAAGGGTAATAGATATATATAAAAAAAAATGGACCTAAATTACAGGCTTGGGTAATGTTTCTGATTAATTAAAATATGGACCTTGCTACATCCCCCTAAAAACACTCCCCCTAATCCCCCTAATTTCCATATCAAGTAAAAAAAAAAAAAACAAGGAAACAGTTACCCAAAATGGAAATTAGGGGGATTAGGGGGACAGTTTTTAGGGCTCCAAATCATTTTCCTTAAAATATTGGGGCATGACATTGATAGTGGAAAAAATGTTATAATTTCATAGGGTGCAAGTTTAATTTGTGTTTAATGTAAGTCCCACCCCTATTTGGTGTTTCTCGAAAGTCATATAGAGGCGATTGTTCCCATTTAAATGACTTGTTTATAGTTTATCGAGGGTAAATTACAAATAAACTCTTTGAGGTTTGTTTTAAATATAAATTATTTTTTGTGATTTGAAAAATTATAAATATTCTATTGTTAGAATTTTTTATTTAACATAATTAGTTAAAAAAAATAAAATTCATAATTACTCTCATATACAATAATAAAATTAGTTAAATTATTAATTGAAACATATTTCCAACATCATTAAAAACTGTTAATTGACTTTATGATTTATTATTAAAATGGATAATTTGTTGTGAAATTAGAAACCTTAGAGGGTGGAATGTAATTTCCAGAACCACAAGGGGCGATGTGTATTTTAATCAAATCTCAGGGAGTATATTTGTAATTTACTCATTATTTTAATTTGAGAGTTTAACTTTAAAAAAAAAAAAAAAAACCTTAATTTAGAAGTTAGCAAAGAAGTGATTTCAGCTTATACTTTATGATTGTTAATTTTTAATTAATAATAAACTGTACCAAACATCACCATAGAATGCTTGTATTTAGGAATTTTTCTTGACAAAGATAGTATTAGTATGTTAATATTATTAGATTACAATTGAAAGAGTTTGCCACTGTTCTATTAATTCAAACTCCTAATATAACCTTCACCACAACTATTAGATCTGTAGAGACCCTAATTTTTTTGTAATTACACTTGAAACCCTGAGCCTTAGTTTAATAGCATGTTGGTGCCTAGTTTCGTAAAAGTCTGCAAAATGGCCCAATAAAGAATAATTTTCTTGTATATTATCAAAATTAAACCGAGAACACCACGTTATAATTGGAAATACCCTAAAACTTGGTTTTTATTTATTTACCTCTTTGCTTATAAATTAATTCATACATTTTATTTTTATTTTTATTTTTGTTGTTCTTTTATTTATTATTTATTTGAATATTTATTACTTATTTGAATAGAGTATTATTTATGTGAATATATACATAGTTTAAATATATATATATATATATATATAATATGTTGGTGGAAGAGTTGGGTGGATAACAACAAAAAAATAAATAAAATAAATATCTAGATATTTAGTTCTCTTAACCATTAAGCTACCTTATATTATATAAATTGAGGGCTTGTCCAAATCCACTCCCACGTTTTCCTAAAGCCCAAGGAGAGGGTGAGAGAAGGAGAGTTGGCTCAAGGGAAGGGAAGTAGAGAAGTAAGAAGAAGAAGAAAAAAAAAAAGAAGGAAAAAAGAAGGAATTCTTGAAGGTAAGAACATACCTCTTCCTTATTTTCTCCAATCCTTTCATCATCTCATTCTATGGTCTAGTATGCCTCTTGTGTTACAAATTGATGGTAAATAGGGTGTTTTTGGTGTGTGTGAAGGTGTAGGTATGAAATAGTGCCATTGTCTTGCAAACTTGTGAAATTAGGCACTGCTGGAACTTCTCTAATTTAAAAGAAATATCAAATCTATCTAATTCTCAAATCTGAATTTATTGTACGATATTTTATGTGTTTAGAGCTTGTGACAATTTTATTAGCTCGTAATTGTGTGTTTTTAGGGCTTGGATAATTTGTTGAAAAATCTGGTCCTGAATCTCTGAAAAACAGTCCACTTTTAGCAATTTTATAAAATTCTAGCAAAATCATCTCATGTTGGTTCTTTTTTCAAAAGTTACAACTCTGAGTCCTCTTTCCAACAGATTTTATTTGAGTGAAAACCATCGGGTAGATTGAGAGAAAAGCTAGTTTTCCCAAAGGGTGACAAATCTGGACAGGTTTTCGAATATAGTTTGTAGATGAATTTTTGGAGGGGCTGTGCAACTTCTGAAAATTGGAACTGAAACTAGACAGATTGAATACTGGTTCTGTGCAATTTCAGCCCCTAATTTGACCTAGAAGTATTTTTACCAAAGCGTTCTTGTTAGCCCTACAGACCCGAACAGTGCTGGAAATGGTGTTTTGTTGTGTTGTTTGTCTCTAAGTATTTTAAAGCATGCCTAATGTTATTTTCTTGCCTTACCATACCTATGTATGATTATCATGGGCTATATTTATTTCTAATGTTTGTCTCATGCTCTTTTATATTACCGAATTACCGAATGTGACTAGCTTGCTTGGCAAAAGATCTAATAAATGGGAAATGGAAAGGGGTTGGTAGTGGGTGACGTTCCCTTGTGCTTCGGAATGATTTATGTATTGAACATGTGAATGAAATTAAAACCAAACGAGTTAAGTCTTGTGCAAGCAGTCTAAGCGAGCCCCTAGGTTGACACGGATGTATTCAGACTCTATGCGGTGGTTTCGGGGTGTAAGCGAGCTCTTTGGTATGGTATGTGCAGGGTGTAAGCGAGCCCTAGGCACAATTTGGTATGGTATATGTAGGGTGTAAGCGAACCCTAGGCACGATTTGGGTGTAAGCGAGCCCACTTGTTTGGCCGTCCCTTTTGAGGTCCATCAATGTCACTGACCGGTAAATAACCGGGAGGTGGGCATAGGTGGTAAGGTCTGCAAAGCAACAAAATGGGGAGTTCTGAATAGTCCGGTGTTCAATCGTTGTGGTTGGGTAGAAGGATCTCTTTGGGGAATTCTAGATGTCTAGTCTAACTACTAATTCATAGAACCTTGTTGTAACATTGTATGTTATGTTACCTATTTTGTTCTATGTATGGTTGATTGGTTGATAGAAGATATGGGGGTGTGTGTGTTTTTACTGGGCATTCAAAGCTCATGGGGTGTCATGCCAGGTGATGAAGTGAAGATTATTTCGAAGGCAAACAGGATGACGTGTTGGAGCTGTGGTTCATTTGAAGACTTAGACTAGTTGTTTCTTTTCCTTTTGATTTTTGGTTTGGCAATGTTTTGGTAATCCTGTAATGGAACATAAACGAATTATCTGTGATATTAACTCTAGGTATATATGTATATTAAGATGTTCTGGTTATCTATCCTACTTGTGTTGTATTATTGTGCGTATTTAACGGCCCGGAAGTTGGGGCGTTACAGAATGGTATCAGAGCTCTAGGTTCAACCCTTACCCACACGTTTCGACTTCAAACAATTTGGCGATCACCTACAAAGGGAAGTGGTTTTAACTTTGAATTGGGCAACGTGTTTAACATTAGATACAATATAAAAGTAGGAGATACTATTATTTCTACGAGTCTTCTATCGATCGTCATACCCTCATTTCATATTTGTAACCTTGTTTGATGTTGTTCACTTTCAAGATTAAGTCATTACCATCTGGTCTTACTTTGTATTTTTCAATTATACCATTTGCTAGATTGACAACCTTCTGCCTTGATTATGCCATCTTGTACGAGAATTTTTCTGAAAGTTGCAATTTCTTCATTCGGTGATGAATCTTGGATATTCAGTTTGAAACGTGGATGGCCGACGCAGTTTCAAGTTAAATATCTAACTTAGTCACTATCTCTATACCTTGACCACATAAAAGTCTTAAATCATAACCCATCTGTATTTTCGATGATCCTTGTATTAATTGATGCAATTACTATAATATTATTTCATCTCCACTTCATATTTTCCTTTTATTAATCCAGTTTTCAAAGTCTTGTAGTTATTATTTTGCCTATAGGTATATATGTGAAGTTGTGTTGTGTGCTTCTCTAGATTTGTTATTTACTACTTGATCTTATTGCTTTAAACACCGTAAGATAATTAAACCATAACTTTAAGATTAGTTGATTACCCTTGAGAATTGCCTCCATAATTAGACTCAAACTTATGCCTCACCTCGCACTATGAGCAGAAAGAAAAAAAAAAATAGTGAACCACACTCGAGCCAACGGCTACACCGAGACAAGCGGTAACACGCGAGCTCATGAGCAATAACGCAATAAGAATGAAGTATCATATAATTGAAACCCTGAGAATGGACCAATAACCACAGCTGAAATCTTGAGCCGCATTGGAAACCAGATTTTGGAACAATTGGGCCAATTAAGGGGAAAAATGCAAGAAAGTTCGAATGGGAGCTAGACCCTACGATCAAAAGGAAGAGGACGAAGATCCGTTAGTAATTAGAGGTAACATCGTATTCTATAATTCTTGGCTTCACGCCCTATTCGATTATGGTGCATCATTTTTTTTTTAATTATGAAAATATCATGTGTTAAATCGTTGGGTCTTACATGTGAACCTTTAAAACTACTTTACGTGTTGCGTCACCCTTGGGAGGAAGTATTAGGGTAGGATTAATCTGTCGAGGGTGTGAATTAGAAGTGTCAGGGTTACACTTGAGTTGTGACCTTCGGGTCATGAACATGTCCGATTTTGACATAATTTTGGGTATGGATTGGTTATCCGCCCACCGAGCAGTGATTGATTGCTACCACAAGAGGGTGACGGTTTGCACACCTAGTGGAACGTGTTTCCAATTTAAGGGGGATAGAGAGGATTCCCTGAGCACGACAAATCGTAAAATGCAGTGGCATCGACAATTTGCTGGATGGTTAGCAAGTTTGATCATTAATGAAGAAGCTCAATCGGAATTAAATCTTTCACGTGTAGTTTGTGAATACACTGATGTTTTTCCTGAGGAATTTCCAGGATTACCGCCACATCGTGAAGTAGATTTTAGTATCGAGTTACAAGCGGGTACTGCACCAATACCCCTGACACCACACTGTATGGCTCCTGCTGAACTTCGAGAGTTGAAGACGCAACTGCAAGAATTACTGGACAAGGGATTTATCCGACCAAGTGCCTCATTGTAGGGCGCACCAGTTCTATTTGCAAAGAAAAAGGACGGAACATTAAGATTGTGCATAGATTATCGGCAACTCAATCGGGTGACGATCAAGAATCGATATCCACTTCCACGGATTGATGACCTTTTTGACCAACTTCGAGGTTCGAAGTGTTATTCAAAGATTGATCTTAGATCTGGCTATCATCAATTGCGGGTCGCTGATGATGACATACCAAAAACTGCTTTCCGAACCCGTTATGGCCATTACGAATTTGTGGTGATGCCCTTTGGATTAACCAATGCACCAGCCGTGTTTATGAGCTTGATGAATAAGATTTTTACTCCGTACTTGGACCAGTTCGTGGTGGTGTTTATCGATGATATTCTAGTCTATTCACCGTCAGAAGAGGAACACGAGCAACACTTGAAAGTGGTTCTCCAGGTTTTAAGAGACAACCAGTTGTACGCAAAAGCAAGTAAATGCGAGTTCTGGTTGAAGGAAGTCACAATTTTAGGACACGTCGTGTCGGAGCATGGAATCTCTGTAGACCCGGCCAAGGTGGAAGCAGTATTAGATTGGAAGCAGCCAACCTCAGTATTCGAAGTTCGTAGTTTCTTAGGGTTGGCTGGCTATTACCGATGATTTATTCAAGACTTTTCTAAACTAGCTAAGCTAATGACTCGTCTAACGCAAAAAGGGTAAAATACGATTGGAACGAAGCATGTGAACAATCCTTTCAAGAACTCAAGAGGAGATTAACTAGTGCCCCAATACTCATCATTCCGGAGCGAGACATAGGATATACGGTATATTGCGATGCGTCCAAGGATGGGCTAGGTTGTGTGCTAATGCAAAAAGGGAAGGTGGTGGCTTACGGCTCCAGGCAACTGAAACCGCATGAAAGGAATTATCCGACACACGATCTAGAGTTGGCAGCAATGGTTTTTGTGTTAAAGTAGTGGTGTCATTAATTGTATGGTGAACAATTTGAGATTTTCACGGACCATAAGAGCTTGAAGTATTTGTTCACGCAGAAGGATTTGAACATGAGACAAAGATGGTGGCTAGAATACCTCGAAGATTACCATTTTACTCTATCCTATCATCCTGGCAAAGCTAACATGGTGGCGGATGCCCTGAGTCGCAAGAACCGGGGAATTATTGCTAGCTTGGCACTCAAGGAATGGGACATGGTCGGAACACTTAATGAGTTTGGAGTACAGATGAAAGCTCAAAACGAGAAGGTATACCTTGGCGCTCAAATCGCTACACCCAAATTACTGACCGAGGTAATAGAGTCACAGAAGTATGATCAGGAGGTGGCGTTCATAAAAGCGCGAATAGCATCCGGCGATCCTATACCTGATTGGACGATTCATTCAGATGGAAGTTTGAGACATCGGGGTAGAGTGTTTGTACCACAAGATGAGTCGCTTAGAGAAAAAGTTCTGAAGGAGTTCCACCATTCGGTGTTCACGGTGCACCCAGGAGGAACGAAAATGTACCAAGACTTAAAAAGCCAATATTGGTGGAGCGGAATAAAGAAAGATGTGGCTCAATTCGTAGCCAGATGCCTTACGTGTCAGCAAGTAAAGGCAGAACACCAGCGACCTAGAGGGATGCTTTAGCCCTTGCTGATATCAGAATGGAAATGGGAGCATGTAACAATGGACTTCGTCACTGGACTACCCAGGTCACCTAGAGGACATGATGCTATATGGGTTATAATTGATCGTTTGACGAAAACTGCGCACTTTTTGCCATATAAAATCTCTGACACTTTGACATCGCTGAGTCATCTCTACATTAAAGAAATTGTCCGATTACACAGAATTCCTGTATCAATTGTGTTTGACCGGGACCCGCGTTTCACCTCCCGATTCTGGGGAAGCTTACAGGAAGCGTTAGGGACCGAATTATGTTTCAGTACCGCATTTCATCCTCAAACTGACGGACAGTCAGAACGTACCATTCAGACTTTGGAGGACATGTTGAGAGCTTGTGTGATGGATTTCAAGGGGAATTGGGAGCGACACCTACTGTTGGTAGAGTTCACATACAACAATAGTTTCCAGGCTAGTATTGGCATGACTCCATTCGAAGCACTGTATGGTCGGCCTTGCAGATCACCAGTTTGTTGGACTGAAGTTAGAGAAGTGAGTCTACTGGGCCCAGAGATCGTGCAAGAAACTACAGAAAAGGTGAAACTTATTCGACAAAGATTAGTGGCAGCTCAAGATCGTCAGAAAAGTTATGCAGATAAAAGGAGAAGACCACTAACCTTCGTTGTCGGTGATTATGTTTTCCTGAAAATTCAGCCCCGCTGAGGGATCATTCATTTTGGAAAGATAGGAAAATTATCACCTCGATATATAGGACCCTTCGAGATACTTCAAAAAATCGGAGAGGTCGCATACAAGTTGGCTTTACCCCCACAGTTGGCTGGAGTACATGATGTTTTCCATGTATCTATGCTGCGGAAGTATATAATGCACCCTTCTCACATCATCAACTGGGAAGAAATCCAACTCAATGAAGATGCTACCTTTGAGGAGGGGCCAGTAGCAATTATGGACAGTCAAGAAAAGAACTTGCGATGGAAGACAATTCACCTTCTTAAGATACTCTGGCGTCACCATGGTATTGAAGAGTTCACCTGGGAACGTAAAGACACGATGTGGGCAAATTATCCACAACTATTTGAGACGTAAGGTATGATCTAATTTCGAGGACGAAATTTATTTAAGGGGCATAGGTTGTAGAGACCCTAATTTTTTTGTAATTACACTTGAAACCCTGAGCCTTAGTTTAATAGCATTTTGGTACCTAGTTTCGTAAAAGTCTGCAAAATGGCCCAATAAAGAATAATTTTCCTGTATATTATCAAAATTAAACCGAGAACACCACTTTATAATTGGAAATACCCTAAAACTTGGTTTTTATTTATTTACCTCTTTGCTTATAAATTAATTCATACATTTTATTTTTATTTTTATTTTTGTTGTTCTTTTATTTATTATTTATTTGAATATTTATTACTTATTTGAATAGAGTATTATTTATGTGAATATATACATAGTTTAAATATATATATATATATATAATATGTTGGTGGAAGAGTTGGGTGGATAACAACAAAAAAATAAATAAAATAAATATCTAGATATTTAGTTCTCTTAACCATTAAGCTACCTTATATTATATAAATTGAGGGCTTGTCCAAATCCACTCCCACGTTTTCCTAAAGCCCAAGGAGAGGGTGAGAGAGGGAGAGTTGGCTCAAGGGAAGGGAAGTAGAGAAGTAAGAAGAAGAAGAAAAAAAAAAAAAAGAAGGGAAAAAGAAGGAATTCTTGAAGGTAAGAACATACCTCTTCCTTGTTTTCTCCAATCCTTTCATCATCTCATTCTATGGTCTAGTATGCCTCTTGTGTTACAAATTGATGGTAAATAGGGTGTTTTTGGTGTGTGTGAAGGTGTAGGTATGAAATAGTGCCATTGTCTTGCAAACTTGTGAAATTAGGCACTGCTGGAACTTCTCTAATTTAAAAGAAATATCAAATCTATCTAATTCTCAAATCTGAATTTATTGTACGATATTTTATGTGTTTAGAGCTTGTGACAATTTTATTAGCTCGTAATTGTGTGTTTTTAGGGCTTGGATAATTTGTTGAAAAATCTGGTCCTGAATCTCTGAAAAACAGTCCACTTTTAGCAATTTTATAAAATTCTAGAAAAATCATCTCATGTTGGTTCTTTTGTCAAAAGTTAGAACTCTGAGTCCTCTTTCCAACAGATTTTATTTGAGTGAAAACCATCGGGTAGATTGAGAGAAAAGCTAGTTTTCCCAAAGGGTGACAAATCTGGACAGGTTTTCGAATATAGTTTGTAGATGAATTTTTGGAGGGGCTGTGCAACTTCTGAAAATTGGAACTGAAACTAGACAGATTGAATACTGGTTCTGTGCAATTTCAGCCCCTAATTTGACCTAGAAGTATTTTTACCAAAGCGTTCTTTTTAGCCTTGCAGACCCGAACAGTGCTGGAAATGGTGTTTTGTTGTGTTGTTTGTCTCTAAGTATTTTAAAGCATGCCTAATGTTATTTTCTTGCCTTACCATACCTATGTATGATTACCATGGGCTATATTTCATTTCTTATGTTTGTCTCATGCTCTTTTATATTACCGAATTACCGAATGTGACTAGCTTGCTTGGCAAAAGATCTAATAAATGGGAAATGGAAAGGGGTTGGTAGTGGGTGACGTTCCCTTGTGCTTCGGAATGATTTATGTATTGAACATGTGAATGGAATTAAAACCAAACGAGTTAAGTCTTGCGCAAGCGATCTAAGCGAGCCCCTAGGTTGACACGGATGTATTCAGACTCTATGCGGTGGTTTCGGGGTGTAAGCGAACCCTTTGGTATAGTATGTGCAGGGTGTAAGCGAGCCCTAGACACGATTTGGTATGGTATGTGCAGGGTGTAAGCGAACCCTAGGCACGATTTGGGTGTAAGCGAGCCCACTTGTTTGGCCGTCCCTTTTGAGGTCCATCAATGTCACTGACCGGCAAATAACCGGGAGGTGCGCATAGGTGGTAAGGTCTGCAAAGCAGCAAAAGGGGGAGTTCTGAATAGTCCGGTGTTCAATCGTTGTGGTTAGGTAGAAGGATCTCTTTGGAGAATTCTAGATGTCTAGTCTAACTACTAATTCATAGAACCTTGTTGTAACATTGTATGTTATGTTACCTATTTTGTTCTATGTATGGTCGATTGGTTGATAGAAGATATGGGGGTGTGGGTGTTTTTACTAGGCATTCCAAGCTCATGACGTGTTATGCCAGGTGATGAAGCAAATTACAATGGTGAAGATTATTTCGAAGGCAAACATGATGACGTGTTGGAGCTGTGGTTCATTTGAAGACTTAGACTTGTTTCTTTTCCTTTTGATTTTTGGTTTGGCTATGTTTTGGTAATCCTGTAATGGAACATAAACGAATTATCTGTGATATTAATTCTAGTTATATATGTATATTAAGATGTTCTGGTTATCTATCCTACTTGTGTTGTATTATTGTGCGTATTTAACGGTCCGAAAGTTGGGGCGTTACAGAATGGTATCAGAGCCCTAGGTTCAACCCTTACCCACACATTTCGACTTCAAAAAATTTGACGATCACCTACAAAGAGAAGTGGTTTTAACTTTGAATTGGGCAACGTGTTTAACATTAGATACAATATAGAAGTAGGAGATACTATTATTTCTACGAGTCTTCTATCGATCGTCATACCCTCATTTCATATTTGTAACCTTGTTTGATGTTGTTCACTTTCAAGATTAAGTCATTACCATCTGGTCTTACTTTGTATTTTTCAATTATACCATTTGCTAGATTGACAACCTTCTGCCTTGATTATGCCATCTTGTACGAGAATTTTTCTGAAAGTTGCAATTTCTTCATTCGGTGATGAATCATGGATATTCAGTTTGAAACGCGGATGGTCGACGCAGTTTCAAGTTAAATATCTAACTTAGTCACTATCTATACCTTGACCACATAAAAGTCTTAAATCATAACCCATCTGTATTTTCGACGATCCTTGTATTAATTGATGCAATTACTGTAATATTATTTGATCTCCACTTCATATTTTCCTTTTATTAATCCAGTTTTCAAAGTCTTGTAGTTATTATTTTGCCTATAGGTATATATGTGAAGTTGTGTTGTGTGCTTCTCTAGATTTGTTATTTACTACTTGATCTTATTGCTTTAAACACTGTAAGATAATTAAACCATAACTTTAAGATTAGTTGATTACCCTTGAGAATTGCCTCCATAATTAGACTCAAACTTATGCCTCACCTCGCACTATGAGCAGAAAGAAAAAAAAAAAAAAATAGTGAACCACACTCGAGCCAACGGCTACACCGAGACAAGCGGTAACACGCGAGCTCATGAGCAATAACGCAATAAGAATGAAGTATCATATAATTGAAACCCTGAGAATGGACCAATAACCACAGCTGAAATCTTGAGCCGCATTGGAAACCAGATTTTGGAACAATTGGGCCAATTAAGGGGGAAAATGCAAGAAAGTTCGAATGGGAGCTAGACCCTATGATCAAAAGGAAGAGGACGAAGATCCGCTAGTAATTAGAGGTAACATCGTATTCTATAATTCTTGGCTTCACGCCCTATTCGATTATGGTGCACCATTTTTTTTAATTATGAAAATATCATGTGTTAAATCGTTAGGTCTTACATGTGAACCTTTAAAACTACTTTACGTGTTGCGTCACCCTTGGGAGGAAGTATTAGGGTAGGATTAATCTATCGAGGGTGTGAATTAGAAGTGTCAGGTTTACACTTGAGTTGTGACCTTCGGGTCATGAACATGTCCGATTTTGACATAATTTTGGGTATGGATTGGTTATCCGCCTACCGAGCAGTGATTGATTGCTACCACAAGAGGGTGACAGTTTGCACACCTAGTGGAACGTGTTTCCAATTTAAAGGGAATAGAGAGGATTCCCTGAGCACGACAAATCGTAAAATGCAGTGGCATCGACAATTTGCTGGATGGTTAGCAAGTTTGATCGTTAATGAAGAAGCTCAATCGGAATTAAATCTTCCACGTGTAGTTTGTGAATACACTGATGTATACTAGGAGGAAGCATTTAAAAGAAATTTTCATTGGCAGTACCGAGAGGAAGCATTTAAAAGAAATTTTCATTGGCAGTGCCCATCTTTTGGAAGAAATCTATATTTTTATTAACTCAAAATCAGCCTTTCGCAATATTTTCAATAAGAAATTTTTTCCCATATAATTAATGACTATCAATTTGAAATAAAATTATGAATATTGTCAATATTGTCAACATTTTTATTGTCAATATTTTCAAAAGCAGCAAATTGATTTGTACCATTAATTTGCGCAGATGGCCTAGACCCATTTAAATGCATGACCGTGATCAATTTAAGATGAAATTATGTCACTACTGACAGGGAATACTTTACAGGAGAGGGGTGGCGCTGTGAGGTACTTAAAAAAACATATTTTATAAATATTTCCAAAACTCGTCCTTAAGTCTATGTGCTTGGACCAATATGCTTTTGTCTTACTCAAATAAGTATGCTAACTCATTTTCTGCCAATCATCAATGCCAAATCCATTTTATTTATGCCATAAGTTTTGTGATTATTATACGAAAAATGATATTAATACAAAATGTATATATAATTTTTTTTTTACACTGTATTGTTATTTTCCCAATAAATTATAACAGCTCATATTTTAAAGGTTGTACTAGTGGACTGTTGGAGATCACCCCATGTGAGGAGTGATTTCTTCTCCATGTGAAGCCAACTAGCAACACAGCTTGCCAACCGACAAGTCACAAAGGTGGATGGCCACTTTTGTGAAGGAACAGGCTGGCCATGTGCAAGACCAGCCAACCTCTCTACCTTCTCTTTAGTGTATAAATAGAGAGGCTAAGAGGAGAGTTGATATAGAGAAAAACTATCAGTGTATTGTTTCCGTTGTAATTCTTCCATTTCACTCCATATAGTGAAATCAGCTGCTCGTGGAAGTAGGCGACTTACCGAACCACGTTAAAACTCTTGTGTTATTGCTTGTTTGTGTTTCGTAGTGTACCCTCGATCCCCAACAATTGGTATCAGAGCTGGGGTGATGAAAAATCGAATTTTTTTCGAAAGTGCCAAAATTTAGAAGTAACTGAAATCTACTTCTGAGCATACCAGGAGGAAGCATTTAAAAGAAATTTTCATTGGCAGTACCCATCTTTTGAAAGAAATCTTCATTTTTATTGACTCAAAATCAGCCTTTCGCAACATTTTCAATAAGAAATTATTTCCAATATAATTAATGACTATCAATTTGAAATAAAATTATGAATATTGTCAATATTGTCAACATTTTTATTGTCAATATTTTCAAAAGTAACAAATTGATTTGTACCATCAATTTGCGCAGATGGCCTAGACCCATTTAAATGCATGACCCTGATCAATTTGAGATGAAATTATGTCACTACTGGCAGTGAATACTTTACGAGAGAGGGGTGGTGCTGTGAGGTACTTAAAAAAATGTATTTTATAAATATTTCGAAACTCTTCCTTAAGTCTATGTGCTTGGACCAATATGCTTTTGGCTTACTCAAATAAGTATGCTAACTCATTTTCTGCCAATCATCAATGCCAAATCCATTTTATTTATGCCATAAATTTTGTGATTATTATACGAAAAATGATATTAATACAAAATGTATATATAATTTTTTTTTACACTGTATTGTTATTTTCCCAATAAATTATAGCAGCTCATATTTTAAAGATTGTATTAGTGGACTGTTGGAGATCACCCCATGTGAGGAGTGATTTCTTCTCCATGTGAAGCCAACTAGCAACACAGCTTGCCAACTGACAAGTCACAAAGGTGGACGACCACTTTTGTGAAGGAACAGGTTGGCCATGTGCAAGGCCAGCCAACCTCTCTGCCTTCTCTTGAGTGTATAAATAGAGAGGTTAAGGAGAGAGTTAATATAGAGAAAAACTATCAGTGTATTGTTTCCGTTGTAATTCTTCAATTTCTCTCCATATAGTGAAATCTGTTGCCCGGAGACATACGCGACTTACCGAACCATGTTAAAACTTTTGTGTTCTTGCTTGTTTATGTTTCCTAGTTTGCCTTGGATCCCCAACAATTGGTATCAGAGCCCAGGTGGTGAAAAATTGAATTTTTTCCGAAAGTGCCCGGATTTAGAAGTGACTGAAATCCACTTCTGAGCATACTAGGAGAAAGCATTTAAAAGAAATTTTCATTGGCAGTACCCATCTTTTGGAAGAAATCTTCATTTTTATTGACTCAAAATCAGCCTTTCGCAACATTTTCAATAAGAACTTCTTTCGCATATAATTAATGACTATCAATTTGAGATAAAATTATGAATATTGTCAATATTGTCAACATTTTTATTGTCAATATTTTCAAAAGCAGCAAATTGATTTATACCATCAATTTGCGCAGATGGCCTAGACCTATTTAAATGCATGACCCTGATCAATTTGAGATGAAATTATGTCACTACTGGCAGTGAATACTTTACGGGAGAGGGGTGGCGTTGTGAGGTACTTAAAAAAACGTATTTTATAAATATTTCAAAATTCTTCCTTAAGTCTATGTGCTTGGAACAATATGTTTTTGGATTACTCAAATAAGTATGCTAGCTCATTTTCTGCCAATCATCAATGCCAAATCCATTTTATTTATGCCATAAGTTTTGTGATTATTATACGAAAAATGATATTAATACAAAATGTATATATAATTTTTTTTTTTACACTGTATTGTTATTTTCCCAATAAATTATAGCAGCTCATATTTTAAAGGTTGTACTAGTGGACTGTTAGAGATCACCCCATGTGAGGTGTGATTTCTTCTCCATGTGAAGCCAACTAGCAACACAGCTTGCCAACCGACAAGTCACAAAGGTGGACGGTCACTTTTATGAAGGAACAGGCTGGCCATGTGCAAGGCCAGCCAACCTCTCTGCCTTCTCTTGAGTGTATAAATAGAGAGGTTAAGGGAAGAGTTAATATAGAGAAAAACTATCAGTGTATTGTTTCCGTTGTAATTCTTCCATTTATCTCCATATAGTGAAATCTGCTGCTCGTGGACGTACGCGACTTACCGAACCACGTTAAAACTCTTGTGTTATTGCTTTTTTGTGTTTTCTGGTGTGCCCTTGTAACATGCCCGGGGGGGTACCTGCTCGCGTTAAACAGTTCGGACTCCCGAGATCTTTTTGATCTAGCCTCACGAGTGCAATATGAAACATAGATGAGAGTCCAGATTTGAAAACTTTTATTGAAAATCGATTTTATTGCAATTTTGTCAAAAATGGACTGCGTCATCAGATCTCAGAGTTGCCTCCTAATATTTTGAGAAATTAGGAAACCCATGACTCGTGCCAAGGCCACTGTTCGTCGTAACCAAGGATGTTTGGCTCGGAACCTTAGGTATGAGAGGGGAAGGTCAATAATGAGCACCCCCGCTCACCCGATCAAAAGATCGGCCTCTACTAAACCATGATATGAATTTTATTTTTTTTATATGTTTATGTTCTGATTATTTAATAAATCCTAAAATTTACTATGTGAAACATACAAGTATAGACTATGTCACCCATTTTGGAACAACTTGATTTCATGTAGTTTTGAAAGAGTTTTGAAAATGTATAACCCAAATAAATTGAGTTTACAAACATGAAAATCAACATCATTCCAAATTAAGCGACACAACCTTCATCCACTGGCATTCATACAATTATATCACATAAGCAAATAGCCACGTGGTAGGATGCTTAAACATAGTAAGAAAAACACACACAAACGGGATGCTAAAGCATAAAACCTTACATGTTTGATGACCCGCGAACAAGCTACAAAACAAAGTTAGTAAAACATGCATGATCTTATATACAAAATCCTAATGCAATTCACTCATGAGATGTAACTAAAGATTCGGCCTCTAAGATATGACATGTGAATCATCTCAAGAACATGAGGTAGCGCACATAATCACATAGGAATTGATTAAATCTACAAATGCAGACTTAGCCAAACCAAGATGCATAAAACATGGATGCAAAGCATGAATATAATGAAAAATAAATATGATGTTTATGTACGAATAAGGAAAGAAAGTAAAAGACTGGGATAGAAAGAAGTGGGGCGGGGAATTATTACAACGCTTTGAATAAATTATTACAAACCAGATAAGAGAGAGAGAAGAGAATATTACAACAAAATAAAAACCTCACAAACTCTCAAAATAAAATAAAATAAAATAAAATAAAGAAACTTCATGTGCGCCGGAAAATATTTTGCTTGACGTAGGAAGGCTGCTCCGTTCTGTTCGGGGAAACTTATTTTTGCGGGAGCACTATTCATCCCGAGATACTATTCACTGCCGGAAGTTACTATTCATCATGACAATTACTATTCACCTTTCTTGATCGTTATTCATCTTACCGGGCATTTTCATCCGCAGTTACTATTCATTGTCGGAGGTACTATTCATCGATGGGGCTATTATTCATCGTCGGGGTTACTATTCACCGCCGAAAGTTACTATTTACCGCCGGAGGTTACTATTCACCACCGATCACTATTCATTTGGCGGGGTCACATCTTTTAACAAATTAGGTGGTTCGACCAATCATTTAAAGTGATAAAATTACAACAATTTATAAATAGTAAACTACAACATTTTATGTAAATTACAACAATTTATATACAATAGTAAATTACAGCAGATAAAGTGGTAAAATTACGTGGTTCGACCGACCATTTAAAGTGGTAAAATTACAACAATTTATAAACAACAATTTATAAATAGTAAACTACAACATTTTATGTAAATTACAACAGTTTATATACAACAGTAAATTACAGCAGATAAAGTAGTAAAATTAGGTGGTTCAACCGACCATTTAAAGCGATAAAAAAAAAGTTATGAAAAACAATAAATAAAGTACTTAAACAAATTGTAAGGACCCACATTTCATGCCATAGTTATGTTCATGTGCATTTCCATAACCATGCTTTTGTTAAGTTGCATTCATGAATCTTGCCCTGTTTTGTACGCATGTGATTTGCCTAAGTGTATATGTATGCTTTGTTCCTCCCTTGTATTGTTTAGCCGAGGTTGTGTTAAGCCTAGGTCATGCTAAGCCTAGATCATTTCCAAGCCGAGGTCATCCTAAGCCTTTAGCTATTTCGGAATCTTTTTGTTGACCTCCACCTTTGACCTGGCATATTGGCCGAGATGATTATCATCTGGGCCGAGGTGTGTATCGCCGAGGCCGAGATGTGTATTATCTGGGCCGAGATGTTATCCTTGTACCGAAATGATCTTGTCCTGGAATGGTGTGACCTAGACCGAGGTGTGGTACATCTAGGCCGAGATGTGGCACAGCTTAGTCAAGTGTTGTCCTTCCTAGCCGATATCATTGTTCTTTGACTTGCGAAGTTCGTCATGGCAGAAATCATCGCCCTTTGTTGCGAAGTCTTGTTGTTAGTCGATGTCATTACTTGCCGGAGTCCCTTGTCGCCAAGCTTCTTTGAACACGCTTTGTCATAGACTTGTCTCGGTCAATCTGTCACCTTTTGAGGAGAGCCAACCGGTGACGCCCACGTGTCCGAAAGCAGAGGGTTAAATCACCGATAGAGAGAGAAACCCACCATTTGTTGTGTTTTGTTCTAGGAAGAAGAGAGAGAAGCTCTAGAAGAGGGAGAAGGAGTTCTAGAGAGGGAGTAGAGATCCAAGCTTGACCCCTAGAGATCAAACCGTTAGATTTGTGATCTAAGGTTAGATTCTTGATCTACTCATGTCGTTCCTTATGTTTATGTTATTGCATTGCATGATTGAATATGATTTGTAAGCCATGCATCGTTTTGAAGTTCGGTTTTAGAGAGAGAAAATGATATTCAAGTGTTCTTCAAGAAAAGTCATGTTTTGATCCGAAAGCTCATGTCAAGATATATGTTTTTGTGTTTGTTTTCATATGATCTTCAAGTATGGGTGCCCAGGTCCATGTTTTCGAACTCATGGCATGAAAACTCAGATTTTGTATAAGCAAGTTATGATTTTGGCATTCATCATGTTCATGTTCTTCATGTTCTTCACGGGTGGAAACCCAGATTACCAGACTTCACTTCCCGAAGTGTAGTCACCGAGATCATTCTTACCTAGACCTTACACTTAGGCCAAGCATCGTATCTCACCTTGGCCTACCCTGCATGATCACTTGCACTTGTCTTGTTTGAACCTCGCCCTGCAGCCGCACGCCGAAGCCGTGGTAACCACACCTCGGCCAGGAGGTGTAGGACCTCGGCATAGACCTGGTTGGTGCCCAGCATGTCTCATTGACATGTAAAACAGTGTTTTGACTTCCAGCATGTCTTTCCGAGATCATTTGCATGTATGTAAGCCTTGTTTGAAAAGTATGTTCAGTAGACTTTGCCATGTGCTTGTAGGACTTGGACCTTTGTTGTGACCCCGACGTGCCAAGAACTAGGTGAGTGGTACCTTTAATAAAGTTATGTTCTAATGTTTTGAATAAGCTTTGCTTTGCCTCGTTTTGAAAAGTATTTGTCAAGCATGAATGATTACCCCTTATTTTATGTATCAAGTATAAGCTCTGTTTTGATGATGTTTTAGACAAGTCCGTGCGTGCCAGGGGACTTTAAGCATAAGTGGCACATTCAAGTTAAGTCTATCGTGTTAAATCGGGCTACGGGCCTAAGTAACATAGGTCCCTTGTGCTGGAGGACTCTAAACTTTCGCAGCACCATATTGTGTTAAAGCGGGCTACGGGCCTAAGTAACATAGGTCCCTTGTGCTGGAGGACTCTAAACTTTCGCAGCACCATATTGTGAAAAAGGGCTACGGGCCTAAGTCACACAAGTCTTGTAAGTTTTGTAAGATCAAGATTGATGAATACGGTTCATCCTATGATTTGATAAGAAAGCAAGTTTTGAAAGCTCAAGTACACGTTTTGATACAAGTTATGCCAAGAATGTTTTGTACAAGTTTTGCCAAGCATATGTTTTGATGCAAGCTATGATATATGTATTGTTTTGACAAGAACCTCGGGAATCATTCATTTAACCCCTTTATTACTTGTACCATTCACTGAGTTTCCATACTCACCCTCTCTATGTATATATGTAGGTTCCAAGCTAGAAGTCGGCTACGCCGAGGGGTGCGTTTTGTGCCGATGTTTTGTATGCATGTTAGGTCGGCATCAAGGATGTCGGCGGCCGGGAAGATTATGCTTTTGACTTTGTATTTCATGTGCCCTGTTTATGTCGGCTCGGGAAGCCCTTTTGTTGAGATGTAATGTGTATATTTTATAAGTTGTAAAGTTATATGTAAAGATGTATGCCATTTCATTTGACTTATGCACAGCTCTTATGGACCACTTGTATTTTAAGTTATTGCTTCCGCTCTTGTTAGCCCCATATGTATACTCTGATTGTGTGTGATCTTTGTAAGTTGGCCTTCGGTAATCTTGGATTACTGGCCATCACGGCACCATTCTACTAGGGGCAGTTTGGGGTCGTGACACAAATTATATCACATTTTGAAATTAAATGAAAGTTTGCGAAAACTCACCTGTCGGGGAAATGATGAATTTTCTGATTCACAAACTTTCTTTTGATTACCCTCAAGTCTGTGAAATGTGTTCTCAATTCTCAGTCAAAATTTGGAATTACAACTTTAGCGGTTCCTTCTTTCTGATTCTTTTTCTCTCAAAATTCTCTCGCACCAATTCCTTTTTTTTTTTTATTCTCTCTCCCAATTTTTTAAACTCTTTTGATCTCTCCCCGCCAAAAATTCTCCTCTTCCTTCTTTGATCTTCCCCCTTTTATAGAGAATAATTGTAAGAAAAAGACAAAAGAAGAAACGGTGGTGGAAGGAGTTGATTTCAAAAGATGCACAGTGATTTTACTGCTATGCACTTTATAATATAATAATTTATAAAAGAGATTATTAACATAAATACATGTACAAATACCCAAAAATATATATAAAAACACACAAATACGTAAAATTAAAATACATGGACTAATAAAATATATTTTAGTAGGCCAAATATGCAACATAATTTGACCAAAGCGGGTCTAAAGGCACAGAAAACAAAAAGATGCACGATGGGAGTGTAGTGAATTTTTTTTCAAAGGAGGAATAATACCTTTATATATATACAAAAGTATGGTGCGTGGGTGAAACCAGGGGACCGAATAAATTTAATAAAATATTATATAATAATACATATAATAAAGGGAAAGAAAATGGAGAAGGAGTCTAAAATAATTTGGCAAAAACAGGTGTAAGACTAGGATTAAAGTTTACAATCCATCTTTTTACTAAGAATTTTGTGAGATAGCATATTCCTGTTTTCATCATTGAGTAATCAAAAAAGAGCGCCTAAGTCTTACGGCCGGTCAGAATGGGGTGTCTACGGCCCTCGATCCCCAACAATTGGTATCAGAGCCCAGATGGTGAAAAATTTAATTTTTTCCGAAAGTGCCCGGATTTAGAAGTGACTGAAATCCACTTCTGAGCATACCAGGAGGATGCATTTAAAAGAAATTTTCATTGAATTTTAATTGGCAGTATCCATCTTTTGGAAGAAATCTTCATTTTTATTGACTCAAAATCAGCCTTTCGTAACATTTTCAATAAGAAATTCTTTCCATACATACTCCTATTTTGTTATTCATTTTTAATGTTATGCATTTTTTTATCAAAGAATTTTTAAATCACAATATGCAACTTTATCAAAAAAAATACATAATATTATCAGTGTATTGTTTTCGTTGTAATAAGGGGAGAGTTAATATAGAGAAAAACTATCAGTGTTTTGTTTCCGCTGTAATTCTTCAATTTCTCTCCATATAGTGAAATCTGCTGCCCGTAGACATACGCGACTTACCGACGTTAAAACTCTTGTGTTCTTACTTGTTTGTGTTTCCTGGTTTGCCCTTGATTCCCAACAATTGGTATCAGAGCCCAGGTCGTGAAAAATCGAATTTTTTCCGAAAGTGCCCGGATTTAGAAGTGACTGAAATCCACTTCTGAGCATATCAGGAGGATGCATTTAAAAGAAATTTTCATTGAATTTTTATTGGCAGTATCCATCTTTTGGAAGAAATCTTCATTTTAATTGACTCAAAATCAGCATTTCGCAACATTTTCAATAAGAAATTCTTTCCATACATACTCCTATTTTGTTATTCATTTTTAATGTTATGCATTTTTTTATCGAAGAATTTTTAAATCACAATATGCAACTTTAACAAAAAAAATACATAATATTATCAATGTATTGTTTCCGTTGTAATAAGGGGAAAGTTAATATAGAGAAAAACTATCAGTGTATTGTTTTCATTGTAATTCTTCCATTTCTCTCTATATAGTGAAATCTGCTGCCCATGGACGTACGCGACTTACCGAACCACGTTAAAACTCTTGTGTTCTTACTTGTTTGTGTTTCCTGCTTTGCCTTTGATTCATAACAATTGGTATCAGAGCCCAGGTGGTGAAAAATTGAATTTTTTCTGAAAGTGCCCGGATTTTGTTAAGCCCCATATTTTATAACTCGGATAACCTTATTAATATTCATTAATTAAGTCCATTTACAAATAACATATCATCATTAGATGAAATGATGACTAATTAAATATACATATTCCTTCTCGTTATACAACAATGACATTTACATACAAATAAAAGAAATGCCCTGAAGCTTACAATAAAAGAGAGGATACTACTCTTTACAAAAAGATAGCACTCAGCCAAACAACAAATGAAGTAGTACAATCCATTTCTACATTACACTTATGAAATGGTAAAACCCATTGTTTGATCTTCAATTCCGAAAAGCATTCCCTGTACACATGTACAAAGTAGTGAGCAAAACTCGCCGAGCAATCCCATATTAAAACATTAAAAGATATGCGAGTACAAAGATACTTATAAATTTTCGTGAAATTATATCATGTCAAAATCATAAGGTTTTATCACATAATCTCTTAAATCCATTTTATTTAATTAACCACAACCAGTTAACTTAAATAAATAAACATGCTTCAATAGTAACATGACATTCTTTTTAATCCATTCAATTATCTCATTATCAATTGAATCATTAAACTATTCATCAAATCCATTTTAATTACATGACAAATGTATCCATGTTTCATAACAATTTCCATTTCTTAATTCATAATCCTGGCCATACCCTTTACATCCTTTCAAAAACATATTTCAGTTTCATGACATTAAAGTCCATGTTCCAGTTCATTTTCCATTTCCTTTCAACTTTGAGTTTGAAATAAGACTCAACACTTAGTCAAATAATTTAATGAGATTGTAACTCATCTTTTAAACACTTTCATAATTCATAATGGATACACATTCTGATACTGTATCAAAAACACATAAACCACTTCCTTACTTTACCGAAGATACACATTTTGGTGCTATATCAACATAACATAGAAACACTTCTATACTTCACAATTGATAACGATATACATTTTAGTGCTATATCAAATCAATTTAAACACTTCCATAATCCACACTTGATACACATTTTAGTACTGTATCAATGGAGTCCATCCCCTATCTCCTCCCAAACAATATCCGGTTTAGAGGTCCATCCCCTATCTTCCCCTAAACCGCAGAGTACATCCCCTATCTCCTCCCACACAACACATGTATAGAAACATAGATCATATACAATCAATCAATACATAAAGTTAATGTATTATTCCAACCGCTATATTCAATAGCACACTCAATTGATTAGTTTTAGTTTGCCTAATCATCATGCATTATCTACAACAATCAAGACTATCCTCCACCGATAGCCCAAAGCAGCTATTTCTAAACAGAAAATAAATGCACCAAATGGTATAAAATCAAAATTTCAACTAGGTGAGCGATAACTTGTCCAACTACACCCTTTAGTCCCGTACATTCCCAATTCCAACATTTTCAATTTCATTTCTCAAATTAATTTTACAAATTAATTTATCAATGTAATTAAGGCATTATTTCCAAAAATTACATAACAACCCTAAGGTTCCATTTTCATCAATGTTTCAACAATAATCCCATTTCTCCATGCCAAACATGCATATAGGTTTTATATATTTAAAACCCCAACTTTTGTAAAATTACACAAAGACCCAAACTTTCTCAAAATTACACAACAACTTCCAACATATCAAAATGCTAAAATTTAAAGACAAAGCTCATAAAGAGGAGTAGGATATCCCTACTTATTAAATATTACCATTTTTATCAAAATCCTCATTTAACTGCAACATGGTAAATTTCACCGATAGTCAAAATGGTTATCTCTAACATATTAATACATGGGCATATAATCCAACATATAACTATAACTTGGAATCTCCCATGATTCCCAACATTTAGAAACAAATCATATTCCTCATTTTATCAAAGATGAACAACTACACTAGTTTTCATATTACAATCACGTCCGATAACTTCTCAAGGTCCATTTCTAACCGTGTCGGTTTTATTCCAACAAATACATTAAGTAAAATAATACCGTTAATGTCCAAGAAAACATCATTTTCTTTCCAAACTCATTCTCCATGCATTATTCAATTATGACATCCTATTTTGATCGAAAGCCCCAAAATTTAAATGTAATTCCTTTGTTTTCTTTACAAATGCTCTTTTGGCCACAAATCGATAAAAATTTCAAAACTAATCGAATCGAAGTCCGTTTTTGTTCAAATTAAAAACGTAACTCTTTCATAACCTTACAAACATATTTCAAGTTTACACTTTCGCAATTTGGACATCAACTTTTTATTTTTCTCAAAATTTCTCAATATCAATTTATTTTTCTCGAAAATAAATTCCAAAACTCAAGGATGAGATAAATATTTCAACCTTAATTTCTCAAAATAAATTATCTAACCATAATATGTTGTAGATATAATCCATACAACTATTAAATTCTATTTTCAGATTTCTCTTACAAAATTAACAACACCAAATGATTTTTCCAAAATCAATCTCAAAATACCAACATTCTTAACATTTTAACATAATTTGTCTTCCAAAAATTACCAAACAAAAATTTGAAAATATGCCTATATGCAATACCTCTTATAATGATATATTTTCTCAAAATAATCATAACATAGCTTTAATGTAAAAATATGAAGAAAGTCCCTACCTCGAGTTTGAAGAAGAGCTAATCTGAAAATGCAAATATCACCCGATCATGGATCCGAGATCATCATTACGAAGATCACGACAAGCCCTCCGACTTTCATTTACAACATTTTTTGCAAAATCTCGCTCTAATGACTCCCACTCTAAGCTAAAAAAAATTGAGCAACAATGGTAAACATGAAGAGAGAGAGAGAGAGACCCCTTGATTTACATGCATTTTTGCTAAAAAAAAAAATGGAGGATCAACCCTGAAACTTTTTATTTCAGCCATCGAAATGATCCAACAGCTCCTTGCCGAGAGAGCATTTGCCTCCCTCTCCCTTCCTCTTTTTTCTTTTTTAAAACAAATAATCCCCTCCCTTTTATTATATCACTCGCCTCCTTTAAACACCACCCAACCTCTCTCTCATAAAATAATCCTCCACCCAAAATCTTATCCTCCCTTTTAACAATGTTGGACTCCTTTTATCATTGCTCAGCTAAAAAAAAAATTGCTTTCTCCTTATCTTCCACCCGAGAAAGAGAGAGAGAGAGGAGGTTGTGAATAATTGTTGACATATCTCTGACCATTTTTTTTTTGTCGTTTCAAAATATCACCCACTCAAGAGAGAGAGATAGTGGGCCTTTTATTATTCCTTCCACCGAACTGGGGAACCAAATTGCACATAAAGGGAGAGATATATTATATTTAAAAAAAATCATTTTCCACCCACCAAACATAATCATCAACATTCCACCACAATTATCTTTATAAACATAGATAATTTTTGTAATAATAACTCCGAATTTTATAATATAAATTATAAAATGATATAATTTTTCTCACCACAAAAATATAACATTTTTGTACATCACAAAATATAATATTTTGCTCATTTCACAATACATACATGTTTCATTCTTTATAAAATATATAATTTTTCACCGTATGGTACACACCATAAATTTAACTTTTAAATATTTATTATAGCCCTATATAATAAATAATAACAACTCCTAAGGTGGTTACTACCAATCATATAATTAAAAAGGACCAAACACCCAAAACTCACTTTCAAATTCTGCTATACACTAGATCGAACACCGATCAGTCCGCAAAATTTTCATAAAATAAATACTCATCAATTATTCTTGAAATTTTTACCCAACGTGCTAGACTTGTATGCGAACAACATACAAAAATTTCATAATTTTCTGAGATCGGTAACTATTTTTAAAAAATACAAAACCGAACTGTTTTCGCACAGAATTTACACAACACTAAAATTCGAAAATTTGCCCAATTAAATTATGCACTGGCTATTTAAAAAAAAAATTTCTAGGTCATTACAGATTTAGAAGTGACTGAAATCCACTTCTGAGCATACTAGGAGGATGCATTTAAAAGAAATTTTCATTTAATTTTTATTGGCAGTACCCATCTTTTGGAAGAAATCTTCATTTTTATTAACTCAAAATCAGCCTTTTGCAACATTTTCAATAAGAAATTCTTTCCATACATACTCCTATTTTGTTATTCATTTTTAATGTTATGCATTTTTTCATCAAAGAATTTTTAAATCACAATATGCAACTTTATCAAAAAAAAAATACATAATATTATTAGTGTATTGTTTCCGTTGTAATTCTTCTATTTCTCTTCATATAGTGAAATCTGCTGCCCGTGGACGTACGCGACTTACCGAACCACGTTAAAACTCTTGTGTTCTTACTTGTTTGTGTTTCCTGGTTTGCCCTTGATTCCCAACAATTGATATCAGCGCCCAGGTGGTGAAAAATCAAATTTTTTCCGAAAGTGCCCGAATTTAGAAGTGACTGAAATCCACTTCTGAGCATACCAGGAGGATGCATTTAAAAGAAATTTTAATTGAATTTTCATTGGCAGTACCCATCTTTTGGAAGAAAATCTTTATTTTTATTGACTCAAAATCAGCCTTTCGCAACATTTTCAATAAGAAATTCTTTCCATACATACTCCTATTTTGTTATTCATTTTTAATGTTATGCATTTTTTTATCGAAGAATTTTTAAATCAAAATATGCAACTTTATTAAAAAAAATACATAATATTATCAGTGTATTGTTTCTGTTGTAATAAGGGGAGAGTTAATATAGAGAAAAACTATCAGTTTATTGTTTTCGTTGTAATTCTTCCATTTCTCTCCATATAGTGAAATCTGCTGCCCGTAGACGTACGCGACTTACCGAACCACGTTAAAACTCTTGTGTTTTTACTTGTTTGTGTTTCATGTTTTGCCTTTGATTCCCAACAATTGGTATCAGAGCCCAGGTAGTGAAAAATTGAATTTTTTCTGAAAGTGCCCGGATTTAGAAGTGACTGAAATCCACTTCTGAGCATACCAGGAGGATGCATTTAAAAGAAATTTTCATTGAATTTTTATTGGCAGTACCCATCTTTTGGAAGAAATCTTCATTTTTATTGACTCAAAATTAGCCTTTCGCAACATTTTCAATAAGAAATTCTTTCCATACATACTCATATTTTGTTATTCATTTTTAATGTTATGCATTTTTTCATCGAAGAATTTTTAAATCACAATATGCAACTTTATCAAAAAAAAAAATACATAATATTATCAGTGTATTGTTTCCGTCGTAATAAAGGGAGAGTTAATATAGAGAAAAACTATCAGTGTATTGTTTCCGTTGTAATTCTTCCATTTCTCTCCATATAGTGAAATCTGCTGCCCGTGGACGTACGCGACTTACCGAACCACGTTAAAACTCTTGTGTTCTTACTTGTTTGTGTTTCCTAGTTTGCCCTTGATTCCCAACAATTGGTATCATGTCACGCCCCAAAATTTGGACAATCAAATATTAACTTAGGATTAAACCCCAATCAATATTCCATCATCCAATTCCTAGGGGTGAAACAAAAACAAAAAAAAACTAAATACAAACTAAACCATTCACCATAATTCTTTAACTAACTAGTACCTCCAATATTAAAGTAACAATAAATACTTCAAACCAACTTAAATAATGTAAGGTTACAACCCATGCCAAATTTTCCAAACTACTAATGTCATAAAAGAAAATAAAAATACATAAACTACTAACAATCATAAACATGAGAAAAAAAAAGAAATCCAAACGACATGCCCTACGATCATAGTTATTTTTTGTCACCACCAAAACCTCTACTAATCTCAAGAAGGAAGCTCACCACGCCAATGTAACGCACCGAAGAGTTGCCAAGAGACAAAACGGGTCAGTATACAAATATACTGGTATGAGTACAAGAATCAACACCCACGTGTCCACCAGACACAAACAAAAATGCATTAAATTCTTATTACTAGACAAGACAAGTAGTTCCAACCGCACCGAGACGATTGGGTAGTTTCTCGAGATACGGTGGCATTTAGTTTCTTGTCCGTAATAAATCTAAATATAAATTGATTATAAAATAAACAAAAATAGAAATAAAAATATGGTGGGTCAGCCCTGCATAAAAAAAAATTAGTAAGACCCACCATCCTGCAAAACAAATAAAGTTAGTATAATTTAATCATAAGTAACTTATTAAAACAAATATAAAGTTACACCGTTTCACACTTAAATAATTCGAATTGATCAAAACTCAAAGAACGAAAGTTGTACAGAATCAAATTTTATAAAAGACAACGCGGACGAATTTGACAGAAGCTGAACAGGTTAAGAGGAAAACTTGATCTAAAATTCTAGACGGAATCCAATCGAAAAATCTGAAACTGAAAATGAACAAAAACTGCCTTAAGATGATTTTTTTTCTAAAAAGTTCAAAACATGAAAATGTGCAGAATAATGTTTTACTTCAGTTTACGCGAAACCAATAAAAATGAGCTCGTTTCGGATTAAAACAGCCTATAAGATCTGCATTACCAATATAAATCAAACCGACAATAACCAAAGTCATCCGATTAAAAGTTTTAATCTATCTTTTTAATAAAGAGCTACAACACAAAAGTTGCCCAAAATTTCGTATACATACCTCTACTCAAATTTCATAATTTATTGAGGCCGATTACTATTTTTCAAGATGTACAAATCAATAAACTCATATTCAATTTTTGTACCTTAACTCCATCAATATAATTCGAACTTTACAAATAAGTTCATAATTACTACTTTGTACCTTAACTCAATTAATACAATTCAAACTAACATACAAGTTCATAATTAATTCTTTGTACCTTGACTGCACCACTTCGGCCCTCCCCCTTCGCCTACACATATATCCCATGTGCCTCAGATACCTAACCCACTCCGAGCCAAACTTGCACGGGATATCGTCGAGTTTGACTCACACTCCCGGATGGTTAGCATATACGCACGCCACATAAATCAAAGCACTCGTCTACTCATGAGAATGAGGCAACAATATATATAAACATCTCATCGACATCATGAGACAAATATAACAATGCTGCATAAGGCATCAAACAACTCTCATAATCCTCACCTTTTTTTTTATACACTCTTTCTCACCATCACTCAAATAAAATAACAATCCATGGAGTCATGGTGGAGTATAAGGAATTTATTTATGTGTTCTTAATTAATTTTAATTTCATATAACCATGAGTGTAATTACAATCATAAAATAAATTCATATAAGCATCCTAAACATGGCATATACAACTAATCAAACTAATTAAAATCAATCCATCATCTACATGCAAATACAAAATCAATTCAACATCAAATAAAAATAAATAAGTAAATAAAAATAATGAATCAATTCATCCTCCAACCAATATCTATGGATTCTAAATTTATTTTAATTTTATATAATCATGAGTGTGATTACAATTATAAAATCAATCCATATAAAAAAACATAAATCTTACATAAACAACTAATCAAATAATTAAAATTAATCTCTCATCTAAAATACCCTAAACATCTCATAGACACTAATCAAAATAATTAATTTAATTCATCATCTACATCCACATACAAAAATATCAAATCACATCAACCTAATAACATAAACTGATGAATCAAAAATGATCAAGAAAAAAAATAGGGTTTGTACTCACAATATTTTTGAAGATTGAAGCAAGACTAAGAAGATTAATTGAACCACCAAAATAAAATCCTAACACTTTTCTTCCTCTCTTTCCCGTCTGTCCCCTCTCTCTCGCATTGCACCATGTACCACACAAAGACTTCTCTTCTTTCTTTGATTAAATGAATGGATCGCAATTGCAGAGGCATGGCTATTCCAATCACTCTTACTCTCTTCAAATATTGGCCATCGGTCTTATAATCACTTTGGGAAGTTGTTTTAATACTCACATACAGAGATATATAGTATTAAATAAAACATATCATTTGCACCCACTAAACATCCTTTGACCCTCACATTTGATCCTAATCTCTACCAACTACAAATGTTTCAGATCACTTTCTGCGGTGGTCTTTCACCGAGCTTACATCAATTGGCATTTTGACAAGTTTGGAATTATTTAAGAGCAAATAACTCATCACAAGTCGCACTAACTCAACATCATGATGTTAAGCAATTTCTAAAGCATTAACTAAGTGGTGAGTCTTATTATATTCCTTCCTTTAAGAATTGTTCAAGAGCCTTGCAAGTAAAATAATGCCCACTATCTCTCTTTAATCCTTTTATTCAAAGCCCTCCACCGAAAGCAAACCAATATATATAAAACATCTCTTCTTTTTTTTTTTTATATAACAAATATAAATATTTTAATATTTTAATTAATTACATATAATTAAATAACACTTTAAATTAATTAATTACCACATTAAATTCTTTAAACATCACATTAAACAACACATTAAATTCTCATGGATCCACATAATTAATAAAGTCAAAATAAAATAAGATAATAATAATCATAATAATAATAAATAAAAACTTAAGAAAATTAGGGTCGCTACATATCAGAGCCCAGGTGGTGAAAAATTGAATTTTTTCTGAAAGTGCCCAGATTTAGAAGTGACTGAAATCCACTTCTGAGCATACCAGGAGGATGCATTTAAAAGAAATTTTTATTGAATTTTCATTGGTAGTACCCATCTTTTGGAAGAAATCTTCATTTTTATTGACGTAAAATCAGCCTTTCGCAACATTTTCAATAAGAACTTCTTTGCCATGAGCAAGGCCTGCCAACCTCTCTGCCTTCTCTTGAGTGTATAAATAGAGAGGTTAAGGGAAGAGTTGATATAGAAAAAAATATCAGTATATTGTTTCCGTTGTAATTCTTCCATTTCTCTCCATATAGTGAAATTCGCTGCCCGTGGACATAGGCGACTTACCGAACCACGTTAAAACTCTTGTGTTATTGCTTGTTTGTGTTTCCCGGTGTGACCTCGATCCCCAACAATTGATATCAGAGCCCGGGTAGTGAAAAATTGAATTTTTTCCGAAAGTGCCCGGATTTAGAAGTGACTGAAATCCACTTCTGAGCATACCAGGAGGAAGCCCTTGAGAAAAGTAGTCCGAAACTGCAAAAAATAGTCCAAAATGACCAACCACGCGCCGGCAAGAGGAAGAAGATGAGTGGAGTGCGTGGTTCTGACGTCACGCTGACGTCATCTTGAGCCGAGTCGAGCCGTCAATCTAAACAGGAGCCGTTGACCGTCGCTGACCAAGCCGAGCCAGAGTCGAGCCACTAAAGACGTGTGCTCGAGCCGTTGACTAGTGTTGAGCCGCGTTGACCAACGAGTCAAGCTGTGCCGCTGAGCCGCGCCACGCCAGAAGCCGCGCCGTTGACCACACCAATTGACCAGCCGTGCCAGAGTAATTATTCGATACATCTCAGACGTACTAGATTCTGCAGATCTGAACCGTCCAAACTGTTTTGGCTTGATCTAAGTCATTCGGAGTCTGTTTCTGACGATCCAATAGTACTTTCCAACTATTTGGAGTATTCCGGACACATCCGTGCGGTCAGTTTTTTGAATCAGAGTTTCTAAAAAAAAAAAAGTCTAAATGGCAGAATCTACAAAGAGGAGATTAGCCGAGTCTACAAGCAGCCCCGCGGCTACAAACAACTCTAGGTATTGGACCCCGGTGTCCCATGCTAAGTTCGAGGTAGAAAAGTTTGATGGAAATAGTAACTTCGGCATGTGGAGATGTGAAGTTAAAGCTATATTTGTCCAGATGGACCTGCACTTCACTCTGGGAGACAAACCAAATGACCTGGACGGGATAGAATGGGAGAAAGTGAATCTCCTGGCCTGTAGTTCCATCTGACTTTGCCTTGCAAAAGAGGAGAAGTACACCTTTAGAGAATATGATATTGCGAAGGAGCTTTGGAAGGCGCTGGAAGACAAGTTCATGACAAAGAGCATTGAGAACCGGCTCTACTTGAAGAAGAGGTTGTTTCTTTTCGACTATAAGAAAGGTATTTCGATGAACGAACACCTAAACAATTTCAACAAAATTCTTACCGATTTGAAAAACTTGGATGATCACATTGATGATGAAGATAAAGCACTGTTATTGTTGAATTCCTTGCCTGACACATATGATCATCTCACCACCACTTTAATGTATGGTAAAAAAAAGATCAAGTATGTTGATGTTGCAAACGCCTTGGTAAATAATGAGTTCAGAAGGAAAGATAAATCTACAAACAGGGACTCAGCATCCGAGGCATTGATAATCAGAGGCAGGACAAATAACAGAAGATATACAGGGCGAGGAAAGTCTCGCTCAAAATCCAAAGGGAAATCATCAGATAGAAGACGTCTTGCAAAAGACGAGTGTGCTGCTTGTCGCCAGAATGGGCATTGGGCAAAAGATTGTCCCAATAAAGACAAAAAAGAGGAAAAGTTGAACGTTGCACGAGATGGAGATAATGGTGAAGGATCAGCCTTCACAGTTTCATCATATGGCCAGTCTGATGAATGGATTCTAGATTTCGGATGTTCCTACCACATGTGTCCTAACAAGCAGTGGTTCTCGAGCTTACGAGAGTTCGATGGAGAAGTTGTACTGATGGGCGACGACCAAGCTTGCCAGACAAAGGGGATTGGAACAATTCGACTGAAGATACATGATAGAACAATCAGAATTCTTGAAGATGTTCGGTATGTACCAGATTTGACAAAGAATCTCATCTCAGTGGGAGTTTTAGACTCCAAAGGTTACAGAGTAACTACGGAAGGTGGAGTCCTCAAAGTTGTTCGAGGAGCATTTGTTGCAATGAAGGGTACTCGAAAGGCAAATTTATATTTCCTAGACGGCTCTACAGTCACAGGGAGAGTGGCTGTGTCCACCAGCTCAGAAGATGATGTATCAGACACTTCCAGACTTTGGCACATGCGCCTAGGGCATGTCGATGAGAAGGCTTTACAAGGGTTGGTAAAGCAAGGCCTGTTGAAAGGCGCCAAAACAGGGAGCTTGAGTTCTGCGAGCATTGTGTACTGGGCAAGCAAACAAGAATCAAGTTTGGTACTGCTATTCATCGTACCAAAGGGATTCTAGACTACGTTCACACCGATGTATGGGGTCCTTCCAAGAATGCTTCGTTGGGAGTTAAATACTACTTTGTGTCGTTCATTGATGATTTCTCAAGAAGAGTATGGGTTTACACAATGAAGCATAAAGATGAAGTATTAGAAATCTTTCTTATGTGGAAGAAAATGATTGAGACCCAGACATGCAGAAAGATCAAGAAGCTCAGATCTAACAATGGCGGGGAATACACATCAGATCCCTTCTTTGAGGTTTGCCAGAATGAAGGGATAGTGAGACATTTCACAGTTCTTGGAACACCGCAGCAAAATAGAGTTGTAGAACGCATGAACCACACTTTGGTGGAGAAAGTCCGGTGTATGCTGTCACATTCTGGATTGAGCAAGGCATTTTGGGGCGAGGCATTGAACTATGCTCGTCATCTTGTTAACCGACTACCTACTGCAGCACTAGATGGCAAGACTCCCATGGAGGTACGGTCAGGAGTGCTAGCTACTGATTATGATCAGCTATGTATCTTCGGATGTCCAGCATATTTTCATGTTGCAGAATCTAAGTTAGATCCTAGAGCCAAGAAAGCTGTCTTCTTCGGCTTTAGTGATGATGTTAAGGGATACAGACTCTGGTGCCCTGAATCAAAGAAAGTTGTCACTAGAAGAGACGTTACCTTTGATGAGTCTATAATGCTAAAGCAACCAAATCCTCAAGAAAGTGATGAAGCATTGAAGAAGTCAGTGCAGGTGGAGTTTGAGACTCCAGCAAAGACTATTAAGCCAATCAACCATCCTGAAGAAGTCTCAGTGGATAGCCGTGAAGAGAGTTCAGATGAAAATGAAGATCCAGAGGCCCCACAACAATCAGAACCCATTGCAATCAGGAAAGGAAAAAGGGTTACTAAGCAACCCGGTTAGATGACCGATATGGTAGCCTATGCACTTCCAATCATTGAAGACAATGTTCCTTGCACTTTCAAAGAAGCCGTGCAGAATGCAGAAAGTGTTAATTGGAAGGAAGCTATGGATGAAGAGATCGGGTCACTTCACAAGAACCAGACTTGAGAGTTGGTGCAACGTCCAAAGGGAAAGAAAGCAATTGGGTGCAAGTGGATTTACACTAAGAAGGAAGGCATCCCAGGCAAAGACAACATCAGATTCAAAGCCAGATTGGTAGCTAAAGGCTATGCCCAAAAGGAAGGAATAGACTACAATGAGGTATTCTCACCTGTTGTGAAGCACACGTCTATTCGTATCTTACTAGCTTTGGTTGCACAGTTTGATCTCGAGCTCACCCAACTCGACGTCAAAACTGCATTTTTACATGGAGATCTTGAAGAGGAGATATACATGTCCTAGCCAGATTGTTTCAAAGTTGCTGGAAAAGAGAATTGGGCCTGTAAGCTGAACAAATCGTTGTACGGATTGAAGCAATCCCCGAGACAATGGTACAAAAGATTTGATCGATTCATGATAGAGAAAGAATACACAAGAAGTCAATTTGATCATTGTGTATATTTCCGTAAGCTTCCAGATGGGTCCTTCATCGATTTGCTCTTATATGTAGATGATATGGTAATTGCATCAAAGAGCAATGAGGAGATTGAAAAACTCAAGGCACAGTTAGCAAGAGAGTTTGAAATGAAGGATTTGGGAGAAGCAAAGAAAATTCTTGGCATGGAGATCAAGAGAGACAGGAAGAAGGGCACGGTTCATCTGACACAAACTCAATATTTGAAAAAGGTGTTAAACAGATTTGGCATAAATGGGAAAACAAAAGCTGTGAGTACACCATTGGCCCCTCATTTCAAGCTCAATGCTTTGATGTCTCCACGCACAGAAGAAGAACGGAAGCATATGGCACAAGTTCCATATGCAAATGCAATTGGTGCATTAATGTATGCTATGGTTTGTACAAGGCTTGACATCTCACATGCTGTGAGTATGGTAAGCAGGTATACGCATGATCCAGGAAAAGATCACTGGCAGGCAGTGAAATGGATCCTAAGGTACATACATGGCACGGTTAATCTGGGATTGAAGTTCGAGAGAGATAACCGACTTAGGCAGAATTTGGTTAGATATGTGGACTTCGATTATGCTGGTGACTTGGACAAACGCCGATCAACAACAGGGTATTTATTTACGCTTACTAAAGGACCGGTGAGTTGGAGGTCAACGCTTCAGTCAATGGTGGCTTTGTCTACTACAGAGGCAGAGTACATGGCAGTGACGGAAGCCTTTAAGGAAGCTATTTGGCTACACAGGTTGATTGAGGACTTGGGTATTGTTCAGAAGCACGTTGTGGTGTACTGTGACAGTCAAAGTGCCATTTGTTTGGCAAAGAACCAGGTTCATCATTCCCTCACTAAGCACATTGATGTTCGTTTCCATTTCATCCGAGAAATTGTGAATGAAGGGGATATTATGCTTCAAAAGATTAGTACTGCAGATAATTTGGCCGATATGCTCACAAAAGTGGTTTCTGGGATCAAGTTCCAACATTGTTTGGACTTGGTCAATATCTCTCGGAACTGAGCACCTTCGGGTGCATGGCAGTGTTGATAGATCACTATGTTGGATAAGAGAATCCTCGCCAAGGTGGAGATTTGTTGAAGATTGGGCTAAAGATTCAGCCGCGAACTACTCACATGGGTTGAGGGGGTGATTTGTTGAAGATCACCCCATGTGAGGAGCGATCTCTTCTCCATGTGAAGCCAACTAGCAACACAGCTCGCCAACCGACAAGTCACAAAGGTGGACGACTACTTTTGTGAAGGAACATGCTGGCCATGTGCAAGGCTAGCCAACCTCTCTGCCTTCTCTTGAGTGTATAAATAGAGAGGCTCAGGGGAGAGTTGATATAGAGAAAAACTATCAGTGTAATATTTCCGTTGTAATTCTTCCATTTCTCTCCATATAATGAAATCCGCTGCCCGTGGACGTAGGCGACTTGCCGAACCACGTTAAAACTCTTGTGTTATTGTTTGTTTGTGTTTCCTGGTGTGCCCTCGATCCCCAACATGGACACCATCTTTCGAATTATAGGATTTAAAAGAAATTTTCATTGGCAAGTACCCATCTTTTGGAATAAATCTTCATTTTTATTGACTCAAAATCAGCCTTTCGCAACATTTTCAATAAGAAATTCTTTCCATACATACTCCTATTTTGTTATTCATTTTTAATGTTATGCATTTTTTTATCGAAGAATTTTTAAATCACAATATGCAACTTTATCAAAAAAAATACATTATATTATCATAAAAATGTATAATTTTATTTTTAGACAGCGGGTTGTCTCCAATTTATAAAATGGACTGGACCGTATTATTTGGGCCCATAGAGCTCTCCATCGGTACTGACTCGATAATTCGAACTATTCATTTTTTAGATCACACTACCATGAAAACCCCTCTAGTTTGACAATGGAGAATTCATTTCATGAGCTTGTCTACAGATTGGGAAAAAAAATATTAGAATTTATCTTAAATTTTGAATCAAATGTCAAAATTTATTTATGAAATGACCCAACAACACAAAAATAATAACCTACACGATGATGAAGTTTGGCTTTTATTTAAAAAATAATAAAATTAGTTAAATTATTAATTGAAATCTATTTTTAACATCATTAAAAACTGTTAATTGACTTTATGATTTATTAATACAAGGGGCGATTTGTTATGAAATTAGAAACCTCAAGGGATACAATGTAATTTCCAAAACCACAAAAGGCGAATCGTATTTTAATCAAATCTTAGGAAGTGTATTTGTAATTTACCCTTTATTTTAATTTGAGAGTTTAACTTAAAAAAAAAAAAAAAAAAAAAACTTAATTTAGAAGTTAGGAAAGAAGTGATTTTAGCTTATACTTTATGATTGTTAACTTTTAACTTAAATAAACTGTACCAAATATGACCATAGATTTTTTGTATTTAGAATTTTTTTTTGACAAAGATAGTATTAATATGTTAATATAGTTTGATTACAACTGAAAGAATTTATCGTTGTTCTAATAACTTAAACCTCGGATTTTCCCTTTACCACACTCTAAAATGTAATTACTAGGCTACTAAGCCAAACCCTAATATCTTGTATTTAAGATTGAATCCCATATAATCATATGACTCATAGAGGCGATGAAAAAGAGAACAAAAATCATTTCATGCCATGAAAGTGATTCGTACCATCAATTTGCGCAGATGGCCGAGACCCATTTAAATGAATGACCTAATCAATTTGAGATAACATTATGCCACTGCAACGTATGGCAGTGAATAATTTACTCGCAAAGCAACCACAAAGAAAGTTCCTATTTCACATTTTGATTCCACCCTCCAAACCCCTTTAACTGGACAAAAAAAAAAAAGTCATCTCTTAATGATCCCACCATAATCTGAATTTCCAGCGCGGCCTTTCATGATGTGATTTGAAAGGCTAGTCCACGATCACAAAAACAGTTTGTCGCTGTTCGTGATGTGATTGAATAAATTTTCCACTCACAAACGACCACTGTCTGGACATTAGTTTTTTTTTATTTATTATTATCTATAATTATGATCACACAATGTTTGTGACACACTAAAAACGAACTTCCAAATTTCTAATCTTATATTGTTTCTCTATTCTTTCCTTTCTTCTCTTCTTTCATTTTGTCATGGGCAACGATATTGAAGTTTCAAACTGTATTACGTTTGGATCCTCCTGTTTGCAAAGTTTGATGAACTGTAGGAAAGCTTGTGCGCACCACCATGGCAATGGTTTGGAACAATGGCTTGGAACTTGTTGCACCACCATGGCAATGTTTTTGAGAAATAAATGGAATAACATCAAGGGTTGGGTCAAGGCACTGTTGAGTATCATTGTACGGTTCTCAAAGAATACTTGGACAAAAGTAGGTGACATTTTACTTCTTCAATATTATTGATAGTTTTTTTTTTTTTAAATGATTAATGTAAAGAGCTAGTCTTATTCATGTACATAACAGATGAAGAAAATCTTTACAATTGATCGAATGGTTGCCATTTTAGCACTTGGAATGGAGGTTGCTTCTGCATTCATGGAGCAAATCTCTAGTGCAAAAGAACAACATCCAAAGGTGACAAATCATCGAAGACTCTATGTTATGGCTCTTCTTGCCACTGTATTTTCACTTCTAGGACTAGTCCTGGCATTGCTTGAGATGATATATAAAGGACTAAGTTCCAAAAGATGGATTAGTTGCAAATTTTTGTGGGTTAATATTGCTTTTGCCCTAGTTCAAACAATAACCTCTTTAGTACATTTTATTTTTCTACGGTTTTATGGAAAAAATGACCCCATCAAATTTTCATTCCTTTCCATAGTATTTGCGCTCATCGTTGTTGTTTCAAGGTTTATTCCTCATCACATCGACACAATTGAAGCCCATCTTTCCCATAGCAATCAAACTCATAATGTTATTGAAGAGAAAGTTGATGGAGAGAACCATGATCAACTGCACATCAATGCATGAACTTTGCTCAAGTTCTCAGTTTTGATCTGACAACAAAAGAGAAGAAGGATGTAACTGTAAGTATTACTGTGATTTTGTTGAAGTTTCATCAATGATTTCTCTTTCACTCATCATATATATCTTCATAGATGATTATTATTATTATTTACACTATCTTTGAAGTTAATTCTGAGGGAAAAAAAAGTTTCCTAGTTTTATTTTGGTGATTATAAAATACTAGGCCCTTGTTAAACAGCTATCTATGCATGCACCATCTCCATCAATCTTCGTCGACAAGATCAACCAATGGCCGATGCCATGTGCATTTTTCGTGGCGGGATTAGTTGGTCTTTTTTTTTGTTAAAGGAGTTTCTAAAAATACACACTACTACATAAAGTCATAGGCTAAGCAAATAATTTAACACAACCCTTAAGGATAGAACAACCTACAAGGCCAAAAACAAGAGGACATGTTTCAATCTTGTTTAGCTCTTTTGGTGTAATAATACTGCCGATTTGTTTTCTCTGAATGAACTATGGTAAACAAGGTCACAACCTTGTCAAGATTATCATTTCTCTTTTTTTGCTAATCAAAAAATGGTTTATCATTCATGGTGTGAAGCAGACATGATTCCTATACCCTTTGAACTGGCTAAGAGCATCAGGTTCCCATCCAAGAGCTAACTTGGCCATGGTAGGTAGTTATTTGGTTATGATGATGATCGATCCAGTTTCATATATAGATGGAATGGAAATGTTAATTTTGTGAGTAATGATTGTGAAATAGTCACAACAACATATGGTTTTAGATTTTAATGATGTGTTACAAACTTATGATTAATATCTGAACACGAAAGTGTGCAGTTCCACCCCTTCTCCCATGCTGAGTCACAGATAGTGCCTCGAAAAGCATGGACGGCCACATGACTTTCATTCCAACCATATTGTAAATCTTTTGTTAGTCACACTAATACAATTTAACACTATAGTATCTAACTTGCACCGCATAGATTCCTGAATATATGTAACCTAATCACCCTATTTCGTTTTAGAGTTTTCAAAAACAAGTTTTAAAATTTGAGTTTTTAATTCGAATTTATTTTAATTTTTAGTGAATTTGAAAATATTTTAATCAATATTTTTATTTTTAGATCCAATTAATATAAATACATTTAAAAAGTATAAAATTTATTATAAAAATCTTTTAAAAATTCATTAAATACTACAAAATACAATATATAAATAAATTTTGTACATTTTTATATTTTTTCATATTTATTTAATTTTTTAAATATTTCTTTACAAATATTTTATTTTTTGTAGTACATCTAAATTAGATTTACCTAAAAAATTGACCCAACTATTAAAAAAAATTTCTAAAAATAAAAAATACAAATTGAAAACTTAAAAATTGTTTTTAAAAACTCAAAACCAAAAACCAAAATTCCTCTTTCTTTTGTTGTTGTTGTTGTTTTTTTTTTTTTTTTTTTTTTTTTTTAGAACTATAATTCATATACAAATTTACCATGCAGTTCCTAATATAATATAGTTTTTCCCTTGAACTTGATTCATTTCGCCGTTGCACCAATATTAATCCCTACCCTTGCATTCACATAACATAGAGCTTAGTTTGGAACCCTTACATTCTCGGCACACACTGTTTTTGATACTAAAGTACAGTTTAATACACATGCATCTTATGTAAACTCCGGGGCTTATGTCGCTTTGGCTGCTTATTTTCTGAATTTGAGCTTTGTTCTATTTGCTTCAGGTGTTTATTTTTGTTTGGTTGGCTCTTTCCCAACTTTGTTTTTAATCTTTTGGGGTTTGATCTTTCTTTCCCTTCTTGTGATGTTTTATTATTTTGGGAGCATATTTTTAAGAAGGACCACCTGGGTCTAGAATGTTTGACGATCAACCAAGGTAGTTACTAACCGCGGTCTTGCAAATGTAGACCAAAGTCTTGTACGTGAGTGGTTTAATACTGCACATGTGGCTTTATCACTTTTGGCGGTCTTGTTGTGGATTAAGTCGATGCAATCCTAATTTTTTTCTTTTTTTTTTGCCGATGGATTAGCATCTAACACCTTGTGATTTATCTTGATATCTTGTATCACGTACTCTTGTTAAGAACTTGTACTTAATTTATTTATGAAGCATGTTAATTGTTATCTTCATGCGAAAACATTGCTTATGTACTATTTCTTGAAAATGATCCCAAAGTTGAAAATTTGCATGACACAAAACAAAACTTCGTAGAATTAAAGCTACTTCAGTGATTAAACTATTTACTGAGAGTGTTCTTATCCCGTTATTTAACCATTTCAGGTGGGAGAGCTTGAGGAGACTTCGAAATTGTTTTTTTGGACTTTTCAGCATATAATAGAATACCACTTGTACATGAAGACTTATTCTAGCTATGTCATTTCTTTTGAGTTGTATAAATGTTTTGTAAGTGGCTTTGTAAGTGGCCGTGCACCACCCCCTTTTGAGGTGCGTCCATATATCGGATTTGACATTCCATATTGATTGTGAATTATTGGTTTATAATTTGGTAATCAATCATTTTGCCCACAACTTATTAGATTACATTTTATTTTACCGAGGAACATATCAAAGGACTATAGAAATCAAAATGACCAAATTTGAATAATATGTTGTCAAACATAGACCGATTCACTAAACTTGGAGCCGCCAATCCTAACTTCATGTTAATTTATGCCACTGATCTGTCACAATAAAAAAGCTTAGTTTGAGAGTTTAAGTATGAAAGAAAGGGAAAGTCTATAGTACATTGTGTTTAAAAAATGTATGGTACATCGAAAATCAATGGCTCAGATTGAGCCACATCATTAAAAGTGACTACTCTGTTCGGTAACTGGTTCAACCGGTTGCCTAATTTGAGAGTCAATTATTTAAATAACTTAGTTATGACATGGTTATGAGTAATATGGTATAAGTAAATAATTGAATATAACTAGGTTATGAGTTAATATGATAGTAGTTATGACTAATATGGTATTGGTTATGATATAAATCATATAAGTTCATAACTAAATGTATGGTACATCTAAATGTACCATAGCATCACACCCTCATTCGTCACAATTTTTGTATTATCAATTTGTATGATGCCAAAATATTTGGCTCCTTTTTGCGACAAAAAAAATTCCTTACCAAATTACAAATTTTGTCCAAAAAAATTAACTTCTTTAGTTTGTTTTTTACGGTAATGTGACCTAAGCTACTGGGGTATCATTTTTTGTTTATGATTGGAATTTTTTTTAGTGTCTTTCCTTTTTACATTGGAAACATAGTCTTTGTTAACTACATTATTATAAAACAAATCCATTCATGTGTGCATGTCGTGCATTTAATGAATGTACTATAACCTTTAAGATTTTTGTTTGTTTGTTTTTTTTCCTAATCAAAGATATTATGAGTTTATTTTTCTTGTCTTTCTTTACAAGGAATTCTGATTGAAGCCTAATGGATAAACCGACTGATCCACCAAAGCGCCCGATCACTCCATTCATTTTCTTTTGGTATTTCGTTAATATCTATTTGTATGTAGTTATATATTTTCCATTATACAATTCTTATATTCATTTTCATATGTTTATAGCCAAGAACAATCAATGGAGTTAAAAAAAGCCCAAATGAAAGTAGACGTGAAGGTAAGTGCAACGTATTCTTGTTGTTTGTAGTATTCCTTTTGTACTTGTAAGCTTGTATGGAATTGTTCATATGATTTTATGCATGTAATGTAGGATATTGGGGACAAATGGAATCAACTTCCTGAAGAAGAAAAAAATAAGTATATACAAATGGGAAAGCTGCAATCTGAACAATATGCCCAATTAAAAACTGTGGTCCAACAAAAGCCTCCAAAAGTAAAAATTCAAACCCGGATTGAGCTTACATCAATTTGTAAGATTATTAGAAGGTTGGACAAAGCACAACAACAAGCAGTGACTGATATGGGGTTTCATGGCATCCTAAGCCTTAGGTGCACGCACATAGATCATGACTTGTGCCATTGGTTAGTTCAGAACTTTGATCCTTCAACTCATTCATTGAATGTCCACGGCCTTCGAATGCTTCTCACCATAGAAGATGTTCATGAGTTGATGGGATTACCTTCCAATGGTCTACCTGTGAAGTTAACAGAGTCCGTAGATGAAATTACAAACCTATGTGATGAACTTGCGGTGAAGAATAAATTTGTTCCGTTGACATCTCTGAAAGTACAAGTTCCATCTGCTTACCAGGTCACTTTTAATGATGTGGCTCAATCTGAGCCATTGATTTTCGATGTACCATACATTTTTTAAACACAATGTACTATAGACTTTCCCTTAACGAAATACCAAAAGAAAATGAATGGAGTGATCGGGCGCTTTGGTGGATCAGTCGGTTTATCCATTAGGCTTCAATCAGAATTCCTTGTAAAGAAAGACAAGAAAAATAAACTCATAATATCTTTGATTAGGAAAAAAAACAAACAAACAAAAATCTTAAAGGTTATAGTACATTCATTAAATGCACGACATGCACACATGAATGGATTTGTTTTATAATAATGTAGTTAACAAAGACTATGTTTCCAATGTAAAAAGGAAAGACACTAAAAAAAATTCCAATCATAAACAAAAAATGATACCCCAGTAGCTTAGGTCACATTACCGTAAAAAACAAACTAAAGAAGTTAATTTTTTTGGACAAAATTTGTAATTTGGTAAGGAATTTTTTTTGTCGCAAAAAGGAGCCAAATATTTTGGCATCATACAAATTGATAATACAAAAATTGTGACGAATGAGGGTGTGACTGTACAAGTTATATCATAAATATTTTACTTTTTAATTTGCCCATCACGCATACCATATAATTTAAACATATTGAAGCATAGAGGACCTTGTAGGAAAAAATACGTACCTGTCCAAGAAGTAGTTCAACAACAACACAATCAGCAAACTAGAAGTCAATAGTCAGAGTGTACTGGCCGATCGAAATATAAGCACGTATGTAAGAGGTATTGGGCTCTCTTTTACCTGCCAAAAATAAGGAATGAAGCATTTCAACCAAAACACAAAACTAAGGGAGAGGGGAAACAATTAAAAGACATAAACCAACATGCCAAAACTTTAAAAATTCCAAAATGAAGTTGTTATTTATAAAAGAGTTAATGAGGTGGTGGGAAAATAGCATATATGAAAGGGCATCAATCAGAATTCCTTGTAAAGAAAGACAAGAAAAATAAACTCATAATATCTTTGATTAGGAAAAAAAAAAACAAACAAAAATCTTAAAGGTTATAGTACATTCATTAAATGCACGACATACACACATGAATGGATTTGTTTTATAATAATGTAGTTAACAAAGACTATGTTTCCGATGTAAAAAGGAAAGACACTAAAAAAAATTCCAATCATAAACAAAAAATTGATAATAAAAACGACATTGTTTTTTATTTTATTTTTGGGACTATTGTAGAAAAAAAATAAAAAACGATGTCATGGTTATGTATAGCTTCTTTGCTGCTTCAAGTCTCACTTTAGGTGTACAATCAGAAGGTTGAATATCTTTATTAACTGGTTTTACTTGCTTTAGTTTTAGCTATGTTGTGGTTCACTTTCTCATATTTTATCTTGCTAATTTTTTTTTTTATTCTTTGCATGGGTTTGGGGATGGCTTGAACCACATAAAGCACTTGAAAATTATAAATGTTTAGGGAAGCACTTTGTTTTTTAGAATACAAAATACAAGAAATTAGAAAATGGAAGAATGATTTGATACGGTTGTATTCAGTAATATACATACACTAACTAAAGATTTGATGCACTAAGGACCCTTGCATACTGCTATACCCACTGCCACTCACAATTGAATCATGGGTTGTGAATAGAGCTTCTCTTGTATTAATGCTATGCTTATTATTTGATTTTATTATTTACATTTATTCTAACATTGATACTTTAGATTCATAATAAATAATACTAATATATGAGCACTACTACAAAATTGGTTAAAGGTTACAATTTTTAACTTTGACCTTATACTTTTAGTCTTAGTTTTTTTTTAATACAAAAATTGTGACGAATGAGGGTGTGACTGTACAAGTTATATCATAAATATTTTACTTTTTAATTTGCCCATCACGCATACCATATAATTTAAATATATTGAAGCATAGAGGACCTTGTAGGAGAAAATATGTACCTGTCCAAGAAGTAGTTCAACAACAACACAACCAGCAAACTAGAAGTCAATAGCTGTAGTGTACTCCGTCGATCGAAATATAAGCACAGATGTAAGAGGTATTGGGCTCTCCTTTTACCTGCCAAAAATAAGAAATGAAGCATTTCAACCAAAACACAAAACTAAGGGAGAGGGGAAACAATTAAAAGACATAAACCAACATGCCAAAACTTAAAAAATTCCAAAATGAAGTTGTTATTTATAAAAGAGTTAATGAGGTGGTGGGAAAATAGCATATATGAAAGGGCATCAAAAAAATATATAATTCAAAAGCTTAAATAAAATTACGTAAATTTATAAAATTATAAAATTACGTAAATTTTCACAAGCTTAAATAAATCAGCTCAAAAAAATATATAATTCAAACCACAAAATTACGTAACAAAAATGCATGCATATGATATGCAATGCAAACCTAAGAGTTTTCTATGGTAAAGGAAAAATTGAAACAAAAGGAATTGAAGAGAGACACTCACCAAGGTGATAGGACAAAATGCAAGCTATAGCTCCTCAACGTTTGACACTCTATTAAGTAACTAATGGGATTGCAATTGCAAGATATTAATAGAAAATTTAAAATTTGTGTGATAAATATTGTGTGATTTTGATTGTGTGATTTTTTATTTATTTATCAAGGTACTGTGTGATCTTGATTGTATGATGATAAACACTTTGTTAATTGAAAGATGAAGAATAAAGTGCTCTTAATTGTGTGATCCATTAACTTGAGAAATTTGGGGTTGGTTTGTGTGTTCTGATTTTCAAAACCCGTTTTCGAATGAAAAAGGAAAAATACTTAAAGGTTATGCTTTATGAAATAGCATTATTTTGATTTGCAGAACAAGCCCCTGATTCCAAAAGTGGTTATGCTTTATGTCCCTGGCCTTGATGCAGGCTTGTACTTATCACAGTCTAAAATACTTAAAGGTTTTAAAGAATGTTGTGGTATTCCAAGGCCAATATTAGCTCTTAGGTTGGTAATTAGTATAATTGATTAATTTCTTCTTCTTTATTTATTTTTAATGGCAAGTGTTGTGTATTATATCTTTATGCTGTAATTATGGTTGTTGGTGTTTCTTCCGTGCTAGCTGTGTATCAGATGGAATGCACACTATAGATGCACTCCTTACATGCAAGTTCAAAAGAAAAAGAAATGGAGCTGATTCAGTTTTGAGGAAATCTGCCCAAACATCCGAACAAGGTCTGTCACTAATTTTAATAAATATCACTCCTGATTAAGGATACTTAAAACTTCCTATGGTCATGAAGAAATTAGTTGGCTTATGAGGTTTATTGGATTTTTTATTAGGATGATGTAGGATGCAGCCCAAAAAGGCTATATCCTGCAATAAAATATGGTGGATTAGGGCTTCGATGTACAGGGTTTATTAATGGAGAAACAAAATTGAGGTTTAGGATGGGTTTTGGCTTGAATTTGGTCAAGGTTAGGGTGGATTCGGTATGAAATGCTTGGTGAATTTCGATCAGAGTGAATATTCTACGGTTTTAGAACTGGAATGGTAGGGTAATTAGGTTATATTTTTTTAGTATCAAAGGATAAGAGTTTTCGAGTCTCACCTAGAGTAATTCTGGTCACACTTAAAATAAATCAATGGAGGAGGAGGAGGTGGCTTCTAGGAGTCTCACCTAGAGTAATCTGGTCTCACTTAGAATAAATCTATGGATTCTCACCACTGAAAAGAGCAAAATCTGCAGATAAATATTATTAACAAACTTATCGAATTCTAGCATTGCAGTTATTATTATCAATTAGAGGAACCGGTACTCTAGGTTTATACAGAATGTTGAACTGAAAATGGAGAGAGATAAAGGGAAGAGATTGTTTTATCACTTCCATTCATCACACTATCACAGATTGTTTTATGAAGCAATTGGAATTTGCATGCCATGTGAAGACCTTATACATTTTCCAAATGATTAATAAGTTGTTATTAACCCCATTATGCAGGAGGTTTTAGTTCTGGTTCCAAGAATCCATCATTTAGTGACCTTATGAAAGATATACCATTCCCTATTACGTACTACACACTTACAACAAAGCAATTAGAAGATAATGGATACTTTCATGATCAACCAGGTGACAGGAATCTTATATTTGACTTCCTTTTTCATTTATTTTATACATTTGGGGTTGGTTTGTGTGTTCTGATTTTCTAATTTTTTTCCCAGCTTAACCCGTTTTTGGTTGTTCTGTTTGATGAATCAGGAAAGGCGGGTTCATTATCATTATTTTAACTATTTGTTTATGCTATGAAAGGTATAACAGAGGATGATTTGGGAATGTGATCAATGACATTGCTGATTCTAGATACAATCAAAGAGAGATAGAGAAATAGATAGAGAAGAGCAAGAGCGCGAACCAGAGAGGGAGGCCAACTGACTTGATCGTTGGACTGCTTTTGACACTTTGCTCGCTTTGGTGGTGGTCTTGACAATGGTCAAGATTCAAATTTATGGTGGAAGAGAGGAGGGAGGAGGAGAGAAGAGGTAATGTAACGCCCTCAAAATAAACCCATAATACATAATATTAACATGCGGAATTATAAGGAAATAAAGTATCTTATTCCATTCATCAGAGTACCACGAAATAAAACATCATAATAAATGCCCTACGGGCTTACATCTTGCCAAGCCAACACTTGGACACAAATCCATGAGTTCTAACTCAAAACAAATAAAGCCCTAGGCTTGAATGTTTACATAATTCAAATAAAACAACTAAAACAAATAAAACAAGTCTTCAAGTCCAAATCCTCACAAGCTAAGTCTTTGGAGGTAGTGAACCGCCTGAACCTGAAAATAAAGTTCCCATATAGGGTGAGCCACAGCCCAGTAGAGAAATACTAAACCAAGCATAAGAATTAACTAAAGTATTAGCATCTGATACATGGTTAACACACTATAATCGAGTTACAATATTCATGACACGAATGTCTACACTGCCTATGACACATTGTCTATGGCGCATTTTACTTTCCACTTATGGCTCAGAACCTGGCCAAATAACTCAACAGGGTTTCATCTTTTATTACCATTACTTCCGATTCAACAGGAATAACAATTCAAGTTAGACCTAATCATAACAAATATACATGTTGGTATTGTATCAATCATAATCAATTCACTTCCATACTTCCCAACTGATACACATTTTAGTGATGTATCATATCAACAATAAATAGACATATGTCTATTAATCAATAAGCACACGTAAGAGTGATGCTACTGGAGTCCATCCCCTATCTCCTCCCAATAAATCCGGTTTAGAGGTACATCCCCTATCTTCCCCTAAACCGTGGAGTTCATCCCCTATCTTCTCCAAACAACATGCATATGCAATGAAACACACAATTACCATATGCAACACATAATCAATACAAGTAATGTTCTGTATTAATTCAACAGTCAACATAAATGACTTAATTCCAGTTATACCTAAGCCACATGCAAGGTCTACAACAATCAATGGCTATCCTCCACCGATAGCCCAAAACAGTTATTTCTAAACAAGAAATAAACACATCAATGAATGTAAATTTAACATTCCCAATTCCATGAATTAAACCAAATTCCACATTATTCCTTTAAATTAATTATACAAATTAATCTAAACCAAAACCCTAAGGTTTCTTCCAAAATTACCAAACTACCCCCACATACCAAAATTACCAAACTACCCCCCCACATACCAAAATACCAACACTTAGGATTAAAGCGTATAAATGGAGTAGGAAATCCCTACCTCGAAGAAATAACTCAAAAAGAAGAAGATGAAGATGATGCCCAAACTTCAAAGTGCTCCAAACCAATAATTGCTCAGATTAAATGAAAGCCCTCACTTTCCTCTATCTTATTTGTGAAGGAACTAGGGTAGAAATCCACTCTAGATAGATCAATCCTAGGAGAAAAGATGAGTTGGGAGAGAGAGAACTCGTAACCTAGGGTTTTATAAACTGAAAGGGGCTGAAAAACTGTTTTAAAACACGCTGCTGCGTATTTAAACCTAACAGGTCCGCTCGAGCGCACAAAACACCGCTCGAGCGTAAAGAACAAAACAAGGTCCGCTCGAGCGCAATGATAACCGCTCGAGTGTAGATCTCTCACCTGCAGAAGTTTTGCAGGGACCAAAAATTGCTGGAAGAGTGTAAACCCCGCTCGAGCGTAGGAATGTCCGCTCGAGCGGAAAGGCTAAAAACTGGGCAACCAACAGCTAGACCAAGGCTCAACCCAATTGTTCGAAACACGCCTAACACATCCTAAAACTCGACCAAATAGAATTGAAGGATGACAACAACAACAATATGACAACGGAATCCACAGAACATAAGTCCGGATACAATAATCAAATGGGAAAAGACCGGGGTCGCTATAGGTAAGGGCATGAACCAGAGAGCACGAACCAGAGAGAGGGAGGCCAAATGGGTGATGACTGTTGGACTACTCTGTTTGGTAACTGGTTCACTTTGCTCTGTTTGGTGGTGGTCTTCGGCAATGGCTGAAGATTCAGCTATGGTGGAAGAGAGGAGGGAGGAGGAGAGAAGAGGTAAGGGCATGAACCAGAGAGCACGAACCAGAGAGAGGGAGGCCAAATGGGTGATGACTGTTGGACTACTCTGTTTGGTAACTGGTTTACTTTGCTCTGTTTGGTGGTGGTCTTCAAGAATGGTCAAGATTCAGCTATGGTGGAAGAGAGGAGGGAGGAGGAGAGAAGAGGTAAGGGCATGAACCAGAGAGCACGAACCAGAGAGAGGGAGGCCAAAATGGGTGATGACTGTTGGACTACTCTGTTTGGTAACTGGTTCAACCGGTTGCCTAATTTGAGAGTCAATTATTTAAATAACTTAGTTATGACATGGTTATGAGTAATATGGTATAAGTAAATAATTGAATATAACTAGGTTATGAGTTAATATGATAGTAGTTATGACTAATATGGTATTGGTTATGATATAAATCATATAAGTTCATAACTAAATGTATGGTACATCTAAATGTACCATAGCATCACCCTGAAAGAAAAGGTCATGTATACTCATACCAAATAAATAGTTGGGTCTGACTGACCGAGCCTTGGATTGCAGTAAAGGTTAATGATATATTACAAAAATTGCTTTAGTTTAAAGAGATTATAAAAATTAAAGGTAGCAAAAAAAAAAATTCCCTCAAAAAACTGAATCTCAATCAGCGAGGATTAGTAATCAGTGAGATGGTGTTGCATTTCTAAATTTGTTTTGAATATAAAGCCATCCATGAGTCTACTCTATTCCAGATTTATTTGATATCTCCATCCAATACAATGAAAATAGTGAATTCATCACACAAAAAACCCACGCTGTATTGTGTCCTCACAGAAAAAATCTATTTTAATGGACTTCATAAAATGGTTGAAGTGTCCTTTTTTTATTGCAAACTATGTTGAAGAATTATTGACCAAATTCCCCTTATTTGTTTCAACCCATAAATCGTTCTTAGTTGTCACTTGAGCAGTTTTCACCGGTGGCTAATTATTTTGAGAGAACCCAAATTTTCAATTTTTATTTTTTATTGCCAGCGAAAGAAAAATTCATTGATGTAACATAGAGTATAAGGAGCATATAAAAATTATATCAAAAAGCCAAGAGGGCTAAAGAGGGCATTAGCATCTAGAATCATATCTCAATCCCAACTCGGTTGACACATGCACTCAAGCCAAGCATACGCTATGCCAAAAAGCTGACATCGGAAAAAACCAGGCCAAAGCTCAATCTTCCCAAAAATTCTTAACGACTTCATCTAGTTTCTATGGTAAATTTCTAGATTGGATCAGTGAAAAGAAAGGCTTGAATGTTGGTTCTTTTCCTACAAATAATTTCTAAGATCAGAGTCCAGGCTACAAATGGGTTTACTCTTTTGGCATGGAGAATCCTCCTTGACGTCAATCACAGCCTATTATCAAATCAAAACCTTACATAAAATGTTAGCATTAATATTTTTGGTATGTATTCTAAATAATGTATGTTGGGTTTTGATATTAAGCGTGGGTTTTGAAGTTTTTTCCCAATTGATTGGGCTAGTGATTGTGTGCGCTTGTCGACTCCCTAATTCCCTAACAACTTCAATCTTAGAAAATTTCTGCAATAAAAAAAATTTAAATATAAAATTATGAATTTTTAGACAATGCTAAAACAATTTGTAACACAATCTAAAATAGACGAGCACTGAAAAACAAATAAATAAATAAAGGAAAAAGTTTTGGTGTGAAATTGAGAGGTCTGTCCTACTGTTGCTGTTTCCCTGCGCACATGAAGTTAGAAACGGATTACAACGGCCCTAAGATAAAACTTTCTCACAATCTTCACAACTTTCCTTGCCCAATGTTCTGTTAATCAAGAAGGTTATGAACTAGTCGCAAAGTAGCAAAAAAAATTTGGGAGAAATCCATTTATGTACAACATTTTTTGCCAAATTTTTTTTTTCAAAATCGAAGATTCCGTCATCTATTCTTAATTTCTTCATATATATATATATATATACTAGCAGGTGGCACACGATATGCGTGTGCAATTCAGATAAGTAAGTATAAAAATAAATAATAAAGAAATTAATATTATAATATGTATGTTGTTTAAATGGTAAGAGTGTTCTTAATGAAACCCTATGTCTTAGTTTCAAATCTTGTTTCTTTGAATAATATATTTTTTATTTTAGGATAAAAAAATTTACTACGTGGTAGAAGGAGAAGCCACAATACTCTTAGACACCAAGTCATGTGCTCACATATATAATAGTATAAATATAACTTCTTTATATGTTTTACAAATAAATTGTGACTGTTTAATAAAATATAATAGTATGATCAGAAATATGCTTAATATTATTCAATTTTCAATCTCTAAATTACTTTTGTTTTTATTTTTTTACTAGAACACATGTGCGCTTGCACACTCATCTTCTGTACTATTATATATGTGAGTACATGATTTAGTGTCTAATAATGTAGTGGTTTCTCCTTCTGTTACGTGGCAAATTTTTCTATCCTAAAATAAAAAAATATTATTCAAATGCGTGAGCAAGATTTAAATCCAGACCTTGGGTTTCATTAAAAATACTCTTATCATTTATACAAAACATATATCATGATATTAATTTTTTTATTATTTATTTTTATGTTTACTTATCTGAATTGCACACGTATTACGTGTACCACACACTAATATATATAAACTAGTGGTGTGTGCAAATATAATTTTGGGAGGGGCTGCATTCCTCCATAAACATCTAAATTCTGACAATTTTGCTCCCATCATAATTCTTGCATAATTATTTAACATAAAACAAACCATTAATTATTCTCTGTTTTCCACTCAACTTATCAGGATTAAAATCATTTCCAACACACAATTATGGAGAATTTTTTTTTTTTTGGTCATAATTAAGATGGAATATAATACACACTTCCCAACAAAATAAGAGAAATTCTTTACACTTACGTGTTAAATATAATAACTATATATTCTATCTATCATATATATTATATTATATTTATTATCATACTTAAAATTACCATAGGTTTCTCTTCTCCTATATATAGGAATAACAATTTGAACCCGATCCGACGGGGATCCGCTCCCCCCAACCCCAATTAGAACAGTTTTTTCCTAAAAAATACCTCCGACGTGCCGGGGATGGTTTTAAAAAATAAATCCCCAACAAATTTCGGGCCGGGGATGGTGATACGTTCTCTAACCCTAGACCCGGCCCCGTTTCCCTCGATGTGAAATTACTATTATACCCCTCTATATATATAAACCAAAACCCTAAAACACAGTTACACAACCTTACATCACGCTCACACACAGCAGACTGACTCACCCCATCTCATCTCTCTCTCTCTCTCTCTCTCTCTCTCTCTCTAAAACCCTCTCATCATCACCGATCTCCTTCCCTCCGCTGTCCTCCTCTCCCTTCTTCCATCACCGCCGATATCTCTCTTCCTCCGATCTCGGCGAAAGTGAATCACCGCTGATCTCCATCCCTTCGCTGTCCTCTTCTACCTCCTGTCATCACCACTAATCTCTCTCATCGTCCGATCTCGGCAAAAGTGAATCATCGACAATCTCCCTCCTTTCGCTGTCCTCTCCCTCCTCCCATCACCACCAATCTCCCTCCTCATCCGATCTAGGCAAAAGTGAACTCAGATCTGCGCAACGATCAAGGCCAGAACAAGGTATCGCCGCTAGTGAATAAGGTGTCTCTCTCTCTCTCTCCTCCCCCCCCTCTCTCTCTCTAGTCTCACTCTTCTTCATCTCTTTTTGTAAATACCATTTGATTTTTACGGTATATATGTTGCGATTTGCTTGATTTTGTTTCGGATTCTAATATATCCTTCATATGTTGCGATTTGTTTGTAATTTACAGATTGATGTGATTTTTTGATATATCCTTCATTTACATATTGATGTAATTTACAAGGAAATGTACAAGTTAAAAGGAAACAGATTGGTTGTAATTACATTCCCTAAAAAACCAATCTATAGATTGCTTGTTAAAAGGAAACATATTGCTTGTAATTTTCTGTTTCCTTGGGATTTCCCTCAAAAAAATCACATCAAAAAAAATCGGTGATTTACAGATTGCTTGTAAAAATCAGTAATCAGTAATTTAGAAGGAAACAGATTGCTTGTAAACTTCTCATTGAGTAGATGATTGAATGTTATATGAAATGTTGTGTTTTTCTTAAATGTGTTTCATTGAATGTTTTTCTACAAATCCCAATTTCAAGCATCTCTGTGAATTTATCTTTTCTGTGTCTTCTCTCTGCCTAAAAAAACAAAAAAAAGGTCGGAGATTTTTCGGGGTTGGGAAACCCGATCCCCATTAAAGGAAGGAGGCGGGGGCGTGATGGGTTCCCCACCGAGGATCGGGGGCAGGGACGGAGAGTTTTTTTACATTCGAGGATCTGGGATAGAGAGTGTAATCCCCGGCCCCACCCCAGCCTGTTGTCATTCCTATCTATATAAAAGAGACTTGTATACATTGTTATTACATTCAATATAATATAAATTTCTTTCTCTCTTAAATATTATAACATGGTATCAGAGTTATAAGATTTAGGCCTGTATTTCTTTCTCACCAGCAGGCAGCCGACTGGCAATCTTGCCTTTGCTACCTGCTAGAGTTTTCTACACATATCCTCACTCCGCTCCATTTTCTAACTCCGACGACTTCGCCATACCATCTCTTTCTCGGCACTATCACCCAACAACCTCGTCTGACCCTTTGCATCTATGTTAAGGAGCATAGATGAGCACTCACGCTCCAACTATGTCCATCAACCTCTCTCTCTCTCTCTCACCTCCACTACCGACCAACACGTCATAGCCTGCCTCATCTTCGCTTCGTTCACCGGCATATGGCCTTTTCCAACCTTTCATCAACTTCTTTCTAGGTCACTCCAGCCATCACATCGTCCGCAATTGCGACCCTTCTTCGTTGCCTTCTTGATGATCGCCTCCTTGGCGCACAACCCAAGTCATCCCTATGGTGCACCACCCAAGCTGCTCCATGTGGCGTATCATTTGGGTTGATCTCTTGGCGCACTACCTAAGTCGCCCCCTAACACGCTTAGTCATCTGTTGCCATCATTATTTAGCACCACATCATAAGTTATGTGTTTGTCGTGCTTGCTGGTTCAACATCCAGTTCTCTACATTGGTCTGGCATGATCCTTTTAAACTATCTCGACATTGATTCTGGTTAGTCTCTACAACGGTCTGACATGACCCCTTAAATTGTCCCGACATTGATTCCGGTTAGTTCCTACAATAGTCTGGGATGACCTCGTAAACTGTCTCGACATTGATTCTGGTCAGTTCCTACAACGATCCAACATGACCTTAAACTGTCCCGGCATTAGTTCCGACCAGTTCTTACAACGATTTGACACGAACATAAACTGTCTTCTGATATTAACTCTAGCATCTAATCTATCTCAAGCGCCATTGCGCTCCCGTTCGAACTTCGCAATTAAGCTCCCATTCAGACTTTGCAATCTATTTGTCTTTTGTTTATTTATTTATTTTTTTAGTATTATTTCATGTTTTATTTTATCTCTCCAAACTCAAGTTAGTATCCCTTCTTGAGTTTGAAGGGTGTTAAATATAGTAACTATATATTCTGTCTATCATACATACCATATTATATTCATTATCATACTTAAAATTATCGTACTTAAATTTCTCTTTTGCTATATAAAAGAGTCTTATATACATTATTATTACATTTAATATAATACAAATTTCTTTCTCTCTTAAATATTATAACAATTTTTGAGGTGTGTTATAGCAATAATGTACCCAAACCACTAATAATATTCTAGGTGAGGATATTCGTTGCAACAAAAATGCACACACCAGGTAAAATGCCACCTGATAACAGTGGTATCTATCACTTCTCACCTATCTCTAAGGACTGCACTTTATCATTCCTTTCAAGCTCCCTAATTTCCTTTAGATTGTATTTAGATAAAGAATTTAGGTATAAATTTAGAAAGCAAAATGAAAAAAAGTAAGAGAAATATGAATAAAGTATAAATTATTATTATTTTCTATTTCTCTTTTTATTTTTACAAAATGTTTGGGAGCTCTAAATTAGAAGCTCTAAAAGAGCTCTAAGTGTGTGGGTTCTATAGTGATGGTGATATTTTGACTTTTATTTATTTATTCCCTAGTAGAGTTCCAAAATTAGAGAGATGTATCATTACTGTTATGTTATTTTTAAATTTCTATTCAAATTTATGATCCAAATACTGTGCTAAAAACTCAACATCCTCAGTTAACAAGACACTGAGGCTTTTGCGAGGGCTAAGGTTTCATTGGCCTTCTTTGAACCTAGATCTTCCTTATCACTAGCCTCTTTGGCCATGTTTGATTTAGAAGACTAATAGTGAAAGTATTAATGATCCCATTAAATTAGTGTGGTATTCACTATCCAATTGAATTAGTAGGATAAATTATCCCCTTATCCATTGTTTGATTTGCATTGAATAAGAAAACATATGAAGGTAAAAAAAATCTTTTTATTTTTTTTGCCAACTCAAGATATATAATCTCACCCCTACTCCATTACTAATAATCCTCCAAATTTGTTGGATTAATTAGTCATTGGATGAATAACCCTCACTACAACATATAAGAGTTTTAAAAACCAAATGTTTTTGGTCTCTAAAAGTGAAAATTTTGTTGCAAAAGACATTTAAGGAGCAATTTTTATCGTTATGAGGCTAGTCGCTAAAAGGTCATTCCGAAAAGTTAAAAACAAGGCTTTTAGTGACAAAATTTTGAAAATGTCACTAATAAATAGACTTTTAAGGACAAAACAATTTGGTCTCCAAATGGTTTATTTTTTGAGACAAAAATTTTGGTCCCAAAAGAATAATAATTCATCACTAATGTCCAATTTTTATTGCTAAAAATATAATTACAATACTTTTTGCAACAAAATTATTTGGTCCCTAAAAACTAATTTTGTCCCTAAATTTTGGTTTCTAAAACCTTAATTTTTTGTAGTGCCTAAAACAAAATTTGTAGCAATCCCGGTGGCGAAGCTTTCTCCAACCAGTTTCACTCTCTCCCTCCGGTGAGGCTTTCATTGCACTTCTTTGCTTACTACCACCGTCTGACACCGACGTACTTCACACCAGCCTTTTTGTAATCTAAACAATCATTCTTCAATGGTAGGCCGAAGTGCCTTCTTTCCTTTTCTGAATGCATTCTTTAATTTCTTCTTTCAACGTGTGTAGCAATCTCGGTTTCAATATATATATATATATATTTTTTTTTTTATGTTTTGCCACTTCGACCGACTCGGGGGGTCGAGGGGCGGCGCCCTTCGTGGGGTCCAAGGGCGCCACTTCAGAGTCATTGCCGGTCGGCTCGCCTGAGTTCGAGGGCAGGTGGCGGGTTGAGGCGGCGCCCCTCAAAACAAAAATTCATAATGCATTCGAAGTTACTTGATCTATGTCCGCAATTCACCACTTTATAAGCATTTGGACACGAAAATGTTTCCTCTCTCAGCGATGTGGGACTCAAAGAGTGGACGAAAGTGTTGTGCCAAACGACGTTGTTTGGTGTGTTTGTTGGAAGTCCCACATCGATTACAAGATACAATTGAAAGTGGACAAACTTCTATATAAGAGTAAGTGCAGAGGGTTAGCTTATCAGCTTCTATGGTTCTTTCTTGGTTTAATGAGCCATTACGAGCCGAGCTCAAGTTATAAATTTTAGTTGTGCCGACCTGGATTTTGGCCATAGTTCCATTGGGATTTTGGCCATAGTTCCTTCGCCAAAGTTGTGAAATTTCTCGAGGGCTTTGTGGTGTGTGGTGGAGATCGAGTTTCATCTCTTTTCATCTTCTCCATTTGAGCTCTGAATTTGAGGTAGGGATTCCTACTCATTCTTATGTGTTTTAACATAAATGTTGAGTTATTTGTATAGATGGTTTAATTTGGGAACTTAAGGTTGGAGTTGTATAATGTTGAAAACATGGGTTTTGTTCAATTGACTCATACCTGTGTGTTTTGGTTTTAAAAATGGAGATTATTGATGTTTTTGATAATATTTGAGCCTTTGGGTCAATATTGAGAAAAAGGGAAAAATGCCATGTTTGGGTATATTTGGGTCATTACTGTAATTAATGACAATTAATACGGAAATATGAAATTGAGTTGGAAATAATAAAATCGACTCAATATGAGGTAGAATGGTGGAGTTGGATTCTTTAATCACCCACTTTGAAAATGTTAAGATTATATATATCTGTTGTAGCATTTATTTTCTGTCCAGAAATAACTGCTTTGGGCTATCGGTGGAGGATAGTCTTGATTGTTGTAGACAATGCATGATGATTAGGCAAACTAAAACTAATCAATTGAATATGTCATCAAATATAGCGACTGGAATAATGCATTAACTTTATGTATTAATTGATTATATATGATCTACGTTTATATACATGTGTTGTGTGGGAGGAGATAGGGGATGTACTCCACGGTTTAAGGGAAGATAGGGGATGGACTCTTACACCGGATTTTGTGTGACATTGATACATCACTACAATGTGTATCAAGTGTTGATTATGGAAGTGTTTAAATTGATTTGATATAGCACTAAAATGTATATCGTTATCAATTGTGAAGTATAGAAGTGATTCTATGTTATGTTGATACAGCACCGAAATGTGTATCTTTCGTAAAGTGTGGAAATAGTTTATGTGTTATCGATACAGCATTAAAATGTGTATCCATCATGAATTTCGAAAGTGTTTTAAAGATGAGTCTTAACCTCATTAAGTTATTTGGCTAGGTGTTAAGCCTTGTTTTCAAACTCAAAGTTGAAAAAGAAATAGGAAATGAAATGTAACATGGACTTAATGTCATGAAACCGGAAATGTTAATTTGAGTCTTTATCTCAATTGAAATAGAAGTACTATTGATATGAGATATAATCTCACTTAAAGGGTGGCCAGGTTCTGAGCCAGGATTATGAATTAAGAAATGGTAATTATTATGAAACATGGATACATTTATCATGTAATTGAAATGGATTATGAATGGATATATATGAGTCAAACATTTATCGAATGCTTACGTTTTAGTTATTGCCCATATTATGTTTAGCATATCTCTACTGAGCTGTTAGCTCACCCTATACGGGAATATCATTTTCAGGTGCAAGTGAGATGTTACCTCCAAGGCAATAGCAAGGATGGACTCTCGGGAAACAAAAGTTTCCTATTTATGCTTTATGTGTTAACGTTTGTTATTTGTAAAGCCAAGGGCTTAAGATGTAATGAGTGAGACTCAATTTGTGTAACCAAGCAATGTCTTGGAAAGATGATAGCCTATATGGCATTTAATTGCTTGTTAAACAGTGAACGCTAATATATGAAAGTATGGTCTTTCTCATATTTATTCCGCATATGAGTTATCTTTATTGTAATTTTTGGGGGCGTTACAAAATTTCAAAGAAAACACAGGATTATTGGGTCAATGGATTAATAATTTCAATCCCATACTCTAATCCTATCAATCAAACATGCCCTTTGTTTATTAGAATAATCGAATAGTAATTCTACATATTTTGGGTTGAAAGGAATGACAAAGAAAACTTCTTTTCACTCCTTTCCATTTTTTTTTAATCTTTTAATTCGTTTGAAAATTTGCTTGCTTTACAGACTAGTATTTTCTCACCTATGTTTGGATTATAAATTTAAATAAAAATTTAAAAAATGCAAATAAAATATATGCTAAATTTTTTACAAAGATATATATATGTATATACTAGCGATTGGGCACACGCAATTCGTGTATAAACTCGTTTGGAGTTATAATATAAAATTTATATTTTTTCTAATAATGCACACAAATGTGATGATGTGAAATTGTTCAAAGAAGGCTGTACAAATACGAACAATAGAATATGTTTTGCTTCACCATTTAAAAAATATATATATATATATATATATTTGAAGACATAAACTTAAGCAAACAAACAAACTAATTTTATTGAAAATATAATATTTTTATTTTTATTTTTTTGAAAACAAACACACAAAATTAACCAACCAAACAAATCAATTTTTTCAAAACATAAATTATAAACACACAAACACAAAATTAAGAACATTGATTTTTAAAAATAAAACACGCACACAAAATTAAGTAAACAAACAAACCAAATTTTCAAAAACTGAATTTATACACAAAAGCAAATAAAAGCTTAAAAAAGTTAAACAGGAAAAAAAAGCCCCAAACTTTTTAAGTCCAAGTTCAAAAAATTGCACGTATTTTTTGCTTTGCAATTTAAGAAAATAAATAAATATAAAAATAAGTACACAAAATAGAAAAAAAAATACAAATCCAAAGCACATAGAACAATGATTTTTTTTTTTAAAAAAAAAACACACACACACACACACACACACAAAAACAATCAAACCAAATTAAAAAAAAAAAGAAGAAGGAATTTATACCCAAAAACAAACAAAAACTTAAAAAAGTGAACGAAAAAACCCCAAACTGTTTAAGTCTAAACAATTGCACACATTTTGTGCTTCACAATTTTTAGAAAAAAAAAAATGAATATAAATATACAGAAGCACACAAAATAGTGCAGTACATACCCAAGACAGCCCCGTTTGTTTTCAGAAGTAAAATGGAGAGGATTGATAGTGAGGGGATTGATAGTGAGGGGATTAAGTAAAATTATATTTGTTTTGATGATAGTTGTTAGTGTAAGAATTGTTAAATTATTTTTATATAAAATAAATATAAAATATTAAAACAAATAAAAAAAATACAAAAACATTAAACATTAATGTTAAAAAAAAATGGCCAACATGTAAAAAATACAAAAAAAAATTAAAAAAATTCCAAAAAATACAAAAAAAATTAAACATTAATGTTAAAAAAAAATGCCCAATATGTAAAAAATAAAAAAAATTCTAATCCGACGGACTACTTTTTTAATACCACCTCCACCCTCTCCATTCCAATCTCCCTTCCAAGGTCTATCTAATACCAAGGGATTAGGAGTCCCCTCTCTTTCTCTCAAAACAAACACCTCATATAGTGGGTCCCACCTCACTATCAATCTCAATCCCCTCCCTATAACCTCAAACAAACGAGGCCATAGTTAAAAAGATTTGATAGACATAAAGAAAAATAAACAGTACAAATTTGATATACACAAAGAAAATTAACAATTTAAAAATAAAATCATAGCAATTAAATGCACTTATATACAAATTTTACTGAAATTCCACACCTGGGCCAAATTGAAATGTAGAATCCTAAAAAAAAATTGAGTTCAAAAAATATAGGAAACAAACAAAAGTGAAACAGGGAAAGAAATATACAAAATAGAAAATAAACTAAAGATTAACAAATTGAAACAGGGGATAACAACTAAATAAATAAATTGCACAAACTTGAATAAAAAAATATAAAAACATAAAAATACAAACCTAAGAAAGCTCTCTGTATTTTCTTATTCTTTGCTTCTTCTTTTTTTTTTTTTTTTAAAAAAAAGAACCTAATTACATAATGAAATTTTTTAATGAAGAAAATAAAAATGTAACTAACAATATTACGATTACAGTGTAAGATAAGCAATAGCTATGTACTTTAAATAACTACTTCACAAACTTACAAGAGAAATATAAGATTGCAATGTTGTTGAATAGTCTTTCCCTCCCCCCCAACCAAAACAAAACAAAAAAAAAAAAAAAGAAAGAAAAAAAATAAATTCTGCACAGTGAATAGTTTTGGCTTCAGTGACCACCCCTCCCAGCATTTTCTAATGTGATAGTGAATCCATCTAGGGCCTTGTCACCCATCTTTGCATAAGCCTCACAACCCTTCACATCATCAAAGGTAGGAGTGTAAAATGGCCCGCGGCCTGTGGGCAGCCCGAAACTCGCCAGCGGCCCAAGATGGGCGCGGCCCGTTTGGGCCCAGGCCCGAGCGCCTAGGCTAGGGCCTGGGCCATTGTTTTGAAGCCCGATCTGGCCCGTAGCCAGCCCATCGACCCTCTTGAAACCCATTCAGGGCCCGGCTTACGCCGAGGCCCAATGTATTTTTTAGTGGAAAATAATAAAATTTTGGTAGAAAAAATTTAAAAAAATAAAAAAAATGGTCAAGCCCGCCCAAGCTCGAGGCGAGACCCAGGCCGACCCACCCAAGGCTTGAATACCCATGGGCTTGGGCTTGAGCTTGGTGCTGGGCCTAATTTTTTGGCCCGTGGCCTAGCTCGACCCAAATTTTGGTGAGAGCTCGCGAGGCCCAACATGTCCAGGTTGGGCAGGGTCGGGCCGAGCCAAATTTACACCCCTAATCAAAGGGCCTTTACAACCAATCACATGTCTGTAGGGCACTATCAAAAGAGACTCCGCCTAACATCCATAAAAAAAATGTAGTTTCATGAAAAGCAAGTTTTAGAACTTTTTAGTAAAGATGTTGAAACTGGTTTAAAATTGCACATGAGTTTGGAGATGTAGGGAGTGGGAAAGTGAAATTGATTGGTTTTTGAAAAATCTAGAAATCCCCTAGATATTGATTTGTGATTATGTAACAATTTTAAGTAGTATATAACAATCCCAATCAAACAATCAAGACAAATCAACACAACGATTTTAACGTGGAAAAACCACAATTGGACACCTCCAACTGTGATTAAAAAACCACGGGCAACAGCCACAAAACAATCCACTAAGAAGATTTAAAGGAATTACACAGGTATACTCTCAATTACCTAGCGAATCCACGCCTAATTGAACCAACCTCTATGTGCCTCTTCCAACCCCGTCTTCACCTCGGAATTGTCTTTACGATGAGCCACTCCAGAATCCACCGAAGCTTCAGGCTCAAATTCTTCAGAATCCACCGAAGAACAACTCTCTCTCTCTTGTGTATAACAAACAAAACCTTTGATGTACTCTCTTTAAACCATGAGTTGAATACTCAATAAAACATCAAAGAAAACTAACAAAATATCCCCAGATATAAACCTTAAGAACCAAAAAGAAGATCTGGAGGAATTAAATAGTTTTGGAAGAAAACCAACTATTTATAGAAAATCCAAAAGTAATCCTAGTTTTGGAAGAAATCCAATTACTTATAGAAATCCAAAAGTAATCCTTGTCAAACGGGATTGCCAATAATAAAACCTAACAATCTCCCCCTTTGGCAATGCCGTGACAAAACACACCTAACAAATAAAATCCTAATCACCCGAACCCATTACAACCAACAAACACAAACTTCTTTCTCAAGATTAAGATCTGCAAAACAGCTATTAGTGCCACAATCTCCAAAACAACTATTAGTGCCACAAGAGTATATGAAAAAGCAATAAACATATGACAAGATTATCTTGAAGCATGAGATGGAAAACATGAATAGATGCGGCTTGAAGATTTTAAGAACATGTACCATGGATAGATGAAAACTAAGACTTATGCACCCGACACATGACATGAATACATGAAATCCTAAGACACACTGGACAACATTAATCCCCTCCCCCCTTTTTTTTTCACGAATTGACAAAGGAAGCTCAAACAATAAAGAAGCCAATGCAAAGCAACATGCAAACCAACTAATGCCAATTTCCGGTACCAAACAAAACAAAGTGTTCATGCTAACAAACTCTTGCAATGATAAACCAAACTCCCCCTCACTAAAAGCAACCACAAACACTACAAACAGTGAACAAGAAAAAAATGACAAAAATAATATGGTGGAGCAAGCAAGGAATTTCAGAGTTGTACCTTAAAACACACAAGATTATCCAAGAAGCACAATTACTTGAAAACACAATGTGCACAGCCTGTAGAAGATTCCTCATAAAGAAAGTGATGCATTATGTGAAAAGCATAGATCCCATGAGAAAAGTGTGTGTGTGACTCTTGGAGTTCGACAAACACAAGATTCAAATCCTAGTAGTGATATGAAAGCTGGACCTCCGATAAGAGAATCTTAGTACAACTAAGGAAAGTCAAACCACTAGGAATCAAGGGGTGTTTAGTGAGTAAAGGCGGAGGCTCCCCCTCAATCAATGAATCATTTTTTTTTTCCTTTTTTTTTTTCATATCTTTTTCTTATCTTTTCTTTTCTTGCTTTTGCACATCTTTTCTTTCTTTTGCACACTCATTGGCGGCTGACACGCTCAAGAGTATGAAAACCGAACCAGAGAAGCATGGATATAATAAGGATGGCCTGGTTGGTGACTCTGAGGTAGCCTTTTCCTCATGCCTGGACTACAAGGAATAGAGGTGAAAGCCGTGGAGATGCAAAAAGAAGGAAGATGGTTAAGAGACTCAACATCACCCATGATATGCTAGTATAGGTCAATTCCTCAAGAAAAGTAAAAGATACAATGCCAGAAGTCCATAGAGAAAAATAATCACTAAGGCGGAAGACTCCAAAATTTGCTAATCCAAGAGTGTGTACAGAATGAGACATACTAATCAAAGAACATACACTCCAAAATGAGTAATGACCATAGAAAGCACACACATATTAACATGTAATGGTTATTCTCATCAATTCCAATATGCACCAAGGACTGCTCAAAAATTTCAAGCTTGCAAAACCATACTAAGAAAATCTTTTTGGATATATATATATATTTTTTTTTCATTTTTTTTTTCTTTTTCTAAACAAAGCAAGACATAAAACGAACATGCACACATATTTTTTTTTTATTAAAAAAAAACACAGAAACCCAAAAACTAAAACAAATTAACACAAGTCAAGTTTTCTCACCCAAACCGCTTTAGTATAAACAAAGTTGTGAGCGTTGCAGTTCTTGGGTGGTGTCTTGACGTTGTGGTTCCCTTTGTTTTCAATGGGAACCCGTCATGACTTGGTTTCCAACTTCTTATTTTTAGGTCTAGGCAAATACACTCTCCTATGTAACTTATAACAATAAGGGCGAATATGACCATGCATACCACAATGATGACAAATAAAAACAGGGTGTACCTTCTTTTCTTTTACCTTACCAACTCTAGGAAGTTTGAGAAGTACATCCTTATGTTGAATTTTTTGTTCTCCCTTTCCTTGAGTTCTTGTATCATGAGATGTACATGCACTCTGTTTTTGCTCTTTGTTATCACCAAAGCCAATGCCACTCTTGTCAGAACAAATTTGTTGAGACCCAATGATATTGTCCAAAGTCTTTGATCCTCTGTTCCAAAGACCAATGGTTGCCATAGCACACTTGAGTTCTTCCTTTTTCTTGATCATCAGTTCTTCCAAAGCAACTTGAGACATCTCAAGAGATTCAATATTTTCTTCATATGTTGCATAAATTTGTTGTAGCTCATTCCTCTCTGTCTCACAAGTCAAGAGTTTTGCACAAAGAGCTTGTCGATCATTAAAAATCTTAAGGGCATCATTCCTAGCCTCGGAAATTTCTTTTTTTAACTTGACATTCTCACTTTCACATGTTTTGAGTTTCTTTGTGAGTTTGTCATTCAATTTGAATAAGTTAAGAGACTCCTTATACAACTTTTGATATGCTTGATGAAGTTCTTCATTTTCACTCCCCGAGGATTCGTCAAGTAGGGGTGGTCGAACCATAGAATTTCCCTCACGAATTGAATCCATTATCATAAATCAAACAAGATCTCGTTCTAAAAGAATTTTTTTTGGGAAAAAAAAAAAATAGAACGACCTGCTCTGATACCAATTGAAAAATCTAGAAATCCCCCAGATATTGATTTGTGATTATGTAACAATTTTAAGCAGTATATAACAATCCCAATCAAACAATCAAGACAAATCAACACAACGATTTTAACGTGGAAAAACCACAATTGGACACCTCCAACTGTGATTAAAAAATCACGGGCAACAACCACAAAATAATCCACTAAGAACATTTAAAGGAATTACACAGGTATACTCTCAATTACCTAGCGAAGCCACGCCTAATTGAACCAACCTCTATGTGCCTCTTCCAACCCCGTCTTCACCTCGGAATTGTCTTTACGATGAGTCACTCCAGAATCCACCGAAGCTTCAGGCTCGAATTCTTCAGAATCCACCGAAGAACAACTCTCTCTCTCTTGTGTATAACAAACAAAACCTTTGATGTACTATCTTTAAACCATGAGTTGAATACTCAATAAAACATCAAAGAAAACTAACAAAATATCCCTAGATATAAACCTTAAGAACCAAAAAGAAGATCTGGAGGAATTAAATAGTTTTGGAAGAAAACCAACTATTTATAGAAAATCCAAAAGTAATCCTAGTTTTGGAAGAAATCCAATTACTTATAGAAATCCAAAAGTAATCCTAGTTTTGGAAGAAATCCAATTACTTATAGAAATCCAAAAGTAATCCTTGTCAAACGGGATTGCCAATAATAAAACCTAACAATAACACAGGTATACTCTCAATTACCTAGCGAATCCACGCCTAATTGATCCAACATCTATGTGCCTCTTCCAACCCCGTCTTCACCTCGGAATTGTCTTTATGATGAGCCACTCTAGAATCCACCGAAGCTTCAGGCTTGAATTCTTCCGAATCCACCGAAGAACAACTCTCTCTCTCTCTTGTGTATAACAAACAAAACCTTTGATGTACTCTCTTTAAACTATGAGTTGAATACTCAATAAAACATCAAAGAAAACTAACAAAATATCCCCAAATATAAACCTTAAGAACCAAAAAGAAGATCTGGAGGAATTAAATAGTTTTGGGAGAAAACCAATTATTTATAGAAAATCCAAAAGTAATCCTAGTTTTGGAAGAAATCCAATTACTTATAGAAATCCAAAAGTAATCCTAGTTTTGGAAGAAATCCAATTACTTATAGAAATCCAAAAGTAATCCTTGTCAAACGGGATTGCCAATAATAAAACCTAACAGTTTTAATTTGTCATTTTACCCTTAATTACAAACTGATATAAGTGTAAAAAGTTAAGAACATTTTTTTAAAAAAAAAACTCTAAAATAATGATTTCAAGATTTCAAAAAAGTTGTTCCCTTTTAATATTAACAATTATAAATAGATAGATATATGTTACTTTTGTCAATTTTCTAATTCTACTCTACCTCCTCCAGATGGACAGGACATGACATGACCCAACTAGGTCACCAAACGGGCTTTTCTCCAACATGAAAAAAGGCCCAATATCTTCTACATGAAACCCTAACGATGCATTTAGGTCCAAACAATTAGGGGATCCACTCTCCAGTCCATCCGTTTTTAATTAGATGAAAACGTGTTAAAGTCTGTATAATGTTAATATGGGTGTTTGGGAAATGGATTTTTTTGTAGGTTTTTTTAGTTGTATGATATTAGTGGAAATTTTTTTTTTTTTTGTGTTTGGGAAGATAGTTGAGTTTTTTTGTGGTTGGATGTGATGTTTGTGAGAGAAAAAGTGAAATGATTATGGAATTTGATGTGATATTTTGTTTGGATTTGTTTTTTTATTTTATTTTGTAACCAACTTATCTTTTAGTGAAAAAAAAAACCAAAAAACCGAATTCCCAAACAGCGCAATGAAATATAAATTAAATTTTTTTTTTACTTTTAAAGTTTTTATTCAAATCTATAATTTAAATAAAGTTTTAGCATGCATATCAATCCCCACTTCATCATCACTTTGCCTAAATCCAGACTAGATTGGAGTGGACTATTTGGACTTGTGAGGTTCACCACAGGCTACGTTTTGTTGATGCAAATCGTTTATTTTGTCTAATACTTTGTGTATTTTACAAAATAAATTAGATTGATTTGATAATTGTAACTCGTTCAATTTATTATTTTTATCAACAAAAAAATGTATGATTTATTTTTTTAAAACACAATTGTCGTCCAGTTTTTTAATAAAAAACAAGATAAATTGAACAATACAGTTATCGGATCAACTTAATTTTTTTCTAGATGAAATACATAAAACACCCTACAAAATAAACGATTCAAATCATTGAAACAAAATCCATAGTGAGTCTCACGGGCTCAAACAACTCTCTCTAATCTAGATTTTAAACTGAAAGAAATTCTTTGTCTTAAAATCTAACATTATTGTTTCGTAAATTTCTCCTTTTTTTTTGATAATATATAATAAACCGTTTCACTCAAGTCTTTTTCCACCATGCAGTAAATAGTGACCATGTGTGCCAACACTTGTCAAGGAAGACTTGCAATAAATAGTTTCCAAGGAACGTACACACCACGTGTGAACCTCCTACTCTGGGAGTCCTAAACGAAAATTTCAATTAAAAAAAAATAAATAAATAAAAAAGATGGTGTCCATTGCTCAAACTTCGAGGAAAATGGGTTGAGCATCATAATCAAGCTCTCTACAATAGCTTAAGCTATTGTAGAGAGCAAAAGTCAAGAATATGTGCTCCATCAGACTCAACAAATTAATTCTAGGACTAGCTATTATTTATATTTGCTATAGAAACTCAACAGCTTTGTTGAGTTACTGTTTATTGGCTATTCTATTTTTTATTATATTTTCTAGAGTAAAATTGGGCCAAAATCATTAAACCAGTCGTCCATCCTAATGTCCTTCCGGATGTCCCGTGAGTGCCTGTAGCAGAAGAAGAAAAATACCCGAAATTAGCCTAACTGGTCGACCTGCCGATCAACGGCAAATTTTTTTTTTTTTTTTGAATTATTTGGGTGGCACATCATCAATTTAATAATAAAAAAAAAAGAATAACAAATATAATGAGAAAATAATAATTTAATAGGATTGAGTTAGAATAGAGAGTTTGATGTAGTAAGTACTAAAAAAGTGACTAGTTAAAATAATAAAAGTAAATTTTAAGTTATAATTTAATTCAAAATTTATTAAGACTGATGCAGATGCTCTAAGAGGAGGAAACATCCACATCAAATAGGAAACATCAAAGGGTTGAAAGAGTAGGGAACATCAATGGGTTGAAGTCCTGTTAAAAAAAATCAATGGGTTGAAGTGAATACCATATATGGCTGGCTCACAGTCACATATACACGGAAGCATCAAATAAATTAGAAAAAATTAAAATGGGAAAACAATAAATCAGAGCAAATTTGAAAAAAAAAAAAATTACAAATCATTGATAAATTTTAATAATTAAGTTTATAAATTTTTTTGATGAATATGTAATTATTTTGACAAAGTATCTATGATTTGTAATTTTTCCAATTAAAAATTAGTGGTAACTTTTAAAAATTATTACAAATTCATAAAAATATTTAAAATTTTAATTATTAAAATTTATAAGTTTTACCACTAATTTGTAATTTAATTTTTTTTTACACTGTATTTCTTATTTTCCCAATAAATTGTAGCATCTCATATTTTAAAGGTTCTACTAGTGGACACCATCTTTTGAATTATAAGATTTAAAAGAAATTTTCATTAAATTTTCATTGACGGTACCCATCTTTTGGAAGAAATCTTCATTTTTATTGACTCAAAATCAGTCTTTCGCAACTTTTTCAATAAGAAATTCTTTCGATACACACTCCTATTTTGTTATTCATTTTTGTAATACATATTATATATTTTGTGATAAATATTGCATAATGTTTTAATAGAGTTAAGATGATTTTTTATTTAGAAATGAAATTATATATTTTAGGAAAAATTATTTATAAGTCCTATTATGAAAACTTGTTTAGTGTGAAATTCTGTGAAACTTCTTGTAGAGTCTAAAGTCCTATTTAAATAGGAATGTATTCCATGAGATCCTATATTGTGTAAATCAATTATAGTAGTGGATTATTATATTTTTACTTTGTTCCATTATTGTACGTTTTATTCTCTCTCTCTCTCTCTCTCTCTCTCTCTCTCTCTCATATATCACGTTTGGTTTGAGATGTTACATAGGGATGATCATTTTCCCCCGCCCCGCCCTGCCCCGCATCGCATGGATTTTCTCTGCCCTGATTAAGAAATGGGATGGGAACGAATTTTGCTTCCCCCGCCCCATTTCAACCGAACCCTGCCCTGATTATATTTATTAAATATATCATATGTATATAATATATATAATTTATTTATTTTTCATTATAATAAAGTTAAAACACTAAAATATTATACTTAATATTATTTTTTATTCATTTATTTTCTATCTTATATAATATAATTTTCATTAAGTATAAATTATTATTCATAATATACTATATTATCAATCATTTTTATTAATATTTTTATTTTCTAACTTAAAAAATTAACCTTCCTTCCGTTACGCACCCGCCCCGATTCCATCACCCCCAATTTACCCCGCCCTCAATATGATACGAGGTGGGGACGAATTTCTATAAACCCGTCTCCAAACTCGACCCGTGAGTATCCCTACATGTTACATTTAGGACGTTACAGTTGTTAATTGAAAATTTAAAATGTGAACAATAGTGGAGTATGAGAATGTCACGTTGGGTTTGTGATAATATATGTTATATTTAGGAAGTTACTGTCACGACCCAAACCAGCTCCTATAGGTTTAGCATCGTAACCGGCCAGTAATCCTTGGATTACCAAAGGCCTTCCTGTATAATCAAAATAATCGGGACTTGCGGAAGCAATAAACAAAACACCAATAGTCCAACGAGCTGTGTATCTATATGAACAAATAATCACATGCGAAAGCGTTAATTTACGCACTTACATTACATAACATATAATGCAATATCTTATACAAAAACAAATGTACAGCTAAAAAATGTATAACATAACCAAAAGCTTGCTAACGGCCTTCCAGGCCTAGCCCCAACTCGGAGGCACCCAAAACACTTGGTAGGCTTCAAAACAGTGGCTCGGTAAAAACCCTCCTACACTTGCCCTCCAGAACGCTCACCTATTATAGCGACCCCGGTCTTTTCCCATTTGATTATCATATTCGGACTTATGTTTCATAGATTCGATGGTCTTACTATTGTTGTTGTTGTCCTTTAATTCCTTATTCTTGAGTTATAGGATGTTTTGGGCAGGATGATTGCAGGTTGGTTGGGTTTAGAAACCAAGTGTTGATGTTCAGTTTTTGGCTTGGTCGCTCGAGCGAGCTTCTCTTCGCTCGAGCGAGGTCCTTATTTTTGGTTCTTCGCTCGAGCGAGCATTTCTTGGCTCGAGCGAGAGTTGCGTCCAGTACCTAGACCTGAGGGCAGTGTATCTTGGCTCGGCGAGCGAGCCGGTTTGTCTTTGGCTCGGCGAGCTTCTCTTCGCCGAGCGAGGTCGATTCTTGTGTCCGTCGCTCGGCGACCAGTGTCTCGCCGAGCGAGCTTGTCCAAGATATAAACACAAAGAATGGATTTTTAAGCAATTTTTCATCCTCTTTTGATCCCAAACCCTAATTCCGAGTTCTCTTCTGCTCTAAACACCTTCTCTCCTAGGATTGATCTAGTTAGGGTGTGTTTTTACCCTAGTTGCTTTACAAAAAAGATAGAGGGGAGTGAGGGCTTTCATTTAATCTGAACAAACTTGAATTTGGAGCACTTTGGAATTTGGGCTATCATCTTCGTCTTCTTCTTTTGGGTTCTTTGCTTCGAGGTAGGGATTTCCTACTCCATTTATAATGCGTTTAATCCTAAGTGGTGGTATTTTGGTATGTGGGGGTAGTTTGGGAATTTTGGGAGAAACCTTAGGGTTTGTTATAGATTAATTTATATAATTAATTTAAGGGAAAATTGTGATATTGGGTTTAAATCATGAAATTGGGGAACTTAGTGATTTAACGATGTAATTGAGTAATTTAAATGCTTACTTATGAGAATGATGAAATTTCAATTGTGTTGTTATATTTATTTCTTGTTTAGAAATAATTTTTTTGGGCTATCGGTGGAGGATAGCCATTGATTGTTGTAGACCCTGCATGCGGCTTAGGTATAACTGAAATTGAGTCATTTATCTGACTGTTGAATTAATACAGAATATTCGTGTATTGATTATATGTTGTGTATGTCAAGTATTGATTATGTTGCATATGCATTTGGTCTTGGAGGAGATAGGGGATGAACTCCACGGTTTAGGGGAAGATAGGGGATGGACCTCTAAACCGATTTGTTGGGAGGAGATAGGGATGGACTCGAAGAGCATCTCATATGTGGGTGCTTATTGATGATGAAATATTTCATTTCTTGTTATTATGATACATCACCACCATGTGTATCGGGGAAGTATGGAAGTGAATTTGATTAAGACCGGTATAACACCAAAGACGTGTGTTTATTATGTTATAAGAAAGGTTTAACCTGATTTGTTATCCTTGTTGAGTTGTTTGGCCAGGTTCTGAGCCATGTCTGTGTAAATGGAAAGGAAAAGGTGTCATAGACCATGTGTCATAGACAACGTAGGCATTCGTGTCAATAAATTGTAAATTGATTATCTTGTGTTAACCATGTATCCGGTACTACTGCTTTAGTTAATTCTTATGCTTGGTTTAGTATTTCTCTACTGGGCTGTGGCTCACCCTATATGGGAACTTCATTTTCAGGTTCAGGTGGTTCACTACCTCCAAAGACTTAGCTTGTGAGGATTTGGACATGAAGACTTGTTTTATTTGTTTTAGTCGTTTTATTTGAATTATGTAAACATTCAAGCCTAGGGCTTTATTTGTTTTGAGTTAGAACTCATGGAATTGTGTCCAAGTGTTGGCTTGGCAAGATGTAAGCCCATAGGGCATTTATTATGATGTTTTTATCTTATGGTACTCTGATGAATGAAATAAGATACTTTATTTCTTTATAACTCCGCATGTTAATATTATGTATTATGGGTTTATTTTGAGGGCGTTACAACTTGGTATCGAGGCGTCTGGGTTGAATACTTTGGGTACGTGGGAAGTGATTAGTATCACAATGGGTTCGTCTCGCTTGATAGAGACTTAGTGTAATGATTGCATGCTTATATGATAACATGTTTATGTGACTATGTGGGTATGGAATGTAGTTTCTAGGATGTTGATTGGACCCTTGAGTCTCTGAAAGTCTTGTTGGAAAGGCACTTGATCAATGTTGTTTCCAATCGGATCTTTAGTGACGCCTCGGGACTATCATTATCCAGGAATGAAATTCGTAGGTGCTTATGTGATTATGTGCTTATGTGGTGTGATTTATTGTTGTCCAATGTATTAGGACGCGAGTGTCATAGTTTTGGCATATTGTTTAGAGTGCTAACGTCTTTGTTTCCTTTATTAGGATGTCAGGACGAGGACGAGGTCGTGGTAGGCGTGGTAGGCAGGCCAGGCAGGAAGTGCCTATACCGGAGGAAATTCCGGCGATTCAGAGGGTGTTGGCGAGCCAATGTGGCGAGCCAAAGAGGCCAACGAGCTATGGGCGCTTTAGCCCGAGAGAGATAGCAGGGCATTCAGGAGTCAAGAGGCATTCTCCGAAATGAGAATCAGCTCGGTTGTTGTTACGGATCAGGACCCTCCTTTCAAGAGGGAGTTTTTTCGCTAATCTGGATGAATTTGTGGGTGATCCAAAAGAGCCGCTAAAGCCGATGAATGGCTCGAGCATAACGAAAACATTTGAGATGCTTGGCATCGAAGATGAGGTTGAAAGTGACCTTGGCATCGTTCGGTGAAGGAGATGCGATGGTGGAAGTTCACCAAGGGTCGATTGGAGGTACTTGGAAGGCGTTTGTTGATGCTTTTCAGAGAAGTACTTGTCTCCAAATTTCAGAGAAGTTGAGAGATCGATTCGCGCCTAAAGCGAATAGTTTATCGATGGGTGAGTTTGAGGCCTCATTTACTAGTTTGTCGAGTTACTTTGAGTTAGTGGCGTCTGAGGAGCGCCGGTGTATTGAGTTTGAGAAGAAGTTGAGGCGTGGCCTCATGCTGAGAGTTGACGGATCTATGATTAGGGATTTTGGACGATTGGTTGATGCAGCAGCCCATACTGAGACTATGATGCAAGAGGAGGAGGAAGGGCAGAAAGGCTCCAAGAGGAGTCAGGATGGCCAGGGTGAGGGCAGAAGACAGAAGGGTTTCATTCCTCAGCAGCCTCAGAGTAGCTTTTCTAGATCTACTTTTCCAGTGCCGTGTGCTAGTTACGGGAAAAGCGATCGAGAGACATTACTGTTTCAAGTGTGGTCACCGGGCCACAAGTCTCCAGGTTGTCCTCGAGGGAGGAGTTCGAGAGCAGTATCTTCTTCGGCTCGATCGCAGAGCCAGAGTCATGGCAGAGGTCAGCCGCTCTCTTGTTTTCAGTGCGGTCAACCGGGGCACATGAAGAGGTTTTGCCCACAGTTGGGTGGCACGTCTGGTGCATCTGGTTCGAGGCAAACTCAGAGTCACCGCTCACTGTCGATTCGAGCCTCAAGGGCCAATCGAGGGCTTCATCGTCCAATCTGACAGCCTTTCTGCTCCGAGGTGAGCAGTTGATCGAGGTCGTCTGGGCGTGTATCTTTATCACAGAGGATCTTGTACCGCTCCGTCGGTTGAGAATACCTTCTTGTTTTGCAATTCAGTTGCTAGTGTTTTGATCGATACGGGTGCATCTCATTCGTTTGTGTCTGCTGAATTTGCATCTGTTTTGGAGTTGGAGTTAGCACAGTTAGCGTCTCCTATTTGTGTAGTGTCACCTCTTGGGGGTGAATTGATTTTGAAACAAGGTGTTAGGGGTTGTGATATAGAGGTCGATGATCATAGAATCCCTTTCTCTTTTGTAGTTATGCCCATGAAGGGCTTTGATGTTATTTTGGGTATGGATTGGTTGTCGTCATACCGGCGCTATTGATTGCTACCGTCACGAGGGTCACTTGTTGCACCGTGAGCGGAGTGTTTTCGTTTCTGGGGATCGGGTTGATAGTGTTTTGCCACGGGTTATGATCTCATGGCGAGTGAGCTTAGTGATCTACAAGCTAGTCTATCGACTAATGAGCGTGATGATACACAGATTGTATCGCCGAGGGTGGTTTGTGAGTATTGGGACGTTTTCCCGAGGATCTTGTTAGTTTGCCACCTCGGAGAGATTGAGTTCTCTATTGATTTAGTGCAAGACGCAGCCGATTTCTATGGCACCTTACCGTTTTGCCCGGCCGAGTTAGTTGAGTTGAAGGTTCAACTCCGTGAGTTGTTAGATAAGGGCTATATCCGTCCTAGTGTTTCAGTAGGAGCACCGCCCTCTTTGCTAAGAAGAAAGGTGGTGCTTTGAGGCGTGTATAGATTAGGAAATTGAATCGGGTTACGGTTAAGAATAAGTATCCTATGCCCCGTATTGATGATTTGTTTGACCAGTTGAAGGGTTCCCGTTGTTTCTCTAAGATAGATTTGAGATCAGGTTATCATCAGTTGAGAGTCAGGGAGGAGGATATTCCGAAGACGGCATTTCGTACGCGGTATGGCCACTATGAGTTTCTGGTGATGCCGTTTGGGCTCACCAATGCACCGGCAGTGCTTATGGATTTGATGAACCGGATCTTCCGGGAATTCTTAGATCGTTTTGTGGTCGTCTTCGTGGACGACATTCTGATTTATTCACCTTCGAGGGAGGAGCACGAGGAACACTTGAGAGTGGTGCTTGAGTTACTTAGAGCCCATAAGCTGTATGCTAAGTTCGGGAAGTGTGAGTTCTAGCTAGAAGAGGGTGAAGTTCTTAGGCCATGTAGTTTCTGGGGAAGGGGTGTCTGTTGATACATCCAAGACTGAGGCAGTGCAAGATTGGGCACAGCCTAAGAGTGTGTTTGAGATCCGCAGTTTTCTGGGATTAGCGGGGTATTACCGTCGGTTCGTGAAAGATTTCTCCAGGTTAGCTTCACCGTTGACTAGATTGACTCGGAAGGGAGTCAAATTTGTTTGGAGTGAGACTTGTGAAAAGTCATTTCAGGAGTTGAAAGTTAGATTGACTACCGCTCCGGTCTTGATTATTCCGGAGAGAGGGTTGGGTTATGCAGTCTATTGTGATGCCTCACGAGAGGGTCTTGGTTGTGTGTTGATGCAAGAGGGGAAAGTGGTTGCCTATGGCTCACGTCAGTTGAAAATTCATGAGAAGAATTACCCACGCATGATTTAGAATTACTTGTTGCAAATTGATTTTTGCCTTGAAGATTTGGAGGCATTATCTTTATGGTGAGAGGTTCGAGGTATTCTCGGATCATAAGAGTCTGAAATATCTGTTTACACAGAAAGACTTGAATTTGAGGCAGAGGAGGTGGATGGAGTTCATTGAGGATTATGACTTTGAGTTGCACTATCACCCGGGAAAGGCCAATGTTGTGGCCGACGCCCTTAGCAGGAAATCTGTTGGTGACATAGCTAGTATAGCCATCCGAGAGTGGGAGATGTTGGGTGCACTTGGGGAGTTTGATTTGCTTCTGGGCGAATCCGTAGAGGCTGCGGCCTTGTCTTCTGTTGTTGCGCAGCCTACACTTGTGACTCGGGTGTTAGAGGCTCAGAGGGGTGATTTGGAGGTAGAATCTCTTCGAGAGAAGATTTCCAGTGGGAAGGTTGAGAAGGGTTTGACGGTGTATCCCAACCTGAGTGTGAGATACCGAGACCATTTGTTTGTGCCGGAGTCTTGCCGAGAGGAGGTACTCCGAGAGTTTCATCATTCGCGCCTTGCGGTGCATCCGGGAGGCACTAAGATGTATCGGGATTTGGGTCGCCAGTTTTGGTGGCGGGGTATGAAGAGAGATGGCGACTTCAGATCTAAGTGCCTTACTTGTCAGCAAGTGAAGGCCGAACACCAGAGGCCAGCGGGTTTGTTGCAACCCTTGCCTATTGCCGAGTGGAAGTGGGAGCATGTCACTATGGACTTCGTTGTGGGTCTTCCGAGGACTCAGCGGGGTAGTGACGCTATTTGGGTGGTTGTAGACCGGTTGACGAAGTCGGCGCACTTCATTCCTATGCGTGTTAGAGATACGGTAGACCATCTTGCCGACTTATATATCAGGGACATAGTGAGGTTGCACGGGGTCCCAGTGACGATCGTCTCAGATAGAGATCCTCGTTTTACTGCCAGGTTGTGGCAGAGTTTGCAGAGTGCTTTAGGCACTAAGTTGACTTTTAGCATGGCTTATCATCCTCAGACTGACGGGCAGTCCGAGCGTACTATTCAGATCCTTGAGGATATGCTTCGGGGTTGTGTTCTCGACTTTAGTGGGTCGTGGGAGAGGCACTTGCCATTAGCGGAGTTTGCCTACAACAACGATTTTGATCTAGTATTGGTATGGCACCGTTTGAGGCCTTGTATGGCCGACCGTGTAGATCTCCAGTTTGTTGGGCCGAGGTGGGTGATGCACCTTTGTTGGGTCCGGAGTTAGTAAGGGAAACGACGGAGAAAGTTGAGCTTATCCGTAAGAGGCTCATTCTGACCCGTCGTCGCCGAAATCTTATGTCCGTGAGGAGGAGACCTTTGGTGTTTGAGGTGGGTGATCATGTCTTTCTGAAGATATCACCCAAACGAGGTTTGATGAGGTTTGGGAAGAGCGGGAAGTTGTCCCCTTGGTTTATTGGGCCTTTTGAGATCCTTGAGAGGATTGGCGAGGCTGCTTATCGTTTAGCTTTGCCACCGCAGTTATCCGGAGTTCATGACGTGTTTCATGTGAGTATGCTTCGGAAGTATGAGCCAGATCCGTCACATGTGTTGGATTGGACTGATTTAGTTGTTGATGAGGATGTCTCGTATGAGGAAAGACCGGTTCGGGTCTTGGATAGGCGGGATCAAGTTTTGCGTGGCAAGACCATCCCTTTGGTGAAAGTTTTGTGGAAGCATCACGGAGTGGAGGAGGCCACTTGGGAACGTGAATTGGAAGTCCGTGAGAAATATCCGGATATGTTTATTGATTTGTAATCTTGTATTTAGATTATAAAATATTGTGGAACTTGAGAATTTTATATATGTCTTAAGTTGGAAAACATTGAGAATGTTTTGGGTTTAATGTTAACATCTGAACTTATCTTATTATGGAAGTGAAATATAACATTTATATATTGAATGTGTTGTTTATATCATGAGATTGAATATGATATGGAAATTGTTAACATTGAAAGGAATAATGCATGATCTTGATGCAGGTTGAAATATATATTGTTTTATATATATAGTGAGATGCCTCTTGATAAGAGATAAAGTGACCGGTTTTGGGTCAAGTTGCTTATTATTGGTTTATAATGTTTTGGGAATTGAGAAAATTTATTTTTTTACAAACTTATGCTTAATTTCGGGGACGAAATTCTTTTAAGGGGGGGAGGTTATAGCGACCCCGGTCTTTTCCCATTTGATTATCATATTCGGACTTATGTTTCATAGATTCGATGGTCTTACTATTGTTGTTGTTGTCCTTTAATTCCTTATTCTTGAGTTATAGGATGTTTTGGGCAGGATGATTGCAGGTTGGTTGGGTTTAGAAACCAAGTGTTGATGTTCAGTTTTTGGCTTGGTCGCTCGAGCGAGCTTCTCTTCGCTCGAGCGAGGTCCTTATTTTTGGTTCTTCGCTCGAGCGAGCATTTCTTGGCTCGAGCGAGAGTTGCGTCCAGTACCTAGACCTGAGGGCAGTGTATCTTGGCTCGAGCGAGCTGGTTTGTCTTTGGCTCGAGCGAGCTTCTCTTCGCTCGAGCGAGGTCAGTTTCTTGTGTCTGGTCGCTCGAGCGACCAGGTCCTCGCTCGAGCGAGCTTGTCCAGTATATAAACACAGCAGCGGGATTTTTAAGCAATTTTTCATCCTCTTTTGATCCCAAACCCTAATTCCGAGTTCTCTTCTGCTCTAAACACCTTCTCTCCTAGGATTGATCTAGTTAGGGTGTGTTTTTACCCTAGTTGCTTTACAAAAAAGATAGAGGGGAGTGAGGGCTTTCATTTAATCTGAACAAACTTGAATTTGGAGCACTTTGGAATTTGGGCTATCATCTTCGTCTTCTTCTTTTGGGTTCTTTGCTTCGAGGTAGGGATTTCCTACTCCATTTATACGTTTTAATCCTAAGTGGTGGTATTTTGGTATGTGGGGGTAGTTTGGGAATTTTGGGAGAAACCTTAGGGTTTGTTATAGATTAATTTATATAATTAATTTAAGGGAAAATTGTGATATTGGGTTTAAATCATGAAATTGGGGAACTTAGTGATTTAACGATGTAATTGAGTAATTTAAATGCTTACTTATGAGAATAATGAAATTTCAATTGTGTTGTTATATTTATTTCTTGTTTAGAAATAATTTTTTTGGGCTATCGGTGGAGGATAGCCATTGATTGTTGTAGACCCTGCATGCGGCTTAGGTATAACTGAAATTGAGTCATTTATCTGACTGTTGAATTAATACAGAATATTCGTGTATTGATTATATGTTGTGTATGTCAAGTATTGATTATGTTGCATATGCATTTGGTCTTGGAGGAGATAGGGGATGAACTCCACGGTTTAGGGGAAGATAGGGGATGGACCTCTAAACCAGATTTGTTGGGAGGAGATAGGGGATGGACTCCAGTAGCATCTCATATGTGGGTGCTTATTGATGACAGAAATATTTCTGTTTCTTGTTATTATGATACATCACCACCATGTGTATCAGTTGGGAAGTATGGAAGTGAATTTGATTAAGACTGGTATAACACCAGCACGTGTGTTTATTATGTTATAAGAAAGGTTTAACCTGATTTGTTATCCTTGTTGAGTTGTTTGGCCAGGTTCTGAGCCATGTCTGTGTAAATGGAAAGGAAAAGGTGTCATAGACCATGTGTCATAGACAACGTAGGCATTCGTGTCAATAAATTGTAAATTGATTATCTTGTGTTAACCATGTATCGGGTACTACTGCTTTAGTTAATTCTTATGCTTGGTTTAGTATTTCTCTACTGGGCTGTGGCTCACCCTATATGGGAACTTCATTTTCAGGTTCAGGTGGTTCACTACCTCCAAAGACTTAGCTTGTGAGGATTTGGACATGAAGACTTGTTTTATTTGTTTTAGTCGTTTTATTTGAATTATGTAAACATTCAAGCCTAGGGCTTTATTTGTTTTGAGTTAGAACTCATGGAATTGTGTCCAAGTGTTGGCTTGGCAAGATGTAAGCCCATAGGGCATTTATTATGATGTTTTTATCTTATGGTACTCTGATGAATGAAATAAGATACTTTATTTCTTTATAACTCCGCATGTTAATATTATGTATTATGGGTTTATTTTGAAGGCGTTACACCTATAAATATATATATATAAAAACAGTGAGCTAAAGCCCAGTGAATAACAAATGCGTAAAGGAGTTAAGAATGAATGTCCTTTCAGTAATTATGTAACGCCCTCAAAATAATACATAAAACCCATCATTTTAGACATGCATTGATATAAGAGAAATCAACCATTTCTATTCATCAGAGTAGTTCTTACAACAGTATTACATGTTAACAACAAAAGCAAATGCCCTACGGGCTTACAACTTTCCAAGTTAACACTTGGTTAAACAAAAGAAGAGTACTAACTCTATTCAAAATAAGCCCTTGGCTTGACATACATGTAATACAAACAAAAAAAACAAAAAAAGAGTCTTCAACTCTCATCATCATCCAAGCTATGTCCTTGAAGGTGGCATGCTACCTGTACCTGAAAATTATGTCCCATATAGGGTGAGCCAACGCCCAGTAGAGATATGCTAAACACAGTATGAGCAATAACTAAGACATTAGCAATTGATAAATGTTTAATTCCCATAAATCAATTCATAATCCATTTCTATTACATGACCACTATGTCCATGTTTCCTTTCATTTTACACTTCTTATCATGTTCACAATTCACAACAATGGCTCAGAACCTGGCCAACAACTAACATGAGATTTAGACTCATCCTTAAAACACTTTCGAAATTCATGATGGATACACATTGCAACACTGTATCGATAACACACAAATCATTTCTACACTTTACGAAAGATACACATTTCGGTGCTGTATCAACATAACATAGAATTTCTTCTACACTTCACAATTGATAACGATATACATTTTAGTGCTATATCAAATCAATTTGAATACTTCCATAATCAACACTTGATACACATTGTAGTGCTGTATCAATGTCACACAAAAGTCCGGTTTAGAGGTCCATCCCCTATCTTTCCCTAAACCGTGGAGTACATCCCCTATCTCCTCCCACACAACACATGTATATAAACATAGATCATATACACAATCAAACAATACATAACGTTAATGTATTCTATCAATCGTCATATTCTATGACACATCCAACCGATTAGTTTTAGTTTCCCTAATCATCATGCATTGTCTACAACAATCAAAACTACCCTCCAACAGTAGCCCAAGCAATTATTTCTAAACAGATAATAAAAGCTCCAACAGATAAAATATCAATGTTTCAAGAGTGAGCGATCACAAATCCAACTCCACCATTTCACAATATAATGAGTCAATTTCATTATTTCCAACTCAATTCCATGAATCCATAACTTTTCCAAATTAATTATACCAATTAATTTATACAACAAATTAGGGTTTTCTACCCCTTTTCCCAATATTGACCCAATGGTCTAACTATCAACAACCAATAACAATACCATTATTTTGAAACCCAAGATACACTTTTTAGAATCAAAAGTAACAAAATCCTTTTTAACATTTTGAAACCCTAAGTCCCAAAATCACCCAACTTCAACACTTTATCAAAACAACCAAAATCTTTGTCAAAGACCATAAAAGTGAGTAGGAATCCCTACCTCAAAAGTTGACACCCAACGAAGATGATGAAGAAAACGAAAATGCTCCAAATCCCGAGATTCTTGGATCAAAAGATAGCCCTCGACGATCAATAACTTTTTTGTAAAGGCCAAAAGTGAGAAAACAACTCCTACTAGATCAATACCTAGAGAGAAGGCAAGGTTCTAGAGAGAGAGGCTCAACAATGGAGTTTTGGAAAAGTAAGAGAGAGAAAAGGATGTGAAAAAGTGATCCAAAAAGTCGGATCTCGGTTTTATCTAAGAGTCGCCCCGCTCGAGCGTGGAAACCCCCACTCGAGCGTAACTCACAGACTCCCGCTCGAGCGTCAAAAATCCCGCTCGAGCGGTGGATACACACTTCCAGAACTTTTTGCTGAACCAAGTCCCCGCTCGAGCGTAAAACTCCCGGCTCGAGCGTCACACACAAACTCACACTCGAGCGTCAAAACGCCCGCTCGAGCGTCCAACACTGCAGAAGAAATACTGGAACATGGAAAATCATGCTCGAGCGTCAAAACCCCCGCTCGAGTGGAGAAGCAACAACGAAGGGCCTGCTCGAGCGTCAAAAGCCCCGCTCGAGCGTGAAGGCAAAAATCTGGGCAACTATTCTTGGTTTCTAAGTTCAATCAACTTGTAACAAACCTGCCCAACACATCCTATTACTCAAATACGAAGTACGAAAGGATGCAAACAAGATATAAGCAACTACTAACATCCATGGAAACAAGTCCGGATCACTGTACACAATGGGTGTGTTTGATTGGGCGGACTGGAAAAGGGGGGATTAGAATCCATCGGATTGGAGTCCTGGGACTGTGAATCCCCCGGACTATTTGGTCGGATTGGATATGTATCCTGTGTTTGTTTTTTCATGGGATTAGATGTCCGGACTGTGAATCCCCCGGACTATTTTTAGTGAATCCAACGTTTGGTTGGACGGACTGGATAGGATAAATGAACAAATGACTATTTTACCCTTTTTAATAGTTTACTAAGTAATAGCAATATTAAACATATCTTTAATATTTTAATTATTTTTAGCTAGATTAAATAAAAAATTATTTTATTTTATTTTTTACACAATTAAATAAATTTATTTTTTTAAAAAATAAATAAATAAAATATCAATAAAAATATATATTATTTTTTAATTAAGATTTTAAATAAATTTGTTTAAAAAAATAATAATCAAAAAATGAAATTAAATAAAACATCTATTACATTTAAATAATGAAATTAAATAAAACATAAACAAAATTTTAAAATTAAACATCAATAAAATATCCATAAAAATTATTTCAAAAATTAAATAAATAAAACATCAATAAAAAGTTAAATAAAATTATTTTATTTTTAAATTGAGACATTTAAATTAATTTTTTTATTAAATATAATACATAATTAAATTTAAATTTGAATTAAATGTGCCACAACAAATGAGGGCAAAATGGTCATCTCACCCTCTAATCCAAACAAAGAAACAATCCCACCAATTCTATCCCACACCCCCGGATTATTTTATCCCCATATGAGGGATTGGAGTCCGTACGACATGGAGTCCGACGGACTAAAAAAAAAACAAACATCGGATTAGCTTTACTGTGCGGATTATAATCCGCACAGTAAATAGTCCCCCCCCCTAATCCCATGAATCAAACAAGCCCAATGGGAAAAACTCGGGATTGCTATAACCTCCCCCCCTTAAAGAATTTCGTCCCCGAAATTTAGCACAAGTTTTCAAAAAAAGGTTTTTCTCCGTTTAAATAATGTCACATTTCAACATTCAACAACTTGACCCATTACCGGTCATCTCATCTCTTGTCAAGAGGCATTTCACAACACATTTCAACATGCATTTCCTTTCCAATTTTAACAATTTTCATACCATAACTAATGTTCATGATACATTTCCAATTCTACAATACTCAACATATGCAACGTTATATCAAACTTCCATTTTGAGGCAAGTTCCAAAACACTTCCATTAAACCAAAACATAAGCCATGTTTTACAACCTAAGATATATTCAATACTCTTAAGGTTCAATAATACAACAAAATATACAATATATGTTCAAACATCCACAAATAGATCCGGATATTTCTCTCGGACCTCCAACTCACGTTCCCAAGTGGCTTCCTCCACTCCGTGATGTTTCTACAAGACTTTTACCAAGGGAATGGTCTTGCCTCGCAAGACTTGATCCCGCCTATCCAAGACCCGAACCGGTCTCTCCTCATACGAGGCATCCTCGTCAACCTCTAGGTCGGTCCAATCCAATACATGTGATGGATCTGGCTCATACTTTCGAAGCATACTCATATGAAATACGTCATGCACCCCGGACAACTGCGGTGGCAAAGCCAAACGATAAGCAACTTCCCTAACCCTCTCAAGGATCTCAAAGGGACCAATAAACCGAGGGGATAACTTCCCACTCTTCCCAAACCTCATCAAACCTCGCCTAGGTGATATTTTCAAGAAAACATGATCACCTACCTCAAACGCCAAAGGCCTCCTCCTACGGTCGGCATATGATTTCTGACGACTCTGGGCTGTAACAAGCCTCCTACGGATAAGCTTAACTTTCTCCTTCGTTTCCTTCACCAACTCCGAGCCCAACAACGGTGCATCACCCACCTCGGCCCAACAAACTAGAGACCTACACGGTCGGCCATACAAGGCCTCAAACGGTGCCATACCGATACTAGATTGGAAACTGTTGTTGTAGGCAAACTCCACCAAGGGCAAGTGCCTCTCCCACGTCCCACTAAAGTCACGGATACAACCTCGAAGCATATCCTCAAGGATATGAATAGTACGCTCGGACTGCCCGTCAGTCTGAGGATGATAAGCCGTGCTAAAGGTCAATCTAGTGCCCAAGGCACTCTGTAAACTCTGCCACAACCTAGCAGTAAAACGTGGATCTCTATCTGAGACGATCGACACTGGGACCCCGTGCAACCTCACTATGTCCCGAACATACAAGTCGGCAAGATGGTCTACCAAATCTCTCACGCGGATAGGGATAAAGTGCGCCGACTTAGTCAACCGGTCTACAACCACCCAAATGGCATCACTACCCCACTGAGTCCTCGGAAGACCTACAACGAAGTCCATAGTGACATGCTCCCACTTCCACTCGGCAATAAGCAAGGGTTGCAACAAACCTGCTGGCCTCTGATGCTCGGCCTTCACTTGCTGACAAGTAAGGCATTTCGACACGAAAACTGCCACATCTCTCTTCATGCCCCTCCACCAAAACTGGCACCCCAAATCATGATACATCTTGGTGCCTCCCGGATGCACCGCAAGGCGTGAATGGTGAAACTCTCGAAGTACCTCCTCTCGGCAAGACTCCGGCACAAACAAACGGTCTCGGTATCTCATACTCTGGTCGGGATACTCAGACAAACCCTTCTCAACCTTTCCACTGGAGATCTTCTCTCAGAGAGATTCTACCTCAAGGTCACCTCTCTGTGCCTCTAACACTCTAGTTACAAGTGTAGGTCACAAGAAAAAACAAGGCCATAAATTTCCAACAGATTCGCCCAGAAGCAAATCAAACTCACCAAGCGCCCCCAACATCTCCCATTCCCTGATGGCTATACAAGCTACATCACTAATGGATTTTCTACTAAGTGCATCGGCCACAACATTGGCCTTTCCCGGGTGATAATGCAACTCAAAATCGTAGTCCTCAATAAACTCCATCCACCTCCTCTGCCTCAAGTTCAAGTCTTTCTGAGTAAATAGATATTTTAGACTCTTGTGATCCGAGAACACCTCGAATCTCTCACCATAAAGGTAGTGCCTCCAGATTTTCAAGGCAAAGATCACTGCTGCTAACTCTAGGTCATGTGTAGGGTAATTCTTCTCGTGAATTTTCAACTGACGTGAGCCATAGGCAACCACTTTCCCCTCTTGCATCAACACACAACCCAAACCCTCTCGTGAGGCATCACAATAAACCGCATAACCCAACCCTCTCTCCGGAATAATCAAGACTGGAGCGGTGGTCAATCTAACTTTCAGCTCTTGAAACGACTTTTCACAAGTCTCACTCCATACGAATTTGACTCCCTTCCGAGTCAGTCTAGTCAACGGTGAAGCTAACCTGGAGAAATCCTTCACAAACCGGCGGTAATACCCAGCTAATCCCAGAAAACTGCGGATCTCAAACACACTCTTAGGCTGTGCCCAATCTTGCACTGCCTCTATCTTGGATGTATCAACAGACACCCCTTCCCCAGATACTACATGGCCTAAGAACTTGACTTCTCCTAGCCAGAACTCACACTTCCCAAACTTGGCATACAGCCTATGGGCTCTAAGCAATTCAAGCACCACTCTCAAGTGTTTTTCGTGCTCCTCCTCCGAAAACGAATAGATAAGAATGTCGTCCACGAAGATGACTACAAAACGATCTAAGAATTCCTAGAAGATCTAAAAACTGCCGGTGCATTGGTGAGCCCAAATGGCATCACCAGAAACTCATAATGGCCATACCGCGTACGGAATGCCGTCTTCGGAATATCCTCCTCCCTGACCCTCAACTGGTGGTAATCCGATCTCAAGTCTATCTTAGAAAAACAACGGGAACTCTTCAACTAGTCAAACAAGTCATCTATACGGGACATAGGGTACTTATTCTTGACCGTAGCCCGATTCAACTTCCGATAGTCGATACAAAGTCTCAAGGCACCATCTTTCTTTTTAGCAAAAAGAGCCAGTGCTCCCCACGGCGAAGTACTAAGGTGAATGAAGCCCTTATCTAGCAACTCTTGGAGTTGACTCTTCAACTCACTCAACTCGGCTGGGGCAAAACGATATGGTGCCATGGAAATCAGCGTCGTGTCGGACACTAAATCAATAAAGAACTCGATCTCCCGATGAGGTGGCAAACTAACGAGATCCTCGGGAAAGACATCCGAGTACTCAAAGACCACTCCGGGTAACTCAATCTGGATCTCATCACACCCACTACTCATAAAGCTAGCAAGTAGACTACTAAGCTCACTCCGCCCTCGCAGATCATACACCGGTGGCAACACACTACCAACCCGATCCCCCAAGAAATGAAAACACTCCCCGCTCAAGGTACATACTGTGACCCTTTGGCGGTAGCAATCGATAACAGCCCAGTACAACGATAGCCAGTCCATACCCAAAATAACATCAAAACCCTTCATGGGCATAACTACAAAAGGGAACGGAAGCCGATGATCGGCAACCTCTATGTCACAACCTCTACATCCGTGCTTCAAAATCAATTCACCCCCAAGAGGTGATGCAACACATATAGGAGATGCTAATTGTGCCAACTCCAATTCCAAAACAGATGCAAATGCAGCAGATACAAAAGAATGAGACGCACCCGTATCAATCAATACACTAGCAACCGAGTTGCAAAACAAAAAGGTACCTCTCACAACTGATGGCACCGGTACCAAGTCCTGCGCGGTAACAGCATACACACGCCCAGTAGGCCCCTGATCCATCTGTTCACCCCTCGGAGCATACGACTACTATACAGACTGGGACGATGAAGCCCCCTGGTTGGCCCTCGAGGCCTGCACTAACTGAGCTGCCTGAAGACTCTGCCTTTGCCCAGATGCACCTGATGTGCCACCCAACTGCGGGCAAAACCTCTTCAGGTGCCCCGCCTGACCACACTGATAACACGACAGTGGCTGACCCCTGCCCTGACTCTGGCTCTGCGGTCTAGCTGTAGATGAAGCAGCTCTCTGACCTTCTCCCCTCTGTGGGCAAACCGAAGCCTTGTGGCCCAGCTGACCACACTTGTAACATGTGAAGTCCCCCTGATTGCCTCTCCCCGAGCCTGCACTCGGCACTGGAAAGGTCGATCTAGCCACACCACCCTGAGACTGCTGAGGGTTAGCACCTCTCTGTCTCCTACCATCACCCTGACCATCCTGGCTCCTCTTGGAGCCCCTCTGTCCCTCCTCCTCCTGCAGCATGATCTCTATATGGGCTGCCGCATCAACCAAGTGCCCATAGTCTCGGATCATAGAACCACCAACCCTCATCTTGAGGCCCCGCCTCAACCTCTTCTTAAACTCGATACAACGGCGTTCCTCGGACGCCATAAGTTTAGGTGCGAACCTGGACAAGCTAGTAAAAGTAGCCTCATACTCAGCCACTGAAGAACTCAACCGCAAAAGCTGGCGAATCGATCTCACTTCTCTCGACATTGCTGAAGATAAGAACTTCTCCTGGAAAGCACCCACAAAAGCCTCCCAAGTGCCATCCAAACGACCCCTCACGAATTTCCACCACTGACCCGCATCCCCATTCAGTTGGAAAGATGCCAAGATCACTTTCAACGCTCCGTCCTTGATGCCAAGCATCTCAAACGCCTTACTCATCTGCTCCAACCTCTCATCCGCCTTAAGTGGCTCCTTCGGATCCCCGACAAACTCATCCGGATTAGACCGGAAGAACTCCCTCTTTAAGAAGGAAGGCCCTGCCTCAGCAACCTGGGCCTGCATTGGAGCCTGAACTGGATTCTCAACTCTGAGAATACCCATAGACTTCCTCAAAGCATCGGCTATCCCTCAGGCCAAAGCGCCTATAGCCTCCTGACCTGCTGGCTCGGCCACATTGGCCTGGCCAACCCCCTCCTGCTGCGCCGGAATATCATCCGGTAAAGGCATCTCCTGCCTCCTAGGCCTACCTCGCCTACCACCTCGTCCTCGTCCTGACATCCTAATAAAGGTAACAGAGAACGTTAGCACATTCACAAATGTGCCGAAGCTATAACACTCGCGTCCTAATGCATGGACAACTGTAATTCACTCCACGTAAGCACATAAACACATAAGCACTTACGAATTTCATTTCCGGATAATGATAGTCCCAAGGCGTTACCAGAGTTCCGGTTAGAAACAGCATTGATCAAGTGAAACTAAATCCCATACCCAAATAGTCACATAAACATGTTATCACATAAACACATTACATTACACTTAAGTCTCTAACAAGCGAGACAAACCCATTGTGATACTAATCACTTCCTACATACCCAAAGTATTCGAACCCGGTAAGCTCTGATACCAAGTTGTAACGCCCTCAAAATAATACATAAAACCCATCATTTTAGACATGCATTGATATAAGAGAAATCAGTCATTTCTATTCATCAGAGTAGTTCTTACAACAGTATTACATGTTAACAACAAAAGCAAATGCCCTACGGGCTTACAACTTTCCAAGTTAACACTTGGTTAAACAAAAGAAGAGTACTAACTCTATACAAAATAAGCCCTTGGCTTGACATACATGTAATACAAACAAAATAAACAAAAAAAGAGTCTTCAACTCTCATCATTATCCAAGCTATGTCCTTGGAGGTGGCATGCTACCTGTACCTGAAAATTATGTCCCATATAGGGTGAGCCAACGCCCAGTAGAGATATGCTAAACACAGTATGAGCAATAACTAAGACATTAGCAATTGATAAATGTTTAATTCCCATAAATCAATTCATAATCCATTTCTATTACATGACCACTATGTCCATGTTTCCTTTCATTTTACACTTCTTATCATGTTCACAATTCACAACAATGGCTCAAAACCTGGCCAACAACTAACATGAGATTTAGACTCATCCTTAAAACACTTTCGAAATTCATGATGGATACACATTGCAACGCTGTATCGATAACACACAAATCATTTCTACACTTTACGAAAGATACACATTTTAGGTCAGATCAACATAACATAGAATTTCTTCTACACTTCACAATTGATAACGATATACATTTTAGTGCTATATCAAATCAATTTGAACACTTCCATAATCAACACTTGATACACATTGTAGTGCTGTATCAATGTCACACAAAAGTCCGGTTTAGAGGTCCATCCCCTATCTTTCCCTAAACCGTGGAGTACATCCCCTATCTCCTCCCACACAACACATGTATATAAACATAGATCATATACACAATCAAACAATACATAACGTTAATGTATTCTATCAATCGTCATATTCTATGACACATCCAACCGATTAGTTTTAGTTTGCCTAATCATCATGCATTGTCTACAACAATCAAAACTACCCTCCACCGGTAGCCCAAGCAATTATTTCTAAACAGATAATAAAAGCTCTAACAGATAAAATATCAATGTTTCAAGAGTGAGCGATCACAAATCCAACTCCACCATTTCACAATATAATGAGTCAATTTCATTATTTCCAGCTCAATTCCATAAATCCATAACTTTTCCAAATTAATTATACCAATTAATTTATACAACAAATTAGGGTTTTCTACCCCTTTTCCCAATATTGACCCAATGGTCTAAATATCAACAACCAATAACAATATCATTATTTTGAAACCCAAGATACACCTTTTAGAATCAAAAGTAACAAAACCCTCTTTTAACATTTTGAAACCCTAAGTCCCAAAATCACCCAACTTTAACACTTTATCAAAACAACCAAAATCTATGTCAAAGACCATAAAAGTGAGTAGGAATCCCTACCTCAAAAGTTGACACCCAATGAAGATGATGAAGAAAACGAAAATACTCCAAATCCCGAGATTCTTGGATCAAAAGATAGCCCTCGACGATCAACAACTTTTTTGTAAAGGCCAAAGGTGAGAAAACAACTCCTACTAGATCAATACCTAGAGAGAAGGCAACGTTCTAGAGAGAGAGGCTCAACAATGGAGTTTTGGAAAAGTAAGAGAGAGAAAAGGATGTGAAAAAGTGATCCAAAAAGTCGGATCTCGGTTTTATATAAGAGTCGCCCTGCTTGAGCGTGGAAACCCCCGCTCGAGCGTAACTCACAGACTCCCGCTCGAGCGTCAAAAATCCCGCTCGAGCGGCGGATACACACTTCCAGAACTTTTTGCTGAACCAAGTCCCCGCTCGAGCATAAAACTCTCAGCTCGAGTGTCACACACAAACTCACGCTCAAGCGTCAAAACGCCCGCTTGAGTGTCCAACACTGTAGAAGAAATACTGGAAGATAGAAAATCACGCTCGAGCGTCAAAACTCCCGCTCGAGCGGAGAAGCAACAACGAAGGGCCCGCTCGAGCATGAAGGCAAAAATCTGGGCAACTACTCTTGGTTTCTAAGTTCAATCAACTTGTAACAAACCTGCCCAACACATCCTATTACTCAAATACGAAGTACGAAAGGATGCAAACAAGATATAAGCAACTACTAACATCCACGGAAACAAGTCCGGATCACTGTACACAAGAGGAAAAACCCGGGATCGCTATAAATTAAAACAGTCAATTGGATCTGTTGATCAGTTATTCAATCAGTGGCTCATAATACATGCCATACAATCATTTCGAAACCATAGTGGTCATATGTGGTACATCCAATAGCAAAACAGTACAGTAGGTTTTAATAGACTAAACAGTCAATTGATGGCCATCAAAACAGTAAACAGTAGTAGTCCCAAACATTGGAACTGACAGAGAGATCAAGAATAAAGAATAATAGTACAAAGAATAAAGAATAAAGAAGTTGCTATGGATGCGACGAGTACAGTTCATAAAGTAGGACAAACATTCATTAAGTAAACAATGTTACTTTAGAAAGTAGTACAGTCAATCATTCAGAAAATAATCATAATTGAACATATCTTTACAACATCGTTACTCACAGAGGGCTTCCAAAAACAGTTGGTCAGTCTTGAGTCTTGACCTACAAACATAAATGTACATGGCACAAAACATGTCTCATTATTACTCATTCATGTGGTCATACATGGCTTAGCTTTCTTACTTTAATTTCCTATTCATTCCATGTCACATAGCTTATTCATATAGCACCACTTATTCGAATTCGACACATAAATTCTAATTCACTTACTTATGTTGTTTCTTAGCTTATTAATCTTTAACGGCTCATAAATCATGCCTAAGAATGCCCATAAAGAGATGAGAGTGAAGATATGCACTTAAAAGATCTTTTGAAAACATGCTGAAAATAAGTTGGTGGCTAGAGCCAGCTTTTCTTGGCTAGAGCCAGCAGAAGGCAAAAACAGAGCTCGCTCGAGCCAAAACTCCTTCGCTCGAGCCAGCTTCTGCAGAGTTCAAAATTCTGAGAGCTCGCAATGTTGGCTCGAGCCACCACTTCTTCGCTTGAGCCAACTGTAAATTTCTGGGCATCAAGCTTAACAAAAATGGCTTCCAAACAACTTCCAAAACTTGGGGTCTTGCATGATTTGATCAAACACATAAAATAGTTTTAGAAAACTTCAATACAAGACTCTTAAAACATCTTTTATTCAAAAACTCATCAATTCTTGAAAGGTTTGAACCAAAACTTCTTCATGCAATATTTTTCAACTCTTCTATGGTTTTTCATAACATGTAAATGGTGATCAACAAACTCATGAATTCTGAAACCATGGGCATGATTAAAGTTCACATGCATGCAAGGACTTTAAAACTCGAACTCAAAGTGATAAAATCAAAGATGATTTACCATGAATACACATGAAAGTAATCTACATGTTCAAAGACCCATTTCTTGCACTCTCATGAAAGTAGCTTAAAGCTTGATAAAATCATGATGCATGGAGGAATAGCTACAGAAATTAGACATAGAATCCTTACCCAAGGCTTTAATTTCATAAATGTGAGATGAATTTCCTAGTTTTCTTCTTCTTCTTCTAACTTGTGAGCTCTCTCTCACTAAAGCCAAACTCTCTCTCACTAAACTTGAACTCTCAACTTAATGAAGTATAATGAGCCAAAGAATGTTGCCTACATTCTCTCATATCTCATCAGAAACTACACAACACACACTCTCACATTTGAATACACAACACGTGCACACACATGCATTATTCCAACACACCCACAAGAGTTTTAATCCTCTACATTCAACACCACAAAATGTCTTAGCACATTATACACTTAATCACATCTTGGATCATTAATAGGCTTAGATTAGGTACCAATCATGCATCATTTAAATCAAACACAAGTAACCTTAATTAGTCAAGGTTAGCACAAAATTCAATTACTCAAAAATAGTTCCAATTTAGGCTTAATTTAATCACATGTGATTTTACTAAACTGAATCAGTTTTTAACAAAACTTCTCAGATGGTTCCAAAAATTCTAATTAGTCAATCCATGTGCTCAATTCGGTTTCTAAAAGCATTTAGGCTAACAATTTCAGATTCAAAGTATAAATCATGACAAATAATTTTCAAATCAGATAGATATGCACAAATTACTACAAAGCACATATCACAATTAGTAATAACACATAATTCCATTCTAAACACTTAGTTAGCATTCTTAATTATGAATTAGTAGCTAATTACGGACCGGGGTTGTTACAGTTACATTATTCATAATTCAACGGTGGAGTATTGGAATGTCACGTTGAGTTTGTGATAAGAAGCATATGGGAATGTCACAGTGGGTTTGAGATGTTAAATGTTACATTTACATTGAATTTGGGATGAGAAACATATGAGAATGTCACGTTAGGTTTGGGATGTTACATGTTATATTTATATTTTGAATTTTAAATTTTCAGCCATATAAGTATGATCACAATCTATGGTAACATTGGATTTTCTATATATGGTATTGTCATTAATCAAGTTAATTTGAATTTTAGAAATATATGGGAACATCACGTTGGATTTGGGAATGTCACATTGGGTTTAAGATGTTACATGTTACATTTACATTTTGAATTTCAAATTTCCAACTATATAAATATGATCACAATCTATGGTAACTATGTCAGCGATCGAGCTGCTTGGTCAGCTCACGAGGGTCTAGGGGGCAGCGCCCCTTGGCAGGTCCAGGGCAGCGCCCTGGCGGGGTCGAGGGGCAGCGCCCTCGAAACCAGAAACAAAAATGCAATCAAAGTTGCTTGTCTGCTTGAGTGGCCATTTGTGCGCTTGAGCGGAGAATCTTTGGTTCCAGAAGTTTGAACTGTCTGCAAAAGTATTGGAAGTTATGTTTTTGCACTCGAGCTTCAGTCCACTTGAGCAGCCATTCTTCCGCTCGAGCGGACATCTTTGATTCCATAAGTTTGAATTGTCTGCAAAAGTACTAGAAGTTGTGTTTTTGAGCTCAAGCGAAACTTCCTGCGCTCAAGCATCAGTCCGCTCAAGCGGCCATTCTTGCGCCCAAGCGGACATCGCGGATCAGTTTTCTATAAATATGTAGTTTCATCCATTTTTAGGGTTACGACTTCCAGATCTTCTTCTCGGATATTAGGGTTTATAACTGGAGCTTCTTTGCTAGTTTCTTTGATGTTTGTTTGAGTTTAAATCTGGTTTGAAAAGCATACATCGAAGGATTGTTTGTTTCATTCAATACAAAAGAGAGTGTTGTTCTTCGGTGGATTCCGTTAAATTCAAGCCTGAAACTTTGGTGGATTCCGGAGTGACTCATCATCGTGATTCGACATCAGCATTGTGGATTCAACGTTGGGCAAGACAATTCCGAGGTGAAGACGGGGCTAGAAGAGGCACATAGGGGTCGGTTCGATTCGGGCCTCGATTCGCTAGGTAATTGAGAGTACACTTGTGTAATTCCTTTATGTTTTCTTAGTGGATTGTTTTGTGGCTTTTGCCCATGGTTTTTTATCACAATTGGTGGCGCTCCAATTGTGGTTTTTCCATGTTAAATCGTGATATTGATTTGTCTTTGATTGTTTGGTTGGGATTGTTATTTACTCATTAAAATTGATACATAATCACAAATCAATATCTAGGGGAGTTTTAGATTTTTCAATGGCATTATCATTAATTAGGTTATTAATTAATTATGATTGGGGGTAGATGTGTCCACAAAAAAATCACAAGACCTATTGGGTTATAAGTTTTTTTCATAGGATTTATCTTATATAGTCTTCTAAGTAGGACTTATAAATAATTTACCCCATATTTTATGGTAATGTTACACATTTTTTTATTGAAGAATTTTTAAATCACAAAATATGTAACTTTATCAAAAAAAATACATAATATTACCATAAAAATGTATAATTTTATTTTTACGTAGTAGGTTGTCTCCAGTTTACAAAGTGGACTGGACCGTAATATTTTAGACCATAACATGTAGATCATCCATAAAAAATTAAAAAATTTAAAAATTTAAAAAAAAATCAAGTAGATCCGATAAGCATAGCTTGTTGGAATAATTCTTACAATGTATTCGAGTTTCAGTGGGTAACTTGTCATGAATCGTCACTGAAACTCGACTGCATTGTGAGAATTATTCCAACAATCTTAAAACAAATTCTTGTTAGGATATTACCATAGAATTTCTATCTGTAGTTAGTGATATAGATTAATCCAATTTAATTTGATTCAAATATGAATGGTGAATTGTGACCAGTGGCGGAGCCACAGCTAGACCAGGGGGGGTCACGTGCCCTCCCTGGATTTTGGAATAATTTTTTTTTTTTTTTTGTGTAAATATAAAGAAAATATTTTAAACAAAAAAAATTATAAAATATTATTTAGAGTAAAATATCAATGACATTTTTAAAATTATGAGAATAATAATGGTTGTTTTTTTTATTGAAAATAAAGATATTACGATAAGTCATATTATTATCTATGAAAATTTCAATACAATCGTGATGTCTATCATTATTGACATACAATTATAATTAATCTTAATAAAAATTTGGAATTTATTGAATTATTAGGTACATTTGACATGTGGGGTTTATCCTCTATGTGTTTCTTTACTATTGGTTGGCGATATTATATGTCAATGATGACATGATATTACTATTATATTGAATTTTTATTGAAATTTTGTATAAAAAATTATTTTATCATTATATAATTTATTTTAAACTTATATCCATGACTCTTTTTTTTATATATTATCCATGATATACTAATTACAAATAATATATATATTTATCTTTCTTAAAGCGAATCGTAAAAATTTATATGAAATATTTTGTAAAAATTTTTAATGTTATAATTAGTAAATGCCCCTCTGATTTAATTTTTTGGCTCCGCCTCTGATTGTGACCATACTATTTACGTTGGTTTATCTTCATCTTGATAGTTTGGATGTTATTTTGCTTCTCCATGAACAGTACATAATTTGGTTTTGTATTTATATATTTGCAATAATTGTATTCGTTGATTCTGTGTCACTAATCTATTCTTGGAATATTTTGCACAACAAGTCTCAGTAAATTGCGATTTGTTTTTTCTACTTAATTTAATAAATTTTGAATTAGAATATTCAATTCCCAAATATATTTATGTGTATGGAATATACATATATGTATTTTTTTGTTGGTTATTTTGTTTTGTAATCTTACATTCTGATATAATTTTGTTTATTTTGGTTGTTAGTTTGTGGAAAATATATAGATATAAACATATATGTATGTGTGTGAGTGATTTTCTGACCACACTGCCAACTCAGTATTCAACTGGAGAGCACTGGCAGAATAGATGACACCTGAATGCCCTGCAACAGAAAGAAGAGATTCCGGCGGTGGTTCGTCCACCTGGGGGCACTCCGACGATCAAGTCAATTATCTCAAAGATAATTAATAGTGCTTAACTCACTGTTCAGAATATAAATTGCGTACCTTAGACCCATGGGGGTGCCTCTCTTTTATAGTTTACACAATCCTAGCCCCAATAGAAGCCTAGCTTCAATGGACTTTAGCTCAATGCTCATCTTGGACTCTCCAATGAATAAAGATAAACTCCCTAAGAGCTTTATCCTTATCCAGGTTGAGTTCCTTCTTCATTCTAGGACTCTTGTCCCCTATCCGCTTATCCCGGATCCCGACATCTTCGGAGATAACCTCGGCCTAGCCGAGATCACCTCGGTGTCATGAACAGGACACGTGGCACCTCAGCTGACACGTCGGCGTCACCTTGGCCACATGTTGGTACTTAGAAAATATATCCCCACAGTATGTATATATAGTTATATCGGTTGGTGGCTTTCTTTTGAAAAGATGTGTAACTTCTATCAATTGCTTGGTAACTACATATATAATATTTGTTAGTTCTCTTTAATATTATGATAGGCAGCTGTTGTCAAATCTATATGGTTCTGTAAGATAAATTAGTTTGATGTCAATAATCAATATATGCTGATAGAATTGATTGATTAATTTTATGATTAAAGTTTAATTGAAAATATTTTGTATAAAAATATATATATATATATTGTGAAATTTTCAATTAATTTGTGATTGTGATGATGACATCATCAATGGATTTCTTTTGGAGTATTATGTGAAAAATTACGTGTAAATAACTTTTGTTTGATTGTAGTAGTAGCATTCTTGCAATATCAACACAATCTGGATCATCGGAGATGTTGAAACATTATGATTTAAATAGTATTGTCTTCCATTTAATTGGAAGTAGATTGAAGAATCTTTTGTGTTGATTATTATTTTTGTTAATAATCAATTGAAAGTTATTTTTAAAGTAACTTCGAATTTTGTGAGATAAGATGTCATCAATCATTATTTCACTTGTGTGGTAGAATTGGTTTAATCATGAATCATGTTCTTAATGTGAGAGTTTATCTTTTGAATTAGAAGAGATAATTTCATTTTCTTTTGTCCCAAATATTTTAAAATGAGTTATTATTTGTGACAGTGACGCTTGTTTGTAAATGAGTCATATTGTTTGTGCTAATTTATGTATTATCACAAATGTAGGAGAGAGAAGTAGTGTGACGACCCCAAAATGTTAATCGTAATTATAAGTGATTAATTATGTATTGAATTTTAATTATGACATGTGCCAAGTGATTAATTGTGAATTATCTAATTTGATTCGTTGTAAATATCTGTTTAAATTAAGAAACTATCCGTTGTGAGCTCGGCTTTGAAACTGAAATTGACGACATAAATGGGTTCAGAAATCAAAATTGAGTACAAGGACATGTTAATTGGAATTTTTAGAGTTATTCGGGAAGTTTAATTAAAAATTGATTCCGTCTGATTCGCTAATTTTAATAGGTTGGAATTAAATAATTAAATAGAAATTAGAGCTTAATACACATTTGTATAATTTAATTTAGTGTAATTAAAATTATAAGGATGAGGATTGAATTAATTTGAGTGAATTCATATAATTCCTAACTTTTTTTTAATTAAACCCAAAATAAGTAGAATCAAAAGGATTAGTGTGTGGCCATAAATTGAATAGAAAAGAAAAAGAGAGGTTAGTGGGTCTTGTTGGGTGTCATACAAGTTATACACGTAGAGAGAGAGGGAGAGATTGTGCTGGAGAGTTCTGAGAGTAGAAGAGAGGAAAGAAAAGAACACCAAGAGGAGGAAAAGAAGAACTCAGGTAGAAGAGTGCCTTGAGTTCTCATAATTCAACAAGTAAGGTAAGCATTCTCTCTCTAATTTCTTGAAATTGAGATTTACACATGCAACATCTTTAAAGATTAAGGCTGAAATTAAGAAGAATTGATGATCAAATGAAGGTTTTGCACAATGTAGTCAAATTAAGCCTTAATTGAGAATTAATTAAATTCAATTGAAATTGAGTTAGGCTTAAGATTATGAAAGTAAACATGAAGATTAATTATTTGGGCCTTGATTTGCTTGAAAATGGAGTTGAAATTGCAAAATGTGCATATTTATGAGTTTCTGATTCAGTAATTTAAACATGACTGAATAATTGTAATTTAATGTGTATAAGCCTAATTTAGGCTTGATTGTGTGATTAGTAAACTTAATAAGAATTGGTTTATGATTAGATTATTTATATTTAATTAGTTTAGTTAATACATGGCTAAACCTGTTTTAATTAGAAATTAAAGGAAATTAATAATCTAATTAATTCATAATTCTAGTCATCTATATTTAAAAGCTTAAGTGAACTAAATATGTTTAAGATGATTGTGTATCGTGCTATGCATATTTGTGATTGTAGATCACGAGTCAAGGACTGCTTGACCAACCGTTCTGGAAGCTCACTGTGAGTAACGTTATTGTAAAGATATGTTCATATGAATTATGTTCCAAATATGATTTGATAAGTTATGATTTCTGAAATGATATTTGTTTACATGAACGAATATCCTATGTTTGAAATCTATTATGGCATCCATAGATAGTCCTAAGTCATGGGGGACGACATGTTAATGCGGGTCCATGACATATATGTGATTTCGAGATCTCGTTAGCCACTTCATTGTGGTGATATGTGTTTAATCGGTATCCGAAACCGATTACTCTAGTTAGAAGACGATATGTGATATGTTTTGTGAGATGTACCATTATGGTATGTTCTGATATGAGATTGATATGAATGATTGTGTCATGATTTGTTTTACGGATATGATATATTTGGAATTCGTTCACTAACCCCTTTATTTTAATATTATTCACTGGGCTTTAACTCACTATTTATATATATATGTATAGGTGAGCGTTCTGGAGGTCAAGTCTAGCAGGGGTCTTTAGCCGAGCTACCCTTTTGGGCCCCGTTTGTTTTAAGAGGTAGAATAGAGGGGATTCATAGTGAAGGGATTAATAATGAGAGGATTGTTAGTGAGGAGATTACGTAAAATTGTGTTTATTTTGATGATAGTTGTTAGTGTAGGGATTGTTAAATTATTTTTTTATAAAATAATAAAGCAAATAAAAAAATACAAAAACATTAAACATTAATGTTTTTAAAAAAAATGTCCAACATGTAAAAAATTAAAAAAATTAAAAAATTTCCAGAAAAAAAAATAAAACAAATAAAATAATGATTTTTACTTAACAAAAAATACAAAAAATTAAACATTAATGTTCAAAAAAAAATGCCCAACATGTAAAAAATAAAATAAAAAAAATTTTCTAGTCTGGCGGACTATTTTTCTAATATCAAGTCTTGGAGGCCCATCCGAATCCCCTTGGGGAGGCCCATCTGAATCTGGAGCTCACTATCAATCCCTTCCCAATCTCTCAAAACAAACACAATGTTAGTGAGTCCTACCTCACTACCAATCCCAATCCCTCCTCTAACTCTCCAAACAAACAGGGCCTTGAAGCCTACCGAGTTGTTTTGAGTGCCTCCGAGTTGGGGCTAGGCCTAGAAGGCCATTGTCAAGCTTTTGATCGGGAAGTAAACTTTTGTTATGTACATATGTTATGTATAAGATGTTAAGTTACAAGTTATGTACTGAATGTGGGTAAATTAATGTTTTTGCATGTAAATTTTTGTTCATATAGATACACAGCTCATTGGACTATTGGTGTTTTTGAATATTGTTTCTGCTAATCTCGATTATTTTTTATTGTACAGGAAGGCCTTTGGTAATCTCAGATTACTAGCCGGTTACGACACTAAACCTATAGGGGCGGGTTTGGGTCGTGACAAATAGAGTTGTCTCCTAATTACGAAACATGACAAGTTACCCATTGAAACTCGAATGCATTGGAAGAATTATTCCAACAATTCTGTGATAATATCCTAACAAGAATTTTGTCTTAAGATTGTTAGAATAAATTTGATGTGTATAGTTGTAACATACAATAATCGCACCAAATATATTACCAAATTATATATATAAATATATAAGTTAAATATAACGTAAATTGTTTGGGTTAAACCAAACCAAACCATATACCGAGAACCAAAACTACTTACAAAAAAGTAGAAAACTTACAAACAGATTGTAAAAATCTGGAAACGAAAAAAAATTTGATTGAGGCTTGTGTTGGATACAATTTTTTTAAGACAAATTCGTCCCTCGTTATGGTGCTCACGAGTTTTTATTAGACGTTTGTCTCCTAGGATACCGATCAATCCTTGCAGAAACAGCACTACCACGGCAAGTTTAGCGAACCTTACCGTGCAGAATTCTCTTACAGAAAATACAAAGTGCAGAAAAAAAAATACAAGATGAATTCCATATTTAATGAATGCAATGGGGGTTTATTTATATAGGTGAATTGGTGGCTCTTTGAAAAGTCATGGTGACCATTCAATGTGTTAGGTTTTTATTCTTGGCAACCCCGTTTGACAAAACTCCTTTCAGATGTATTTATTTTCGCACTTTTATTTCAGTGAGGCCTTGAGTTTATTAGATGCGAATCCAAATCCGAATTGAGCCATGCAGAGGAGTTTGTGATGTTAATGCTTTCAAGATTGCCACTTCGCTGAAAATTGCATTGAAAATTGCTTGTCTGCCATTGGTCGCTTGAGCCAAGAAGATCTCGCTCGAGCGAAGGTTTGCTCGCTCGATCCAAGAAATGCTCGCTCGAGCCAAGGATTGCGTCCATACAAAAACCTGAAGAAGTGTATTCCTCGCTCGAGCCAAGGATCCGTCGCTCGAGCCAAGGGACTAGTAGAAATCATGAAAATTACTCTCCTCGCTCGAGCCAGGAAAGCTTCGCTCGAGCGAGCCTCAGAATCCGGATTTCTCAAGGAGTTTGATTTCTTCCCAATCTTGGATTACTTTTGGTTCTCTATAAATACTTGGTTTTCTCCCAAAACTAGGTAATTGATTGAAGTCCTCCAGATCTTCTTTTTGGTTCTTAAAGGTTTATATCTGGGGATATTTTGTTATTTTCTTTGATGTTTTATTGAGTATTCAACTCATGGTTTAAAGAGAGTACATCAAAGGGTTGCTTGTTATACACAAAAGAGAGAGTTGTTCTTCAGTTGTGAATTCTGAAGAATTCGAGCCTGAAGCTTTGGAGGGAATCCGGAGTGGCTCATCAGAAAGACAATTTCGTGCTGAAGATAGGGTTGGAAGAGGCACATAGAGGTTGGTTCAATTAGGCGTTGTGAATTCGCTAGATAATTGAGAGTGATACCTGTGTAATTCCTTTATATCTTCTTAGTGGATTGTTCTTGTGGTCATGTTGCGTGGTTTTTATCACAATTGGAAGGTGTCCAATTGTGGTTTTTCCACGTAAAATCTTTGTGTCTCTTTCTCTTGATTGTTTGATTGGGATTGTTATATTCTGCTTAAAATTGATACATAATCACAAATCAACATCTAGGAGATTTCTAGATTTTTCACAATGAAAAGACATCTCTTTTCTATGAAGAGACACAACTCTTCCATGAAATAGGTGCAAAGAACAGATATGACTGTTCGTTCAAACATATTCGAATTTTGAATCGAATCTGGTTCAATTTTGACTCAAATAAATAATAAATAAATTTAATTTTAAATTAAATAAATTTCGTCTTAAAACCATACTTAAATGATGCACTTTGGAGTCAATTTTCATTCACCTATTAATGGTTTCCAAACCATTTTTCTAATATAGCGATGTTATTTTATGACATTTATTTGCAAAACAATGAACGACAAATATTATTTGAAAACTAAGTCATTCATTTTTTGTGAGATAAATGTAATAAATTAACGTGGTTACAATTATCGAATCGAATTGATTTGTTTCATGGATAATCTACATGTTGTGGTCTAATAAATGAAAGGTTTGAATGGTTGATACGAGACCCGTGATGAGTCCCATAGGCCTAAACAACATGATTCAGTCCACTTTGTAGTTGGAGACAAGCTAATCTCTATTTTTAAATCACTATTTTTCATAACGTTATTAAAAAATTATATAACATTTATCATAAATGTTAGGTTTTTATTCTTGGCAACCCTGTTTGACAAAACTCCTTTAAGTTATATTTGTTTTCGCACTTTTTATTTCAGTGAGGCTATGAGTTTTTAGATGCGAATCTAACCCGAATTGTGCCGTACAGAGAAGTTTGTGATGTTAATTCTTTCAAGATTGCCACTTCGCTAATGCAAAATTGCATTTGAAGTTGCATGTCCGTCCTTGCTCGCTCGAGCGAAGGAGTTCTCACTCGAGCGAAAGGTCGCGTCGCAAAAACCCGAGCAGATGATTTTACGCCGGCCTTGAGTTGTTTGTCTCGAGCGAAGCCACTTATGGAAAAGACGCGTTTTTGGTTCCTCGCTCGAGCGAGCTTCGCAATCCCAGATTTCTATAAGTATTTGTTTCAGTCCAAAACTAGGATTACTTCTCCAGATCTTCTTCTTGGATATTAAGGTTTATATCTGGAGATATTTTGCTAGTTTTTTTTGATGTTTTGATTGAGTATTCAACTCATGGTTTAAAGAGTATACATCAAAGAATTTTTTTGTTTGTTTTACACAAAAAGAGAGTTGTTCTTCGGTGGATTCTGAAGAATTCGAGCCTGAAGCTTTGGTGGATTCTGGAGTGGCTCATCATCAAGACAATTCCGAGGTGAAGACGGGGTTGGAAGAGGCACATAAGGTTTGGTTCAATTCGGGCGTGGATTCGCTAGGTAATTGAGAGTATACCTGTGTAATTCCTTTATATCTTCTTAGTGGATTGTTTTGTGGCTGTTACCCGTGGTTTTTTTTTATCACAATTGGAGGTGTCCAATTGTGATTTTTCCACGTAAAATCGTTGTGTTGATTTGTCTTGACTGTTTGATTGGGTTTGTTGTTTTATTGTTTTAAATTGATACATAATCACAAATCAATATCTAACGGATTTCTAGATTTTTCAATAAACATGCCTAACATGTATTAAAAACATATATAACAAAATCGTACAAACTTTATCAATCTTTTGATATGCATTAGGGGTGAGCAGCAGATACACTGATCTATCCAAACCGACCAAACCAAATCGATCTGCCGCATTTTGGACGGATGCATGATGACAAGCGAACAGTTACGAATTGATTTTTTTCAATCCGCCTAGTTTTGGACGGATGGCGGATTTGAGATTCCTTTTACCGCAACCGAACCGTTAAACCGCGAGCACCCCTAGTAATTTGCAGGACTTTGTGTTTTCAATTTGTTTGGATATTCTATTTATGGTTTCAATTGAAAAAGAGTTTAAATATTTTGTTGAATATATTTTGTTGAAAAAGAGTTTTCAACTTGAATATATTTTTTGAATTGAAAAAAATAAATTTATTATTTATCTATATTTTTTGGTTTTTAAATCTAACTCTAAAAAAAATAAATAAATAAGATTATATATGCTGGTTGGTTTTTATTTTCAAAAACAGATATAGATGTAACAATTCAAAGGCATATAATAGGGGTGTTTGATGGAGCTTTTTTTAGCCAACTTATGGCTTCTAGCTTTTAAAAAGTTATTTAGGATTGTTTAGTTAAACTTATTTCAAACAGCTTCTGATTCTAACAACTTATTTTAAGTCAAAAAAGCTGATTCTGAGAAGTTGCTCACCTCTTACTTCTGATTATCAGTTTCTGTTGTGGACATATTAATTCATGGTTATACTCTTAGATTTTTTTATTTTTTATTTTTTTAAAAATAGAAAAAGACCCAAATGGACTATAAAATATTATTATTATTTTTTATGAGAAATGTAGACAAATAGTAAATAATAAAAAATAAAAGTTAATTAAAAAAACTACTTCACAGCTTATTTAACAAACATTACTCAGCAACTTAAATCTATAATTCAACAGTTATACCAAACAGATTAACAACTTCTGATTAAAGTCATAATTTATAATCTGTTAAGCTGTAATCTATAATCTGTTTTAACAGCTACACCAAACAGCACAAATCTCTATGACTACATGGTTTTGGTGGTTTGAATTGTTTTTATATTTTAAGAATCATATATTGTAATACTTCATATAGATGAGGCATGTTGTGATTGTAATATTCTAAAGTTTCAAAAAAAAAATTCTTTGGATGAGAGATGGAGTGATTGTAATACTTTTTTAAGTCATTGACTTTAATATTCTTTCTTTTTTTTTTTTTTTTTTTTTTTTGAAGAAGTGCACAAGTTGAATTATATTGAAAATTTATAAAATTTTAAACCGCCAAACCGATCCACATCCATCCGCTAATCCGTTCAACCTATATCCGCCAGATTGGCGGACAAATACAGATTGATTTTCTCCAATCCGCCAAAGCCAATCTGACGGACGGATGACAAATTGGAGGTTCGTGACCGCAACTGACCCGCACCCACTCCTAATATGCATTAAAGATCCTCCTAGTTGCCCAATCTTTTAAAGCTGATTAATGGAAATGTTATGTGATTTATACCTTTAAACAAAAGACAACGTTAGCATTTTCCTTCAAAATATGTGGGAAAATCTCTAATTAGTTTGATGGTGGAAAAAATGTTATAATTTCATAGGGTGCAAGTTTAATTTGTGTTTAATGTAAGTCCCTTTATATGTTCGGTGTAATGTTTTTTCTGTGTTAGACTTGCATTGAAAAAAATTTCATGTATAATGTAATTATTTTTAAAATGTCCCACCAATAAACAATTGTCCTAATATTATATGGAAAAATATAAATTAAAAATAAATAAATAAATAACATTTTATGATAAAATTTTGATGGAAAAAATGAGAAATTTTGCTCAATTGTCAATTGAGGTATTTCTTAATTACATAAATCTTCGTAGTTTATGGACAAAAAAATCTATAATTTTATAATTTCTACAAACACTACAAAATTGATATAACTACAAAAAACTTCAGTTATATTTTTATATAAATTTCATATCCAATATTATTTTTATTTGATAAATCTCAACAATTAGATTTTAAAAATATAGATTTTATTAAAAATAAATATGTATAATAAAAAGGGAAAATTAGTGAAATATCCCTCTCCAACTTTGTATAGTAGGAGAGGTCCAAGATATTTTTTTTTATTAGTTAAGGTCCCTCAATGAAATTTCTCTATGATCATATTAGAGAAATTTCAAAATTTCTCTATGTTGGGGACGAAAGTCAGGCCACAATTTCTCTGAATCAGGCACAAATTTCTCTGAATCGAATTTTCTCTATGAAAATGTTGAGGGACCTCAACTACTATGAAAATATTGTATATCATTTATCTTATAAAATTTAATATCAGAGACCTTAAAAAAATTCGCCTAAACAAAATTATGACATTTTAAAATTTGAAACAAAATGAAAAATCTAATTCGATATCTCAATACACACCATTACCATGAGCTCCTTAATACATACTCCACTAAGGTAGAAATCAATCTAAATCTTCAATAAAATTTTAAAAATATGACTTTATCCTATGAAAAAACAAAAACAATAATTTCTTAGAGTTCAATTAACTGGTTATTAGTTGTGCTACACACACACACACATATATATATATATATAAATCAAACACAAAATGCATATATAGAAAATATTTGCAACTATCTAGTTTGTATTTGATTCTTTCTATGCACTTAGACATTTTTAACGGTTATAAAACCTGATGTCCACACTAGCACGAAAACTCCTCTAGTTTGACAATGGAGAATTCTTTTCATGAGCTTGTCTACATATTAGGAAAAAAATATTAGAATATATCTTAAATTTTGAATCAAATGTCAAAATTTATTTAAGAAATGACTCAACAACACAAAAATAATAATCTACAGGGTAAATTACATTTACCTTCCCTAAGGTTTCTATCAAATACAGGGACCTCCCTTGTGGTTTGAATAATTACAGTAACTTCCCTTACTTTACCTGACAATGTCAAGATTCCCCCATTCTGTCTATTTGCACAAACGACGTTAGTATCCTATATAAAATGACCATATTACCCTTGCGTTTGCCTGCAAAAAGACGAAAAACCCCTTTCTTCAAGGCTAACATCACTGCCATAAAGTAAAAGACGAAAAAACCCTTTGCTTTGACCAATACAACCATAAAATAAAATAATTTAAAAATATTTATAATAAAAATTATACATTTAAAATAAAAAATAATTTTTTTTAAATTTTTAATATTTAAAAAATATATTTAAAATATTAAAAAATACAACACATAAATATATGAAATATAATGTCCATTAAAATAAATATAAAATATTTAAAATATAAAATATTTACCCTAAAAAAATAAATTCGAAAAATTTCAAAACTTATAACCAAATAATTTTTTTCTTTTCAAAACTCATAACTCAAAATGCGACTCCATACTCAAATCATGATTCTAAAAATAATTTTTTTTTAATTTTTTTCTTTTAAAATAGAGTTTTGGAAAAATTTGGTTTTGAGTTTTGAAAAGAGTTTGCAATTCAGTTTTAAGTTTGTGTTTGGTTATGAGTTTTTGAAAATAATTTTTGAATTGAGTTTTGAGTAAAAACATGTTCCAAAAAAATATTTTTTTTAGAAACATGTTTGGTTTTCTTTTAGAATCACAATTCCAATTTGAAATTTTCAAAAATCTTTTCAAAATTCATAGAGTCTTAATGAAATATAGAGTTCTGAAAATAGTGTGGAGTTTCGAGTTATGTGTTTGGTTATGAGGTTTGAAAATAATTTTTGAATAGAGTTTTATGGTTGTGTTGGTCAATTCAAAATTATTTTCAAAACTCATAACCAAACACAAACTTCAAAAAAAATACAAACTTATGTTAAATATATTTTTTAAATATTAAAAAATTTAAAAAACTTTATTTTTTATTTTATATATTTTATTTTATAAATATATTTTTAAATATTTTAATTTTTTTGTTATGTGTTTTGTTATAATTTGAGTGTAGAGTTTTAAAAATAGTGTGGAGTTTCGAGTTATGTGTTTGGTTATGAGGTTTGAAAATAATTTTTGAATTGAGTTTTGAGTTATGTGTTTGGTTTCGATTTGAGTGTGAAATTGTGTTTTGAGTTTAAAATATTAAAATATTTACAAAATAAAATAAAATATTTAAATAAAAATTATATATTTAAAATAAAAAAATTAAATTTAGTGTTTACATTGGGCACTTTAGTGTTTACATTATAGGCATTATAGGCACTTGAGGGTATTATAGGTATTTTCGTGTTTACATTTGATGACATCAGCAGGGTCGGTTAGGTGTATAAACGGCGGTCAAATTTTGGAGGAATCTTGACATTGTCAGATAAAGTAAAGGAGGTTACTGTAATTATTCAAACCACAGGAGAGGTACCTGTATTTGTCAGAAACCTCAGGGGAGGTAAATGGAATTTACCCTAATCTACAAGATGATGAAGTTTGGCTTTTAATCTAGACGACAATGAAGTTATGGTCCCCCTAATCCAATCATCTTGCCGTGTCTAGATACCTCAAAGTTATTTTCAGGAAAGACTTCTCTTTATGTTAGTATTTTTCATACTTTATTTTGTAATTTTCACCTTGAGTTGAGTCTATAATAATAATTCGAACAGTTTATCTCATAAAATTTGTAGTGAAGATCATTTATGTAAAAAATTAGTTTTATTAGATATCAATGAATAAATGAATAAATCGTATTTTATTTTATAAAATATATTATTTAAATTTAATCTCATAATTATCATCTATTTTAAAAAATAAAATATAATTTCTTTATGTGTTTGATGATTTCCAATGAAACTGATTTTAACAATAATTTATATTTATTGTTATTTTTATAAAATAAATTATTTGAATTATTATTATTGTAAGTTCATAATAAAAATCACAATGAAATATAATCTGTACCTCCAGGTTACCAACCAACAAATGTTTGTGCGCGTACATTTTTTTTTTTGCGTGTACATATTTGACTGTGATCTGATAATTTGTTAAAACCCTCAATGACTACTCTAAACATTTATTTGGTCTTTCTCGAAAGTCATACTGGGGCGATTTTACGCCCCTGTCCCAAAATGATGGGTTTTTTTTTTTTGGGAATTTAATTTTTTTTGGTAGTATAATTACGATGATACTATATGCACTAATTAATGTATACATTAGTGTACCAACTAGTGTTGTGATATTATTATTGATCACATTTATTATACAAATTACAAATATTTAAAGTCATACAAATGATGTCACACCGTCTGTTAGTACACTAATGTGTATATTAATTAGTGCATATAGCATTATTCAGTACAATTATTATACTTTAAAACAAATGATTTTCCAAAATTACCTTTTGATAATACATTTTTTGGAAAATATCAATATCATAATTGTACATTTTATGTTGTTAATGAATTTAAAAGAATGGCAAAATAAAAAATTTATATTATTTTTGTACTTAATTTTTGAAAATAAACTAATATTTTTGGACAATAAAAAATTGAATCAAGGGACAAATATTTTAGGGTAGAAAGAGTATAATTTATTGAGGGGTAAATTATAAATAATTTTTTAGATTTGTTTAAAGTATAAATTATCTTTTGTGATTTAAAAAATTATAAATTTTTTATTTAACAAAATTAGTTTTAAAAATGAAATTTATAATTACTCTCATATATAGTGGGTGTTTGGAAAGTTGTTATTTTAGTAGGCTTATTTAGTTTTTGACTATTTTAGTAGGCTAATTTTTTGTGTTTGGAAAAATAGTTTGATTTTTTTTTTTAATTAGATGTGATATTTGTGAGGAAAAAAGTGAAATGATTACGGATTTGATGTGATATTTTGCCTTATTAACTATTTTAATCTATTTTATCATTTTGTAAATTTTATCCCAAAAAGCAAAAAAAAAAAAAGCTTTGCCAAACACCCCAATAATAATAAAATTAGTTAAATTATTAATTGAAACATATTTCTAATATTATTAAAAACTGTTAATTGACATTATGATTTATTAATAAAATGGGCGATTTGTTATGAAATTAGAAACCTCAAGAGATGGAATGTAATTTCTAGAATCATAAAAGACAATTCGTATTTTAATCAAATCTCAAGAAGTGTATTTATAATTTATCCTTTATTTTAATTTGAGCTTAAAACATGAAGGGCAAAGGAGACAAAATAAATAAATTTTAAGGAAAAAAAAAATTGATCAAATATAAAAAAGGTAAAGTATAATTTATCCAAAATTGTATCAAACATTTAGACATGAACTCCTAAAATAAATAAATAAAAAATATTTATAATTCTAATTAATGAGCTTCTGTGCGGCCCACCACCAGAAAGACCGGTTTGCATATCATATCATGAAGCTTCAGTGTTGTTGCCTTCCAAAAGACCGGTTTGCAGATCATATCATGAAGCTTCAGTGTTGCCTTCCAAAAGATCGGTTGCACATCTGTGTACCCCTAAACCTCCAATCCTATATAGTCTCTTTACTCTTTCTTCTTTTACACGCACCAAACAGGAGCTCCCAAATTTCCAATCCCATATTGTCTCTACTCTTCCCTCTCTTCTCTTCTCTCATTTCGCCATGCGCAACGATATTGAAGCTTCAAATTGTATTACGCCTGGGTCCTCCTGTGTGCAGAGTTTGATGAACTGTAGAAAAGCTTGTGCGCACACAGTAAAGATAGAATGCATGAAGATGAAACAGTGGTTTGGAAATTGTTGCAACACCATGACAATGTTTCTAAGAAACAAATGGAATAACGTCAAAGGCTGGGCCAAGGCACTGTTGAGTATTATTATGCGGTTCTCAAAGAATACTTGGACCAAAGTAGGTGACATTTTATTTCTTCAATATTATTGATAGTGCTTTTTTATTTTTTTTTAAATGATTAATATAAAGAGCTAGCCTTATTCATGTACTTAATAGATGAAGGAAATCTTTACAATTGATCGAGTGGTTGCCATTTTAACACTTGGAATGGAGGTTGCTTCGGCAATCATAGAGCAAATCTCTAGTGCAAAAGAACAACAACTAAAGGCAACAAATGATCAAAGACTCTATGCCATGGCTCTTCTTGCCACTGTATTTTCACTCCTAGGACTAGTCCTGGCACTGCTTGATGAGATGATACATAAAGCACTAAGTTCCAAAAGATGGATTAATTGCAAATTTCTGTGGGTTAATATTGTTTTTGCCCTAGTTTAGACAATAACCTCTTTAGTCCAGTTTATTTTTCTACAGTTTTACGAAAAAAATGACCCCATCAAATTTTCATTCATTCCCATAGTATTTGCACTCATCGTTGTTGTTTTAAGGTTTATTCCTCATCACACCGACACCATTGAAGCCCATCTTTCCCATGGCAATCAAACTCGTAATGTTATTGAAGAGAAAGTTGATGGAGAGAATCATGATCAACTATACATCAATGCATGAACTTTGCTAAAGAAGTTGTCAGTTTTGATCTGACAACAAAAGAGAAGGAGAAGGATGTAACTGTAAGTATTACTATGATTTGTTCAACTGTCATCAATGATTTCTCTTTCACTCATCATATATATCTTCACAGGTGATTATTATTATTTTTTACACTATCTTTGAAGTTATTTTTGGGGGAAAAAAATTTCCTAGTTTTATTTTGGTGATTATAAAATAGTGGGCCTTTGTTAAACAACTATCTATGCATGCACCATCTCCATCAATCTTTGTCGACAAGATCAACCAATGGCCGATGCCATGCACATTTTTCATTGGGGGATTAGGTAGTCTTTTTTTTAAAGGAGTTTCTAAAAATACATACTACATAAAATCATAGGCTAAGCAAATAATTTAACACAACCCTTAAGTATGGAACAACCTAAAAGGCCAAAAATAGGAGGACAGGTTTCAATCTTGTTTAATAATACTGCAGATTTGTTTTCTCTGAATGAACCATGGTTAACAAGGTCACAACCTTGTCAAGATTATCATTTCTCTTAATTTGCTGATCAAAAAAGATTATCATTCATGGTGTGAAGTAGACATGATTCCTATACCATTTGAACTAGATAAGGCCATCAAGTTCCCATCTAGGAGCTAACATGGCCATGGTGTGAAGCAAACATATTTTTCTATTTTGTGTGCTTCTGTATATTTATATTCAAAATTTTTTTATTTTTTATTTTTCTAAAAATTGGGAAACATACAGTTTGGGATTTTTTCTGCTTCACTTTTTTAAGCTTTTGTTTGTTTTTATGTATAAATTCTTTTTTTTTTTTTTTTTTAAAATTTGGTTTGTTTATGCGAAGCAAAAAAATGTGTGCAATTTTTTAGACTTAAAAAGTTTGGGGCTTTTTTGTTGTTTAACTTTTCTTAAGTTTTTGTTTATTTTTGTGTATAAATTCAGTTTTTGAATATTTGGTTTGTTACAGACTATGTTGAAGAATTATTGACCAAATTTGGTTTGAAAATTTGGACTTCATACATTAAAAATGGTTGAAGTGTCCTTTTTTCATTACGAACTATGTTGAAGAATTATTGACCAAATTTCCCTTATTTGTTTCAACCCATAAATCGTTCTTAGTTGTCACTTGAGCGGTTTTCGCCGGTGGCTAATTATTTTGCGAGAAAACCCATATTTTCAATTTTTATTTTTTATTTTTTATTATCAGTGAGAGAAAAATTCATTCATATAACATAAAGTATAACAAGAACATAAAAATTACATCAAAAAGCCAAGAGGGCAAAAGAGGGCATTAGCATCTAGAATCATATCTCAATCCCAACTCGGTTGACACATGCACTCAACCCAAGCATACGCTACGCCAAAAAGCCAACATCGGAAAAAAAACAGACCCAAGCTCAATCTTCCCTAAAACTCTTAACGACTTCATCTAGTTTCTATGGTGAATTTCCAGATTGGATCAGTGAAAAGAGAGGCTTGAATGTTTGTTCTTTGCCTACAAATAACTTTCTGAGATCTGAGTCCAAGCTACAAATGGGTTTAGTCTTTTGGCATGGAGAATCCTCTTTGACATCAATCACAGCCTATTATCAAATCAAAACCTTACATAAAATGTTAGCATTAATTTTTTTGGTATGTATTCTAAATAATAGCCATATGTTGGGTTTTGATGTTATGCAAGTGGTTCTGAAGTTTCTCCCCCAACAGATTGGGCTAGTGATTTGTTATGTGCTTGTGAGCTCTCCAATTCCCTAACAACTTCAGTCTTAGAAAATTTATGCAATAAAAAAAATTGAAATATAAAATTATGAATTTTTAGACAATGCTAAAACAATTTGTAACACAATCTAAAATAGAGTACGGAAAAACAAATAAATAAATAAAGGGAAAAAGGGAAAAAGTTTAGGTGTGAAATTGATAGGTGTGTGTGATTAAACTATTTACTGAGTGTGTTCTTATCCCATTGTTTAACCATTTTAGGTAGGAGAGCTAGTGGAGACTTCGAAATTGTTTTTTTGGACTTTTCAGCATATAATAGAATACCACTTGTAAATGAAGACTTATTCTAGCTATGTCATTTCTTTTGAATCGTATATATGTTTTGTAAGTGGCTGTGCACCACGCCCCTTTGAGGTGCGTCCATATATCGGATTTGACATTTCATATTGATTGTGAATTATTGGTTTATAATTTGGTAATCAATCATTTTGCCTACAAGTTATTATATTGCATTTTATTTTTACCGAGGAGCATATCAAAGGACTATAGAAATCAAAATGACCAAATTTGAATAATGTGTTGTCAAATATAGACTGATTCACTAAACTTGAAGCCGCCAATCCTAACTCTATGTTAATTTTACGCCACTAATCTGTCACAATAAATTATAAACACACCAACACAAAATTAAGAACATTGATTTTTAAAAATAAAACACAGACACACAAATTTAAGTATACAAACAAACCGAATTTTCAAAAACTGAATTTATACACAAAAACAAACAAAAGCTTAAAAAAGTTAAGCAGGAAAAAAGTCCCAAACTTTTTAAATCTAAGTTTAAAAAATTGTACACATTTTTTTCTTTGCAATTAAAAAATATATATATATATATAAATAAGAACATGAAATAGGAAAAAAAATACAAATCCAAAACATATACAACAATGATTTTTTTTAAAAAAAAACACACACACACGCACACACACAAACAAACAAACCAAATTTTGAAAAAAAATTGAATTTATACACTAAACAAAAGCTTGAAAAAGTGAAACACAAAAAAAATCCCAAATTGTTTAAGTCTAAGTCTAAACAATTACACACATTTTATGCTTCGTAATTTTTAGAAAAAAAAAATTGAATATAATTATACAGAAGCACACAAAATAGAAAAATAAAAACACAAGACATTTAGAACACTCATAATTAAAAAGATTTGATAGACATTAAGAAAATAAATAGTACATATTTGATATATACAAAGAAAATTAACAATTTAAAAATAAAATCACAGCAATTAAATGTACTTATATACAAATTTTACTAAAATTCCACACCTAGATCAAATTGAAACGTAGAATCTTAAAAAAATTGAGTTCAGGAAATAGGGGAAACAAATAAAAGTTAAACAGGGAAAGAAATATACAAAATAGAAAACAAACCGAAGATTTACAAATTGAAACAGGGGATGTCAACTAAATAAATAAATTGCACCAACTTGAATAGAAAAATATAAAAAACATAAAAATACAATCCTAAGAAAGCTCTCTGTATTTTCTTATACTTTGCTTTTTTCTTTTTTCTTTTTTTTTCAAAGAACCTATTTACATACTGAAATTTTTTAATGAAGAAAATAAAAATATAATTAACAATATTACAATTACAGTGCAAGATTAGCAATAGATATGTACTTTAGATAACTACTTCACAAACTTACAAGAGAAGTACAAGATTGCAATGTTGTGAAATGGTCTTTCATCACCTAAAACAAGATTATGCTAAAATTTCTTTATTTGCTCAATGTTATCCTCTTAGCAATTCAACAAAGCTCACTAGTGATGCTAGAGACTTCTAATTTAGAGACTCTAAACACACCTCTAATGAGGTAAAAAAAAAAGAAAAAAAGACAGCACTGACAGTGACAGTGGGTGGGACCCACTGCCAGATCACTAGTGGCATCTCTAATTAGAAGTCCCAAGCATTTTTCCAAAACTCACATTATTTCCCAAAGTCATGAATCATGAAATAGCTCTCTGTGTCAGTTTCTTATTTTCAGTTGAAAAAAAAAGGGTACTTGCGTATCGGTCCTAATTAGTGGACTTATTGTCTAATAGGACCTACGGAAAAAATTTATCATAAAAAAAGTCACTAATTGTAAGTTTTAGCGACAATTTATAAAAATCATGACAAAAAAAAAGTCATTAATTATCAATTTTTAGCGACATATATAAAAAATTGTCACAAAAAAATTATTTTTAGCAATAATTTTACCCAGATTTATTTTTAATAGAACTTGATAGGAATTAAGTCCAATTATTAGAACCTATTGATAATTTACCCAAAAAAAATTAGAAAACAAATATGACATCTGGTAACATGCCACATGGTTGGAGATAAGTGGCCCAACCACCAAAGAACTCAGTCAGCAAAGATTCTATACAAAAAATAGGTTTGAAAAGTCCAACTTTAAAGGAACGAGCATTTAGGTTTTTAAAATCAAATGAAAAGTTTCGGTGAGTTTGGTTTGAATTTTTTGAATTAAATTTTTTAAAAATTGAGTGTTTTAATTTTTTTATTTTTTTATTTTTAGTGAATATATTTTAAATTTTAAACATTTTTGTTACTTTTTTAGATACACCTTATTTAGATATATCTTAAAAGTAAAAAACTTGTAAAAAAATATTTTAAAAAATTAATAAATACATAAAAATACAAAAGATGTACTAAGTTCTTGTATTTTTTTTTTGTATTTTTGATATTTAGTGAATTTTTAAAAGATTTTTTTTATATTTTTTTTTACTTTTTAGGTGTAGTTATGTTAAGTGTGTTTAAAAAGTAAAAAAATTGCTTAAAATATTTAAAAAATTTAACAAAAATAAAAAATACGAAAAATAAAAAAATAAAATTTTCTTAAAGTATTTTTAAAAAATTGAAACCAAGAAAATTGCAGGGGGGACCTTGACATGGACGCAAAATTGGAACAGATTCCGTGTCCCCTTTTAATTAGGTTACATCGTAACGTGTTCATTTATAACGCTACATAAGCCCTGTTTGGTAGAGCTGTGAAAAAGTGCTTATAACTTATGCTTAAACAGCTTATAGCTTATAACTATGAATATAGTGATTTCCAGCTTATTCTCAAAGCATCTCCTGCCCCACTCAAAGAATAAGCTGATTTCTGACTTCCACAAAGCTATAAGCTGTAAGCATAAGCTAAACCAAACATATCAAAACAGCTTAAATTAAGCTGAAAGCTGAAAATAATCTCTAACAAACAGGGCCTATACACACTTGCTTCGAATTTTTATGGTATATTAGTGGCTGAATACATGCATGGTATATGACACATAATTTTTTTTTAATTGTTAGTATTATAATTATGTGTCTTTTAAATTGGCATCTAATATGTATACAAAGTATGAAAATTTATATAAGTAAATTCATATGTATCTAAAATACAACTAAGTAATAAATGAATACATACTTGGTTGAAAAATTTAAATGATAAATGAAAAATTATATAAATACAAACATTAATTTATAGTTAGATTGTTCAGATAGCAATCTTATCTTAAACAATAAACAATAAATAAATCCTTTAAATATATAGTATTGCACAAATATTTTTCTATTAACTTCTCACTTTAATTTTTCATAATCCGTACCTATAATACAATTGAAGGTATGAAATTAATTATACAATTACACAATTTTATTTTATAGTTTATCTCATAATGTAAATTTATTAAACCCACTATTGCATATTATTTGCATACTATTGACATAAGAATATATTAATATCAATATGTAATAGAGTTTGGCTTGTGTCCAGTGCGAGATTGGACTGAACGGTGTTGTTGGGCTCGTGGGGGCTCACCATAGGTTCTGTTTTGATAATCCGAACTGTTCAATGTGTAGAACTCGTCGAGTACTATATGCTTATAAAAAAATACGTTGATCGAATATTGATAGTTATGTGATCAAATCAGTTTTGTATAAAAAAAAAATGGACGGTGAACAAATTAATGGTTGATAAAAAACTGTTTTGATTACATAGCTATCGATATCCGATCAATGTGATTTTTTACAAGCATATATTACTCGACGAGTTCTACACATTGAACGATTCGGATTATCAAAACAGGACCCATGGTGAGCTTCCACGGGCCCAACAGCACCGTCCAGTCCGATCTCGGACTAGACACAAGCTAAACCCTATGTAATATATTTTTATATATTAAGAGTTGTTGAATCTCGTTTTTTGTGCCATAAATATCTTGCATAATGAAAAATATAATATTAGTTATTAGTATATTTTCATTTATGTAGAAAATGTATAATAATTATTTTAAAAAAACGAAATGATATTGTAACTTAATATTTCGATCGATATATAAATTTCATGATAATTTTCATGATGTTTGTAGATTTATACTTGTAAGTGTTTGCAAGGTCTTTTTTCTTGAAAATATGAAATTACATAATTTATTATGTCATCGGTAAGTAATTAACATATGACAAAAATTAATTGAAACTTTATATTTGATGTACTTACTTTCAGCATCATTGAGCTGCTATGATAATGTTTGAGTATCATTTTATTTTTTCTTTATAATTTGACTATAATGTGTGCATGAGATACAGTATTTTTCTTGAACTTCACAGCAGATAAGACAATTATTGCTTTAACTCGTCTAACTTTGCTTAGAGAATATGTTGCAATAATCTTCTGTAGTTTTGTTTTACGATCTTCTTATTTTTCATCTTGTTCATTATTATGACTCATTGTAATAAAAATATTTTGATGAATAAGAGTTTGAGGCGATATTATATTGTTATGAATTTCAAAATCTATTTTTTCTCAATAATATGATTTTTTCTAGTATGAGAGGGGAAAAAAAAGTATAATTATTGTCATAATGAAAACGTTTTGCAAAGTTTTGATTTATTAATAAAAGTGTTTGTTGCGAACACTTGTTTGTATGACATTTATATATATATATATATATATATATGTAGTGAACATAAATTGATAGGAGAACAATATATAATTCTATAATTTTTTTTCTAACAAATATAACTACATTACTGAAACAATATATGTTATAAAATTAAAGTATTCGATGATAATATAGCATTACAGATTGATAATGTATCAATACAGTAACATATATAAATTTATATTTATATATGGATGAATGACACTAATAGTCTCTATAGTTTAAGGCTTGTGTCACTTTGGTCCCTTACTTTTCAATTGTGACACATTTAATCCTGAATTTTGAATCTTATTCCAAACAAGAACAATTAAATATATCATTTGATTTTTCAAGAGTAAAATCGTTAATTTAATAAAATATAAACTAATTTGACAAAAATAAATATCAAACAAATATTTTTAAATTTTTAAAAATTATTTCTACCCACTAAAAATAAAATTATGTAAAATTAATAAATATTTTAAACATTTATTTGTTTTTTTTACCAAATTAATTTTTATTATGTGTTTGGATTATGATCATGTAAAATTAATCATGTAATTTGTATTAATTTTTATCAATTTTACATAATTTTATCACTAGTGGGTAAAAATAATTTTTAAAAAATTAAAAATATTTTTGACATTTATTTTTGTCAAATTAATTTATATTTTATTAAATTGACAATTTTACCTTCGAAATTAAACAATGGTATCTTCAATTGTCCTTATTTGAAACAAGATTCAAAATTTAAGATCAAATGTGTCACAATTAAAAAGTCCGGGACCAAAGTGACACAAGTCTCAAACTATAGAGATTATTTATGTAATTTGCCCTTTATATATTTATATATTTATGTGTAGACATTGATATATATATATATAAGATATTACAAAATTAATATGTAGAATTTTTTGTAACAATATAATACAGCTAATAATGAGATTAATTATTCATAATTAAATAATTGATCATAACTTGGATGTTTAGTGTTACATTTTTGTGTGTGCGCACTATTTTTTTAATTAGATTATTAAATTCACACTGCTACAAAATCATAAATAGATCACACTTTTTATGTGTAATGTATATTATTTAATCACACGTTTTAAGTTTTGTCAAATTATGATTTTTAAGAGTGTGATTAAAAATAATCATTTTTAATCACATTTTAAGTGTTATTAAAAGATAATTCTATCGTACATTTTGCATGTGATAATAAATTTTTAAATCACATCTTTTAAGTTTAATTAATAACTAATAAAACATGTAATAATAAACATTTAGATTACAGATTTTAAGTGTGATTAATATCAAATAAAAACTGTAATTAATAATGAAATAAAATCACTTTATATACATTTCTCATTACAATCAATGCGTGTTCAATTTTTTTTTTTTTAATGTGTAATAATCACAATTAAAAACTTTTTATTAATTCATTTGTATATACTTTTGAACATTTAACTTTCATTTATGAAATATCTGACGTTATTCCATTCAATATGTGATTGTGATTCAAAGGATAATATATAGTGTATATTATATTCTTCAAATGAGTGCACAAAAATAATACTGATTATTCTTCAAATATGTTGATGCCTAGAAACATATGAATAAACTTACCTTTGTAGAGATTGTTTTAGTCTTAAAAAAGATAAAGTCGGACATTTTCTCATCACACTGACTCTTCATCTCTTACATCAACAGAAAAAGAACCACTTCGACTATTACTAGTATAAAATGTTTAGATTATCATATAGATATGACATATGCATAGAATCAAGAAATCCAAAATAAAAATCTTCAATGTATGGTCAAATATTTTAAAGTCATAAAACCAAAATAAAAGCCAGCTATTATTTAAATATAATAAGTGGGGGCAAAAAGCACTTTCCAAGGCTTCTGTCCTCAACTAGTAATAAGGTAAGCTCATTTGTCTTGGGAGAGGAACATAAATGACCCCATGGTTCTTTGCAATTTTTCATTTCATGGAATTGTTCAATCTAGTATAAAGTTCAAACATCAGGTCATGCTGCTTTTTGATGCTCCCATCTAGTTATTTTACATCGCCATGCTTCTTAAATATTAGAAATCAACAAAATTTATTATCTATTCATCACCTAAAATAAGATTATGCTAAAATTTCTTTCTTTGACCAATGGTTATCCCTCTTAGCAGTTCAACAAAGCTCACGTCATTTCCCAAAGTCATGAATCATGAAATAGCTCTCTGTGTCAGTTTCTTATTTTCAATTGAATAAAAATTGGAAAACAAATATGGCATCTGGTAACATGCCACATGTTTGGAGATAAGTGGCCCAACCACCAAAGAACTCAGTAGCAAAGATTCTATACAAAAATGAGGATTGGATAATTGAGATTCATAATATAAACAAAATGAAAATCAGAAATAAACACACATATATAATAGAGTTACTACCTCTGTCCCTAACTCCCAGTTTGCCCATCTTAGAAAGTCCAACTTTAAAGGAACGAGCATTTAATATTTTTAAAGTCAAATGAAAAGTTATTGATTTTCAAGACTCTACCCTTTCCCTGCTTTTAAATGCGTGGCAAAGTTGGAATTTTATACTTTGACTAATATTTAGGGACATCCAAAATTGGAAAGAACTAACAATTATGGATAAAGGGAGCATAAAACATCTAAACCCAGAACCATGGTATCTGCACAGCCTTCCAAACTCAGAACCTGTAATTTAATTGGAAAAGGAAATAAAAAAATAAATTATGTAGTCTTATGTCATTCTAGAAAATGTTAGAACACTTTGTTGTTTCAGTACCTTTAGAATATAATCTGTGACTACACTATAGGCTCTTGTCCTTCTGTTGCTGCTGCCTGAATTATTGGAAACAATAAATGGAAATTTTTCCAACAAAGAAAAACAATTTCACAACTTAGGCAAATCCTCTGCATTGAGCTTGATCCTAATTGATCATAATTTGAATATGAAATCCTCTACTTATCCCCAACTGATTCCAAAAAAACTAAGAAAAATAATAATAAAAGAACACCTTAACTACTCTAATAATATTTGGGACACAAAATTCACATAAAGATGAAACTACACATTATAAACTCCATTTTCAATAGAACCCAGTGAATTCAAATTCAAACATTTCTTGCTTTATCTATGTTATTATTATCATTCAAGTCATAAGAAGAGAACTCATACAATCGTTTATGATAACAACTAGTATTAACACAGAACATCATTTGTTAGGAAATTCTTCAAAGTTGGCAGCACTCATTTATTGCCTTCATGAAGATATCAATATCAAGATCAGGTTTAATATTTGGTTCTTTCTCTCTCCTTGGTAACTTTGCTAATATATTTGCAAATGTTTGAAAAGAATAATTAACATACTTAATCTGCAACGAGTCGTCGGTGTGCATGTTTTGAACATATGTAAACAAAAGAAAATAAAACTAAACCAATCTTTTTATCAACCAAGAACGAGCCAAACATAAGCTCTTTTCACAAGCCAGAATTAAGATGAAGCTTTTTAAAATGCCAAGGTTTCTCTCACAGTCATTTCCCCAATATGAAGATCGTGCCGACTATTTTATGCAGCAGTTCTCTACAGTACAAACTCATGCATTTCATGGCCATTCATTAACACATTAACCCCATAAAAAGTTCTAAAAAAAATAAATCGAAATGAGAAAGACATAGTGTAGGAAATGTTAATACCATTCCGGCTTTCAAAAATTTCCTTCTCCATGAGAAGAATCTGTTAACTAACATAGGCGTTGTCTAATATGAAAATGAAGTCATTAATTAACCTACAAAAATCCCAAAATCAAAAAAAGATTGCACTTGCAATTTTAGATTAGACATGAATTACAAAAAATGAGAAAGAACAAAACACTACTTACCTCTGGTGTTCAAATTTGATTTTCAAATTTTATGTTTTGTTTGATTTTTAAATTATACTGAAACATGAAAACACAATATAACAGCAGAGAGTAAATTCAAAATATATACCTTATGTATGAACTTTTAAATCAATGAATTGTAAACTTATTGTAATAATATTTGGAGGATTCAACTTAAAGCATCATATCGAAAAAAAAAAAAAAAAAAAAAGCAAATAACTTTGTTCAACTCAATATAAAAAAAACTACAATAAGAAATCAAACGTATCCACTGCCCTAAATCATCTTGTCGAGCCCAAAATATGTGTGATTCCTGCTAAAGGAAAAAACACACTTATACATCTTTTCATTGGAAAAAAAAAAATCCCAAACATGTAGAAGCCATAAGAAATTTAACATCTCATTAAATTTACATTATTTTTTATTTTATTATTATTTTTTTTAATAAACATGGAAAATGTGGTAGTCCATGGCTAAACTGATTTTACACCTAATCCTCCATTCCTAAATTGATATCAAGACCGCAATGTTGCATTCTAAGAAGCATAGGCACAGACACGCGACACGACACGGATACGACACGGACACGTCGACACGCTAATTTTCAAAAAATACAGGACACGACACGTGGAGGACACATATAAAATATATAATTCTATATATACTTATTATATGTTATATATATATATATCATTCAAAGATAATGAAAAATGCAATATGACACTAATTCCTATAAATTTATATAATTTTTGTTTTATTTTCTATCTTAAATTGTTTTATTCAAACTTATAATTAGTTTCACCTGCGTATAATTGATGGACATGTGTGTTTAAACGATAAATACGTGTCCTCCAAGTGTTCAAAGAGTGTCCGAATCTTTAAGAAAAATTAAAAAATAGGACACGTTTTAAGGAGTGTCGGACACGTGTCGAGGAAGTGTCCGAAGAGTGTCGGTGTCCGACACGGACACAACACGAATACGTCACCTTCTTAGAAGTGTCCATGCTTCTTAAGTTGCATTTGATTATTCAAACATGAGGAGCTTTGGGCATAATTAGAAGCATAACAATAGAAACTTCACACAGCTTATGAAGCATGAAGTGCTTTCTAGTCCTGTCTTAAGATGTATACATCAATCATACTAATATTTTAGTTGCTAAAGATTCAAAAAAAAAAAAAAAAAATTAAATGATTCAAGAACCATATTTTCTCATGAATTTTCTTCACAAACCATCGTGGAACTAAAAAAATTGTGATGTCAACACTTTGAATAATAATAATAATAATATTGTTTAAAAAAAGAGTAGCTCTGTGAAAAAATCGACAAACATGTGCTTCTATATCAACAAACGTCTCATTACCAAAAAAAACAAATATAGTTTCTGAAACAAAGACTCAAGGGTACTAATTCAAACAAACAAAAATGCAACACATCATGCTTGCAATGATAAAAAAATCAAAGGTACTAATTCAAACAAATTTGAAATAAAGACCCAAAGGTAGTTTCTATACCAATTTACTCATGTAGAGAAATAATTTATGTCTCACTATCATGTAGAGAGATCAGAGTGTTTTTCTCTAGCAACCCAACCTTACCACCAGCCACCGTCTACCTTTATTTTCTTCTCTCATAACACTGTTTGTAATCATACTAATATTTTAATTGCTAAAAGATTTTTTTTTTTTTAAATTAAATTAAAATGCTTCAAGAACCATATAAATTGATAAGAATTTTCTCCAAGAGCCATCGTGGAACTAAAAATGCCCTTAATTCCATGAGAAATCAGTTGTGTTAGTGTTGAATAATTCCATGAGAAAATAACCTTAATCCATGAGAATCATTGTTAAATCAAATTAAAATACCCTAAATCCATGATAAAATATCAGTGTTAAATCAAATAAACCCTAATTCCATGAGAAAATACCCTAAATCCATGAGAAAGTAGATGTTTGAGTGTTAAATCAAATTAAAATGCCCTAAATCCATGAGAAAATGTGTTAAATCAAATAAAACCTAATTCCATGACAAAATGACATAAATCCATGAGAAAGTAGATGTTTCAATGTTAAATCAATGGGAAGTAGATGTTTCAGTGTTAAATCAATAAGAAATAGGTGTTTCAAAGTTTCATCAGAAGATTCTTCAGATGATAGAGAAAAAAAAAATGAAAGATTCATACCTTAAAAAAACCAGATTTTTCTGAAGTTCAACAATGGTGAGCCCTATGGAGGAACAGTGCTCGGGGAAGAGGCAGAAGGTATGCTGAGAGAGAGAGAGAGAGAGAGAGCAAAAGAAACGAAGGAAAGTGAAAGAGGATTCTGTGCGTGAAAGAGAGAGAAAGAGGGAGAGGAAATATTGTGCGTGGGTGATGGGCGGGAAAAAGAGAGAAAGTAAAATGATCTCAGCCATTTATTTTTTTGTTTGGAAAGATCTGAACTATTCTAACCAATTATAAGAGATAAATATTTTTAAAAATAATCATGCTTTATTATATAAATATAAAAATAAAATTAAAAAAATATATACAATCATACTTATTTTGAAATTGTGATTAAAAAAAATGTATATAATCACACTTATTTGAAAGATGTGATTAAAAATAAATATTATCTCATTTAATTAAATTAGCAGTGATTAAAATATTATTCTACTTTTTTTAATCACATTTCTAATAAAAATGAGATATTTTTAATTCTTCTTGTGTGATCTTTAAGCATTATTGTAGTAGTGTCACATAAAAATTTAAAGAAATTTGTGAATAATTTGTCTAAAATTAGATATTAGTGAATAAAGATTTTAAAAAAGAAAAAATTTATTGTTTGTTAAGAATGTGTTTGGTAACGTTTACGTTTTCAATTTATATTTACAAAAATTTTATAAACTGGTTTTTGTTTATTTTTAGAAAAACATAAACTACAAACGCAATTGGTAATTGATAAAATATTTATAAAAAAATTTTAAAATATAAAAAAGAGTGAAAAATAACAAGTGGTGACAAGTGGTGGTGGAAGACAGTGGTGGAAAGTGGTGACGGTGGGTGGTGGGTAGTTGGTGGTGGTGGGTGGTGGTGGTGGTGGGTGGTGGTGTGGTGGTGGTGGTGGTGGGTGGTGTGGGTGGGTGGGTGGTGGTGGTGGTGGTGGGTGGGTGGTGGTGGGTGGTGGTGGTGGTGGTGATGGTGGTGGTGGTGGGTGGTGATGGTGGTGGTGGTGGTGGTGGTGGGTGGGTGGTGGTGGTGGTGGGTGGTGGTGGTGGTGGGTGGGTGGTGATGGTGGTGGTGGGTGGTGGGTGGCGGTGGCAGGTGGATGGCGGATGATAGTGGTGGTGGGTGATAGTGGTGGTGATGGCAGGTGGTGGGTGGTGGGTGATAGTAGTGGGTGGTGGTGGTGGTGGTGGTGGTGGTGATGGTGATGGCAGGTGGCGGGTGGTGGTGGCGGGTGGGTGGCAAGTGGCTGGTGGTGGTGGATGGTGGTGGTAGGTAGGTGGTGGCTGGTGGTGAGAGATATTGGATGGTGGTAGCAGGTGGGTGGTGAGTGGTAGTGGCAAGTAGGTGGCGGGCGGTGAATGGTAGTGGCGGGTGGATGACAAGTGGATGGTGGTGGTGGTGGTGGTGGTGGTGGTGGTGAGGGGTGTGTGGTGGTGGCGAGTGGGTGGCAGGTGAGTGGTGGGTGGATGGTGGTGGCGGGTGGTGGTGGCTGGTGGTGGTAGGTGGCTGGTGGTGGCGGAGACGATGATAGAAAATGGTAGCGGATTGTGGCTAGTGTTAGGTGGTAAAAAAAAAAAAATTGAAAACTCAAAATGGAAACATATTTTTTGTGTTTTTATTTTTTGGACAAATTTATAAACTGAGACCACTGATTTATAAATAAAAAAAATTTATCAAACAAATTTTTATTTGAATTTTTAAAATTTTTGTAAATATAAATAAAAAACTGAAAACGTAAAGTGTTACCAAATGACACCTAACCATTCCATTTTTAATTTTCAGTTTATATTTACAAAAATTTAAAAAACTGTCATAAAAACTTGTTTGATAATTTTTTTGATTTATAAATGGTTGTCTCAATTTATAATTTGAAGAAAAAAACATAAACTCAAAAAATGAGTTTACGCTTTCAATTTCAATTTTTTTTTCAAATAATTTTTTTTTTCAATTAATTTTTTAAATAATTTTTTTTCAAATATTTTTTTTCAATTAATTTTTTTTAAATATTTGTTTTCAAATATTTTTTTTTTCAATTATTTATTTTTTCAAATATTTTTTTCAATTAATTATTTTTTCAAATATTTTTTTTAATTAATTTTTTTTTCAAATATTTTTTTTTCCCAATTAAAATTTTTTCCAATTAATTTTTTTCAATTATAATACGTGTGATCCTATTATCATAAATAATAAACATAAATATAAATATTTTAAATCTGAACAAACATATTTTTTAGTTTATGTTTTTAAAATTTTGTAAACATTTTGTTCAAACCAAATGAGTTTATAATTTATGTTTTTCTAAAAATAAACAAAAACTAATTTATAAAATTTTTATAAACATAAACAAAAAACGTAAATATTGCCAAACGCTACTATAATATTTTTCCCCTAATCCCTAACATTACTCTTTCGTATCCACTAGAGATCCTCTTAGTTGCTCAATCTCAAAAGACACTGTTAGCACTTTCCTTTCAAATACGTGGGAAAGTCTCAAATCAGTTTGATAGCGGAAAAAAATGTCAAGTTTAATTTGTGTTTAATCTTTTTATATGTTTGGTGTAATTTTTTTCTGTGTTAGACTTGTATTTAAAAAAATTCCATGCGTAATGCAATTATTGTTGAACTATTCCACTGATAGTTTTTTTTTTTTCCCTAATATTATACGGCAAAATAAAAAAAATTTAAAAATAAATAAATAAAATATTTTGATAAAATTTTTATGGAAAAAATGAAAAATTTTGCCCAATTGTTAATTGAGATATTTCTCGATTACATAAATCTTCGCAGCTCATACACAAAAAAATGTAAAATTTTATAATTTCTACAAACACTACAAAATTGATACAACTGCAAAATTTCTCAGTTATATTTTATATAAATTTCATGTCCAATATTATTTTTATTTGATAAATTTCAACAATAAAATTTTTAAAATATAAATTTTATTAAAAACAAATATGTATAATTTATGATATTTTAAAATTTAAATCAGAATAAAAAGTCTAATTTGATGGCTCAACACACACCATTATAACATGAGCTCCTTAATAGATACTCCACTATGCTAGGAATCTGTCACGCCCCACTTTTTATTACTCGAAGTCATTACCAAATTCATTAACTTAATTCAATTTCAAAGATAACATGCGGAAATAAACTCATACATTCAATCCGTAGAAGTGATTAACAATACTCTTATTCGTATGCAAAGTAAATATTACATGAACATACTTAATAATTTGCCCTTGGGCTTACATCACTTAAGGTACAAAAAAAGGGTGTAACCCTTTCACAACAATGGCATTCTGCCAACATAACAGAGGCCCCGTGGCCAGTAAATAAGTAGATCCAAATCTTGCAGCTCAACCTGCTTAACACCTGAAAAAGATTCAACAACGTGGGATGAACATATAGTCCAGTAGGGAACTCAACATGATCCTCAACAATAACAACTTACAGATAGCTATGATCATGAATACTCATTCTCATACTAGAATATTAATGTGACAGTTTATACAATATATATATATATATGTATGACTTTTCTTGAAAACAACTGTTTCATTCAACGCTACAAGCGATTTGTCTTTCCTTTTTCATTTCATTAATTCCCGTTCCCAATCTTTCCTAACATTAACAATTATTTAGGAAATAATCTCACTAAGCCCGATACTCTCTTCCATTTTCAATACATACACAGATGTACCTTTTCAAAACATGTTTATCTTTAAAACATTCGTTCTCCTTCACACTTTCCAAAAGACAAAAAAATGACATTTTGGTTTGTTTCCACTACTATCATAACTATACACGCATATCTTTGTAAAAATATAAATTTACAATCCACCAACATGTATACAATCAACCAATGGAGTAACTCGGTCCTCTAAACTGTAACCAATCAAATCCATGATATTTTCAATTACAACGAAACAACAACAATCCCACTTTGCTCTACTAGTTATGTGCTTAGTAAGCCAAAGATATACTCAAATAACTACAACCAACTTCGCTCTACTAGCTATGTGCGTAGTAAGCTAACAATACACCCCACTCAACAACATTAACAACAAGCCAGTTTACCAGGCGCCAGCTGGAAGGGTATGGTGCCTCCGATTATTAGCGCGGTCAGTTCTCCAGGCGCTAGCTGGAAGGTAACGGTACCTTTGATTCTAAGCGCGGGGTATAACATCAATAATCACAGCACATCAGGGCATAACCAACATATATAATGCATACACATAAACTATCAAGATACCAGCAATGTGTTAAAGTAGATGAACACATAACTATCTCCTTCCGAGCAAATATACATATATATATATATATATATATAATGTATCTAGCATTTCATCACATACGATGTTCAATTAATAAATGGTAAAATACATACCCGACAATTCTACACAACCGTGTCATCCTCCACTGATGACCAAGGACAAAACCTCTAGATGCATATAGTTAGTACATCTATTAAAAGACTCAAATATCATGAATCACAAACCCAACAACAACATTAACCTGGTAGTTAAAGATACAACTTCTACATGTGTGTTCAACACTCAAGATACAACAATCCAATTCTCAAACTTATTTCGAAAACACTTTCTTCATTTTCTCAAAAACAATTCCATTTCCTTTTTGTTATCATAAAACCAACTCCATATTCCTTGTTTCCATAAAACCAATTCCAAAGCCATGGTTAATCCCTTAGGCATCAACATCCTTACCAAACTCATTTTGACAAAAGAGATTTACACACAATGGTCAACAAACCCCCATTTTAATTTACCCAACCAAAATATAATTTAGGTCTTTTCTTCATTTAACTACAACATGCTAATTTATATTCTAATTAGCCAAGACAACAATCAATGAAGCCAAATCCATTCTCAACACAACCAACCCTAGGTTTATTTTATGATTTTCAAACAAATCCAACATGATACAATTTTCATGCAATACAAAAATTACCACATGTCTATCTGTAGACGGAGTATTGAAAAAAAAAGAACAAGGAGAATCCCTACCTCAAATGGAGAACTCAAATAAAGAAATTGACCCGAAATCAAAGTGCTCCAAATCCCAAAATTCTTGGATCAAAACGAAGCCCTCGACGATCAACACACTTCTTACAAAGGCCCAAGGTGAGGAAAACACTCTAGCTAGATCAATCCTAAGAGAGGTTAGGTTTTAGAGTGAGGTGCTCTCCAATGGCTTTTTCGGAAAAGTAAGAGAGAGAAAGGAAATCAAAAAGTGATTCAAAAAGCTGAATCTCGGTGTGTTATACAAGTCACCCCGCTCGAGCGTGGAAACCCCCGATCGAGCGTCACTCACAGACTCCCACTCAAGCGCCTAAACCCTCGCTCGAGCGGCGGATACAACCATCCAGAAGTTTGCAGAACAGGTCCCCGCTCGAGCGTCAAACTCCTCGCTCGAGCGGATAAGTAACAACAAAGGCCCGCTCGAGCGTCAAAAGCGCCGCTCGAGCGGAGACGCCATAAACTGAGCAAAAATTCTAAGTTTTAAAATATAACCAACTTATTCCCAACAAGCCCAACACGACCCAAAACTCTAAGATAAAGAGTAAGGAATAGAAAAGAGGATAAGACAATAACAAATCTACGGAACTGAGTCCGGATTACAGTTCAATAACAACAGGAAATACCGGGATCGCTATAGAATCAATCTAAATCTTGAATAAAATTTTAAAAATATGTCTTTATGAAAAAATTAAAATAATATAATTTCTTAGAGTTCAACTAAACGGTTATCAGCTGTGTTATAAAAAATCAAATACAAAATATACAAATGTGAAATAAAAAATAAAACAAAATATACAAATGTGAAATAAAAAAATATTTATATATGTTTATTTTATATTTAATTCCTTCTGTGCACCTAAATTTTTTTAATGGTTATGAAATGTGATGTCAGCACTACCATGAAAACCCCTCCAGTTTGACGATGGAGAATTCTTTTCATGAACTTGTTCATTTAGTGTGTTTGATTTTAATTTTTTGAATTTAATTTTTTAAAAATTGAGTTTTTTATTTTTCATATTTTTTTATTTTTAGTGAATATCTTTAAAATTTTAAATAATTTTTTTAGTTTTTTTTATACACCTTACTTAGATATATCCAAAAAATAAAATATTTGTGAAAAAATATTTTAAAAAATTAATAAATACACAAAAATATGAAAAATATGCTGAATTTTTCTTTTGTTTTGTGTTTTTTTGTTTTTTGTTTTTTGTTTTTTGTTTTTTGTTTTTGTTTTTTTTTTATATTTTTGGTATCTAGTGAATTTTTTAAAGAATTTTTTCACAAAAGTTATACTTTTTAAGTATATTTATGTTTGGTGTGTCTAAAAAATTTTATAAAAAATTACTTAAAATATTAAAAAAAATTCAATGAAAAAAAAATATACTGAAAAGTAAATTCTGAAAACCAAGCAAATTGATTAGAATTTATCTTAAATTTTAAATCAAAGGTCAAAATTTATTTATGAAATGACCCAACAAGACAAAAATAAAAATCTATAGGACTGAAGGTTTAAAATTTGTCTCTTCATACGTCCCAATCTAGACCACGATGAAGTTAAAGGTGCGTCCCATAACACAAAATATAGGACGATGAAGGTTTAAATTTTTACGTGACACAAAAATAAAAATCTATTGGACGATGAAGGTTTGAATTTTTTGCCTTTTCATACGTTCCAATCTACACCACGATGAAGTTAAGGGTGCATCCTCCTAATCCAATCTTCTTGTCGTGTCTACGTTGCCCCAAAGTTATTTTGAGGAATGACTTCTACCTTTCATTCTTCATTTTGTCATTTCATTTTCGGCCCATAATATAATAATTTACATCGTTTATTGTGTAAAATTTATAGTGAAAATCATTTATATAAAAAATTAATTTCATCAAATATCGATTGATGATGAATAAATTGTATTTTATTTTTATAAAATGTATGATTTAAATTTAATCTTATAATTATCGTTTATTTCAAAAATAAAATATAATTTATTTGTGTTATGGTAATTTCTAATGAAACTTAATTTTTAGTACAGTTTATCTTTATTGTTATTTTTACAAAAAAAAAAAAAAAAAAATTATTTGAATTATCAATGTAAGCTAATAATAGAGATCACAAAATAAAATATTAAAAAATATAAAATATAGAAGTATGTACAGATTCATTTCTGTTAATGGTGTTGTTTTGTGCAGATGCTAAAATAGATTCGAGCATCCACATTAGTCTCAATATGTTTTGAGCCAAATTATATCCCTAAATTTAGTTTTGTATTTTAGCTAGCCTCTTTTTTATGTACACACTCCATCAAACTCTCTATTCTAAAATTCTATTTCATTAAAATATTATGAACAAGCAAGCATAAATAGGGCCCAAAATAGCAACACCAGAGCAACAACAGAGCATCAATAAAACAAGGGGGCCGAACCCACAGAGGGGCGGTCCACATGTTAGGTCAAATTTGACCATTTTTCTTCTTTTGTTATAGGATACTCACGGGACATCCGAGAGAACATCCTGGTGGACGACCAGCCATAGTGTTTTGGCCCAAATATAATAAAAAATTATAAAGCCAGTGCACTGTGGCTTGTCTATAGCGATCCTAGTTTTTTTTCCTCTCTTTATTTATTGTATTCCGGACTTGGTTTCGTGGATGTGTTGTTGTTTCTTTCTTATTTCCATCATTTACTCTTTGTATTTAAGTCTTGGGTTGTGTTGGGCAGGTTTGAAACAGGTTGGTTGTGCTTTAAAACCATAGGTTGATTCCTAGAATTTGGCCTTCACGCTCGAGCGGGCGTTTTGACGCTCGAGCGTGAATTTCCATCTCCTAGTATTTTTCTCTGCAGGTCTTCGTACGCTCGAGCGGGAGTTTTGACGCTCGAGCGTGCCCCTTTGATTTTGTTAGTCCGTTCGAGCGGGGAGTTTGACGCTCGAGTGGGGACCATCACCTGCAAAACTTCTGTGAGGGTGCATCCGGCGCTCGAGCGGCGCTTTTGACGCTTGAGCGTGAGTCTGTGTCTGACGCTCGAGCGGGGAGTGCAGTATATCAGTCCGAGTTTCACCTTTTTGGATCACTTTTTGATTTCCTTTCTCTCTCTTACTTTTTCAAAACCTCTATTGGAGAGCACTTCACTCTAAAACTCCAACTTCTCTCTAGGGTTTGATCTAGTAGGAGTGATCTTCTAACTTTGGGCCTTTGTAAAAAGTGTGGAGCTTGTTGAGGGCTACATTTTGATCCGAAAATATTGGGGTTTGGAGCACTTCGAGTTTCTTTATCTTCTTCCTTTGAGCTCCGAATTTGAGGTAGGGATTTCTACTCATTCTTATGTGCTTTAACATAGATGTTGAGTTATTTGTATAGATGGTTTGATTTGGGAAGTTAGGGTTTGAGATGTGTGATTTTGAAAATAGGGGTTTTGTCCTTTTAACTCATATATGTATATTTTGGGTCTTAAAAATAGATTATTGATGTTGTTGATAATATTTAAGCCTTTGGGTCAATATTGAGAAAAAGGGGAAAAAATGTCATGTTTGGATATATTTGGATCATTAGCGTAATTAATGACAATTATTATGGAAATGTGAAATTAAGTTGGAAATAATAAAATTAGCTTATTATGAGATAGAATGGTGGGGTTGGAATTATCAATCACTCACCTTTGAAAATTATTGTTATTTATCTGTTGGATGTAATTATTATCTGTTTAGAAATAATTACTTTGGGCAATCGGTAGAGGGTAGTCTTGATTGTTGTAGACAATGCATGATGATTAGGTGAACTAAAACTAATCAATTGAAAATGTCATCGAATATGACGGTTGGAATAATACATCAAATTTGTGTATTGATTGAACATGTATATGATAATCATTTATATACATTGTATTGTGTGGGAGGAGATAGGGGATGTACTCCACGGTTTGGGGGAAGATAGGGGATGGACTCCTAAACCGGATGTTGCTTGGGAGGAGATAGGGGATGGACTCCATTGATACAGCAAAAATGTGTATCTATTGAATTATTGATAAAGCGAATCTGTGTATCATTTGTGAAGTATGGAAGTATTTTAATGTGTTATTGATACAACAAATATGTGTATCTATTGTGGATTATGGAAGTGTTTAATTATGAGTCGTTATCTCATTTGAAATAAAAGTATTGTTGATATAAGATGTAATCTTATCCAAAGTGTTTGGCTAGGTTCTGAGCCACGATTATGAATTGAAATTGAATATGTAATGGAAATTGAAATGAGACATGGACACACTTGTCATGTAATTGAAATGGGTTATGAATTGATCAATGTGAGTTAAACATTTATCAAATGCTAACGTTTTAGTTATTGCTCATATTATGTTTAGGATATCTCTACTGGGTGTTAGCTCACCCTATATGGGACATCATTTTCAGGTACAGGTAGCATGCCACCTCCAACGACGTAGCTTGAGAGGCTCAGTGGCTGGGACATCTTTTGTGATTACATTTTTTTGTATTTCATGTATATCAAGCCAAGGGCTTATTATCTGTTTTGAGTTAGTACTCACTCTTTTTTGTAACCATGTGTTGACTTGGAAAGTTGTAAGCCCGTAGGGCATTTACTTTTGTTGTCAACATGTAATACATTTTGTAATGAATACTCTGATGAAATGTAATTATGCTTTATTCTTTTATGTCTAAGCATGTAAATATTGTATGATTTATGGGTTTATTTTGAGGGCGTTACAACTTGGTATCAGAGCGTACCGGGTTTGAATACTTTGGGTAAGTGGGGAGTGATTAGTATCACAATGGGTTTGTCTCGCTTGTTAGAGACGTATGTGCAATAGTATGTGTCTATTTGATAACATGTTTATGTGACTATGTGGGTATGGAATATAGTTTCTAGGTTGTTAATTGGGATTCTTCGGTTTCTACGAGTCTTGTTGGAAAAGCACTTGATCAATGCTGTTTTTAACTGGAACTCTAGTAACGCCATGGGACTATCATTATCCGGAAATGAAATTCGTAAGCGCTTATGTGATTATGTGCTTACGTAGAGTGAATTACAGTTGTCCATTGCATTAGGACATGAGTGTTATAGCTTTGGCACATTTACGAATGTGCTAATGTTCTTCATTACCTTTATTAGGATATCAGGATGAGGACGTGGTGGTAGGCGATGTAGGCCTAGGAGGCAGGAGGTGCCTATACCGGATGAGATTCCGGAACAGCAGGAGGGTATTGGCCAGGCCAATGTGGCTGAGCCAGTAGGTCAGCAGGCCATGAGTGCCTTAGCCCGCGAGATAGTAGGGGTGTTGAGGGAATCTATGAGCATTCTCAGAGCTGAGAACCAAGCCCAGGCCCAGGTTATTGATGCAGGGCCTTCCTTTCTGAAGAGGGAGTTCTTCCGGTCTAATTCGGATGAGTTTGTTGGGGATCCGAAAGAGCCACTTGAGGCTGATGAGTGGCTAGAGTAGGTAACCAAGACGTTTGAGATGCTTGGCATCGAAGACGGGGCACTGAAGGTGACCTTGGCATCTTTCCAGCTCAAGAGGGAAGCGGGTCAGTGGTGGAAGTTCACGAGGAGTCGTATAGGTGGTACTTGGGAGGCCTTTGTAGATATTTTCTAGGAGAAGTTCTTGTCTCCAGCTGTTAGGGAGAAGTTGAGGAACCAGTTTTGTCAGCTAAGCAGCTTAGTTCTTCTGTGGCCGAGTTTGAAGCCACATTTACTAGTTTGTCTAGGTTTGCACCTGAGATTGTGGCGTCTGAAGAACGCTGTTGCCTGGAATTTGGGAAGAAGTTGAGGCATGGGCTCAAGATGAGAGTTGGGGGGTCTATGACCCGGGATTATGGGCGCCTTGTAGATGTTGCGGCCCATATGGAGATTATGATGTAGGAGGAGGAGGAGAGACAGAGAGGCTCCAAGAGGAGTCAGGATGGTCAGGGGGACGATAGGAGGCAGAGGGGTTCTAACCCTCAGCAGTCCCATAGTGCTTTTGCTAAATCGACCTTTCCAGTGCCGAGTGCAGGCTTTGAGAGAGGCAGTCAGGGAGACATCACCTGTTACAAATGTGGTCAGCTGGGCCACAAGTCTCTAGCTTGCCCTTGAAGGCAGAGGTCGAGGGCGGCTTCTTCGCTTGACCTCGACCTCGAGCGAGTCAGGCGAGGCCACCGCTCATGTTATCGGTGTGGTCGGCGGGGCACTGAAGAGGTTTTGCTTTCGCAGTGAGTGGCACATCCGTGCATCCGGCAGAGGCGAGTTTTCACTAGCTCGGTCGATTCGAGCCTCGAGGCCAATCAGGCTTCATCGTCCCATCAGGTAGCGATCCTTTGCTCGAGAGGTGAGCGAGTAGATTAGGGCCGCGTGTATCTTTATTCTTTGAGGATCTTGTACCGGCTGCATTTGTTGTGAGAGGTACCTTTTTGTTTTGCAACTCGGTTACTAATGTGTTGATTGATATGGGTGCATCCCATTCCTTTATATCCGCTACTTTTGCATCTGTTTTGGGGTTGGAGTTGGCACAGTTAGCATCTCCTATTTGTGTTGTATCACCTGTTGGGGGTGAGTTGATTTTGAAACAAGGATGTAGAGGTTGCGATATAGAAGTAGCAGATCGCCGACTTTCATTTTCCTTTGTAGTCATGGCTATGTCGGGTTTTGATGTAATTTTGGGTATGGACTGGTTATCGTCATACCAGGCTGTTATTGATTGTTACCGCTAGAGGGTTACAGTATGTACCTTGAACGGAGATTGTTTCCATTTCTTGGGGGATCGGGTTGGTAGTGTATTGCCATCGGTGTATGATCCGCGAGGGCGAAGTGAGCTTAGTGGTCTTCTCGCTAGCCTTCTGAGTAGTGAGTGTGATGAGACCAGGGTTGAGTTGCCAAGAGTGGTTTGTGAGTACTCGGATGTTTTTCCCGAGGACCTTGTTAGCTTACCACCATATCGAGAGATTGAGTTCTCCATTGATTTAGTGCTCGGCACGGCGCCGATTTCTATGGCATCTTATCGTTTTGCCCCAGCTGAGTTGAGTGAGTTAAAGATTCAGCTCTAGGAATTGTTAGATAAGGGTTTTATTCGCCCTGGTGTTTCGCCGTGGAGAGCACTAACCCTCTTTGCTAAAAAGAAAGATGGTGCCTTGAGGCTTTGTATTGATTATCGGAAACTGAATCGAGCTACGGTTAAGAATAAATACCCTATGCCCCATATAGATGATCTGTTTGACCAGTTGAAAGGTTCCCGTTGTTTCTCTAAGATAGACTTGAGATCGGGTTACTATCAGTTGAGGGTCAGGGATGAGGATATTCCGAAGATGGCATTTCGTATGCGGTATGGCCACTATGAGTTTCTAGTGATGCCTTTTGGGCTCACCAATGCACTGGCAGTATTTATGGACTTGATGAACCAGATCTTCCGGGAATTCTTAGATTGTTTTGTAGTCGTTTTAGTGGACGACATTCTGATTTATTCACCTTCGGAGAAGGAGCACGAGGAACACTTGAGAGTGGTGCTTGAGTTTCTTAGAGCCCATAGGCAGTATGCTAAGTTCGAGAAATGTGAGTTCTGGCTAAGAGAGGTTAAATTTTTAGGCCATGTAGTCTCTGGGGAAGGGGTGTCTGTTGATACATCCAAGACAAAGGCAGTGCAGGATTGGGCACGGCCTAAGAGTGTTTTCGAGATCCGCAGTTTTCTGGGATTAGCTGGGTATTACTGTCGATTTGTGAAGGAATTCTCCAAGCTAGCTTCGCCGTTGACTAGATTGACGCAGAAAGGGGTTAAATTTGTATGGAGTGAGACTTGTGAAAAGTCGTTCCTAGAGTTGAAAGTTAGACTTACCACCGCTTCGGTCTTGATTATTCCGGAGAGAGGGTTGGGTTATGCTGTTTATTGTGATGCCTCACGAGAGGGTTTGGGTTATGTGTTGATACAAGCGGGGAAAGTGGTTGCCTATGGCTCACGTCAGTTGAAAATATACGAGAGAAATTACCCTACACATGACCTAGAGTTAGCAGCAGTAATCTTTGCCTTGAAGATTTGGATGCACTACCTTTATGGTGAGAGCTTCGAGATGTTCTTGGACTATAAGAGTTTAAAGTATCTGTTTACACAGAACGACTTGAATTTGAGGCAGAGAAGATGGATGGAGTTCATTGAGGATTACAACTTCGAGTTGCACTATCACCCGGGTAAGGCCAATATTGTGGCCGATGCCCTTAGCAGGAAATCCATTAGTGATGTAGCTTGTATAGCCATCCGAGAGTGGGAGATGTTGGGTGCACTTGGGGAGTTTGATTTGCTTCTGGGCGAATCCGTTGAGGCTGCGGCCTTGTTTTCTGTTGTTGCGCAGCCTACACTTGTGACTCGAGTGTTAGAGGCACAAAGAGGTGACCTTGAGGTAAAAATCCCTCCGAGAGAAAATCTCTAGTAGGAAGGTTGAGAAGGGTTTGACGGTGTTGTAGACGCGCCCGGAGGGCCTCGCTACAGTTCGGACTCAAATAGTCACGGTCCTATATCTAATCTCACAGAGTGCAATGCAAAACCGATAAATCATCAAAGAGTCCAAATCCGGCAAATCATTTTGAAAATAGATTTTTATAAAGAAGTGCTAAACATGGACTGCTTTGCCAGATACAGAGTCGCCACCTAAATGTTTTATTTTGGGAAATTTAGGAAACCTTGACTCATTGCCTAAGGCCACGTGTCCGTCATCACCAAAGTTGCCTCGGCTCGAGAACTTGGATACGATTAGGGAAGGTCAGCTATGAGCAACCCCGCTCGCCCGATCAAAGATCGGCCACTACTAAACATGATATCGAGTTTTTGAAAACACAGGTGCTATTATTCCGGTTTATTAGCCTAGAATTACTACGTGATACACACAGCATACAAGTATAGACTAGATCGCCAGAGTTAGAACAAAGTATTGCATATTCGTTTTGAAAACGGTTTGCTACTCGCAAGTAGGCTAAAACGCAGATTTTGCCACCCTCAAGTGGGCTTTAGAAAACATGGTGATTTGTCACTCTCAAGTGGGCTTAAAACTTGCATGCAATGTATTATTCCAATTCAGATAATCCAACCTTCACCCACAGGCATTCAGGCAGTTATATCACATGAGCAAATAGCCTCATAGTAAGCACACTATCATGACAGTCACTTACACAATGCAAGGATGCTAAAGCATAAACACTTACCGAGTACTCCGAGCCAAAACAAAAACTAGTTAGTAATCAATGCATGATCCTAGTTCATGTTAAAATGGCTAATGCAACACATGCAAAATGCAACTAAGAATAGGCTCGGCTAATGTAAGAATGGCATGTGAGATGCTACAGATGACATGTATCCAACTGGGAATTGAAATACAATGCAGTTAGTATGATGCGCCGAGCTCGGTGCATGCAAGACAAATGAATGGATGCAAACATGCGAACATAAGTATGCTAATTGAAACGTGCCCTAATCTAACCATCATAAGCCGATAAATAAAAGGGAGAAAGAAGTGGGGGTTGGAAGACATACATCACACACGCGCACACTTATTACAACATTGCCCTCTCGCAGAGGGTCCGAATAAATAATACAGAACCAACAAGCTACAGCTAATTATTACACAACTCTAATTAATCAACAAATTAACTAAGTAAGCATGTAAACTAAATGAAGTAGGCTGCCTCGGCTCTATTTGGAATGATGAAAGATGCATGCATGCTCGAGTCACCTTGTCGGGAAATCCATCACGATGCCCCGATTAGCCTCTGTTTGCAATTGATCCCAGAACACTGTACAAAGCTCCAGAAATTTGACCAATTTCTTTGTTGGTTTCGATTCTTTGCAATAGAGAGCGAAAAAGGGGCATAACAAAGTATTTTCAACATATATATGCATGACCACTCTCCCCGTCATTGCATAAACTCTAGGGAGTGTAGTCCTTGATCCTCATGCCACCAATCACGTATTTCGATGCATGATGGCCGAGGAGTCGAATTGCACGACTTGATGTAAAATGAATGCACACATGAACACAAACAGGGCCTAAACTCCATCATGGGTAATCCGGAGTGTCGGCGACCGAGAATCGAGGCACGTTGCGTCACTTAGAGTGCGAAACGTCCCTCATTTTCCGTGTTTGGACTAAACCCTACTCCAAACACAATGCAATATGCATGATATGCATGAATGCAACTCTAACATGCAACCTAGATACAATGCCACTGAATGATGCAAACATGCAAGGGATGACATGCAAACATGCTACTAACATATGCAATGCTATGAAATAATCAATGGCATACTCAATGCAAGATGATTCTACATGGCATACACAATGCATATGAAGACTAACAAACACAATGAAACGAACAACTCATACACAATGCAATGATCAAATCATGCAACAACGTGAACTGAATGGCATATACAATGCAAGATGGACTTAAACTAATATGAGTGGACCTTAGCCACACTCAAATCAGTGGCCAAACATGATGAAATGAAGTAACAACACACATGCAAACATGCCCAATGCAAGGGACCGAACCTAAGGTATCAAATGCCACTCTAACAAAGCATGGCAATGGATGACATATGGCATACAATCACACATTCTCTAGCTCTGAAATGACATACAAAGTGGCCCCGAATCATGCAAAAACCTCACTCAATGCAGGCTAGATGGCCCGAATACCGAAACTAGTGAGATGCGTTACACTAGAGGTATGCAAAGCGATGCACAAATGACCAAACCACCCCAAAAAAGTCCCTATGCAGACCCTAAATAGTGGGAAAATGGACTAAAGTGGTGGCTCGGAAAGCATGGAAGTGAAACTCATGCAATGGTCCAAAAACGAGGCATACAAGCATAACTCTCAAACGCATTTAAAGAGTGGAAAACATGGGAATATGTCATACATATAAGCTCTGAAATATGATGCACAATGATGCCAAAACATGCCAAGGGCTCAAACAACGCATGCTAGTGGACCCGATACGCAAAGCTAGTAAGCTTGATTGAACTATGACCATACACAACAATGCATGCATGACCCAAAACACTTCAAATAGAGCTAAGGAAGCCTAAAATATGAATAAAATTAGTTTGGGTCATGGCCAAAATATGCTAGGAAAGGGGGCCAAAACACCATACAATACAAGCTAGTGAACCATGATTTACACTAAAACCATATGAAGCACATGAGAGGCCACCAAATCAGTCAAAAAAAGAAACATGGCATGTCAATTGAAGCCCAAAAACCTACTGAAAGCTGACCAAAACATGCAAGAATGAAGTGCCACTTTGATAGGCCATGCAAGGGGTTGTTCTACACGTGTAAGAAGGACACCCAATATGGCCAAAATAGCTCTGGACAGAGCTCATGTAGGTCTTAAAACTCACTGAAAAGGGCCTGAAATAAGCTCAAGAAGTGTGCAAATATGAGCTCCTTTGTAAGGCCAAAAATGCCAATAAACAAGACAAGGAGAGAGAGGGTCACCCCCCTCTGATTTTGGCTCTCAAAATAGTATGCTAGCCACTGAAAATCCGCTGAATTTCAGTGGCTAGAAGGCCAAACAAAGCTCAATACGAAGGCCTAGATGCATGGCTAAAAACAAGGTGAAATGAAGCATGCAAGGGGGTAGATGACCCCCAACAGAAAAATTATCTTAAACAAACATGTTAAGGGCCTCAAAATAAGACTTTTTTCAGTTTACACCAAAGCTCAAATATGCTTGCAAGATACGCTAAGAGATGGATCAAAATAATGCTCAAAAGAGGGAAAAATGATTAGCCTTGAAGACCAGCAAGAACCAGCAGCCTCTGGACTGAAAAATCCAACCTTGAACCTCTGAAAATATCCTCCAAGGGTCTTAGGTTGATGATGGAAGTGTTAGGCTATGAGAGGTGGTGCAAAGGGGCCAAGAACAACACACTTTGGAACTCAAAATAGAGATATAGAGAGATATGTATGGTTTTGCCTTAGCAAACTTCTGAACCCTTGCAAGTGAAGGGGAGGCCTCCCTTTATAGAGAAGAGAGGACAAAGCTTCTCTTGGAAGCTTAAAACCAAGATTAAACATCCTCCATACACGTGTATGGAGGATGCAGCAAATGCCTCCCAGCTAGCACAACTGGAACCAACTCAGTGAGACAAGACAGAGGGTAGCTGGCCGACCAGTTCATGTGGTCGGCCGACCACTTGGCCTGGTCGGCCGACCAGGGTCAAAAGGGTCAATGAGATTTAGGTGGTCGGCAGCGCCTAGGGATGGTCTCCACACTCAATGCAAGCAAGTGGTGGTATGGGAGACCAGTAAATGTGGCCCAAAAACCAAAGAGACTCGTTTCCTGACAAGAAAATCGACCGGCAGAGAAAGAAGTGGTCTCCAAAAGAATTGCTGGTCTCCCAACCCCGTACCACCTTCCAAACAATGAAAATAGGGTCTATGCCAAAAATGAACCAAGACGGATGCAAAATGAGGATTCGGGGGCCAAAACGTGCAGCCGGGTGCCCCGAAAACTGACTGTTAAGCATCGAAAGTGGCGTGCGACCACGAAGGTGGTCTCCCGGGCCACAGTGTCCTTCTAGAGAGAGGAAACAAAGTGTGTGCCAAAAAACAGAGCAAACGGAGAAAGTTAAGTGGTCCCGAACCGAGGCGCACGGCCGATGGCTTCGAAAACTAAAAACTGGTCTCCAAACGGGAACAGTGGTCTACGACCACGAAAAGTATCCTACGGCCACTGAGAGATGGTCTATGAGACCTCTCCCTCCCTTCGGCAAGAGAAAACAGAACCTGGTTCGCAAACCGAGGTAAAGCACAAAAGAGTTCCGAAGTCCGGAGGCAAGGCTCTCAGCTGAGACTCAGTAACCTCAGAACGAGCACAACATGCACCATCACCGAGCGCTCAATCGATGACGTCTAAGTCTTAAGGTCGGTCAAAAATGGGGTGTCTACAGTTGCCCCTCTTTGACAGAACTCGAAAGTCATACGTGATGGGAGTAAATGTCAAAGCCTAGAGACAACCCATTTTTGACAAGGCCGAAGACTCAGACAAACAGGCGGGATAAGCACGAGAAGTGCCCGCAGGCAGGGGCAAAATGCAAAGTGATATGCACAAAGCTGAACGTAACTCATGATCATGCAAAGCAGCAAGCTGTAATGAAGCAAATATTCACAATAAATGCAATAGTTTTAAGCAAGAATGCAAAGCAAAACTACATTTCATGTAGTAAGGATACAAGAGAATTACAATTCTCGCTACGTCTCACATGGAGAAGATACAATACCGTCCGGTTCGTCTAGTCGCACCGGTTTCAAATGAACCATACATACAATATCGTGCCTGCAAAAGAGAGAAACTTAACAGGCACAACATAGTTAGCAACATATGTTCCACGTCATATCGAATGCAGACAAACATGGTGCCGATAAAAAAGTACATCGCAATGCAAGAAGAAACGTGCGCAACAACGCAAGTTAAGCACGGAGGTACAACCACACCAGTGAAATGTGCACGACAATGCAAGCGATGCACATAATAATGCAAGTGACGTGCATAACAATGCAAGCGTTGCGCATAATAATGCAAGTGACGTGCATAACAATTCAGGATAAGTGCGACTTCAAAAGCATGTTTGAAACAAAACATTGAGCAAAGAAATGCAAGCCTCGACGATGGCAACTCAAACGCGACCTCCGATTTACCTCTCAGAGGGGTTGCAACATACTCAAAAAGGATACACCTTGCTCTTGGCGAGTAACGGCGAGCCATGTGTCGAATATTGGATTTGAAGTTCCTGCGGAGGGATTTCGCGCCGAAAAGTGCACTTTTCTTGTACTTTCTTAAGTGCTGGGGACTCCAATCACCACCAAAATTTTCAGGGAGCTCAAAGAGACATTGGAGATCACCCAGGAGGGCCACCGACCACCTAGGGAGGCCAACGACCAGTGGTTGTTCAAAGGGGTGGTCGGCCTACCAGAAAAGGTGGTCGGCTGACCACCTATCCAAATCCAGGACAATTTTGTCTTTTTACACTTGTTTCTTTAAATTTACATGTCGCAATCACTATTCCTCACAACCTCAAGGCCGAAATCAGCTCCTCTTCCTTCCTAGACCATTTTCTCTCTCAGATCTGCTCTTTATACGCGCTTTGCAACGCCCCACGCAAAGTTGTTTCGCGAAATCTTTTAGTTTTCTTCACTTTAGACCGATTAAAATTTGATTTCGGAGCTTCTTTCTTCGTTTTCATCACTTGGCGTAAGTTTGTCTCAAAATTTGGAACATTTTCTCGGGAGTTGACTTTTGTTGACTTTTTCATTTCCCGAGAAGTTGCATTTGTTGACTTTTTTCAATTTTGGCTCATTTTGCTCATTTTTGCAGATTTCTTCAGATGGCAGGTCATTTTCCTCATGGTAGAGGTCCCCCAGGTGCCGAGGGTGAGCCGGACATCATGTCTTTGCCCCCGAGGGTTCGGCCGTTTGATCCCGAGAGGTATCATCCTCATGAGCACATCCTCCCTCGGGCCACTTTCTACCATTTCACTGACTTTGATGACCGAGCGCTCGCGGATTTGCTACTACGAGAGCCAGAGTTTCATCTTTCCCATCAGGCACGAGAGGTACGCACTTTACTTTTACATTTCCTGCAATGTATTCTGCATTTCTTGCGCGTTTCCTGTTTTCGCTATATGTGTCCATCTGTTCATTCTGAACACATTCACACACCATCTGGTCTGTCTGGCACACAGCTCACGTATAACCAGACTTTGCTCGTTTTAGTACACAGCTCATAACACAGAATTAAGTTGGTACACAGCTTGTTCTGGACACACGGTTTATAATACAGCATTCTACATGCATTTTGAACACACAGCTCAAACACTCGAATTTCTGAACACGCCGCTCATACTTTTTATTGTGAACACGCAGTCCACAGTTTTTGAAAGTTGAACATACAGCCCAGACTCTTGATAGTGAACATACAACCCACTTTTGAAAGTTGAACACGTAGCCCAAACTTTTGATTATGAACACACAACCTATAGTTTTTGAAAGTTGAACACGCAGCCCAAACTCTTAAGGTGAACACACAGCCCATAGTTTTTGAAAGTTGAACACGCAGCCTAAACTCTTGATGGTGAACACACAGCCCACTGTTTTGAAAGTTGAACACGCAGCCCAAACTTTTGATTATGAACACACAACCCATAGTTTTTGAAAGTTGAACACGCAGCCCAAACTCTTGATGGTGAACACACAGCCCACTGTTTTTGAAAGTTGAACACGCAGCCCAAACTCTTGAGGTGAACACACAGCCCACTGTTTTTGAAATCTGAACACGTAGCCCAAACTCTTGATGGTAAACACGCAGCCCACAGTTTTTGAAAGTTGAACACACAGCCCATAGTTTTTGAAAGTTGAACACGCAGCCCAAACTTTTGATTATGAACACACAGCCCGTAGTTTTTGAAAGTTGAACATGCAGCCCAAACTCTTGATGGTGAACACACAGTCCATTATTTTTGAAAGTTGAACACGCAGCCCAAACTTTTGATTATGAACACACAGCCCATAGTTTTTGAAAGTTGAACACGCAGCCCAAACTCTTGAGGTGAACACACAGCCCACTGTTTTTGAAAGTTGAACACGCAGTCCAAACTCTTGAGGTGAACACACAGCCCACTATTTTTGAAATCTGAACACGTAGCCCAAACTCTTGACGGTGAACACGCAGCCCACAGTTTTTTAAAGTTGAACACGCAGCCCAAACTCTTGAGGTGAACACACAGCCCACTGTTTTTGAAATCTGAACACGCAGCCCAAACTCTTGATGGTGAACACGCAGCCCACAGTTTTTGAAAGTTGAACACCCAGCCCAAACTTTTGATTATGAACACACAGCCCCTAGTTTTTGAAAGTTGAACACGCAGCCCAAACTTTTGATTATGAACACATAGCCCGTAGTTTTCTCTTCTGAACGCGCAGCTCGTTCATTTCATTTGCACACAGCTTATACTGAACACACAGTTCATACACTTCACCTCTGAACACACAGCTCATTCATTTCATTTGCACGCAGCTTATATATTTCATTCTGAAACTGAACATATCTGCTCATTTTAAATGCAGGCATCTTCCCGTTTGACGCGAGGTTATGGCTTGATTGTTGCTAGGGATTGGTATGCGGAGCTCCCTGAGACCGTTCGCCACCTCGTGGACGAGGCGGGGTTTGGACCTTTCTGCGCGGGGCTATCTCGCTACCCTGCAAGCAGGGCCTTGATGGGGGCACTCGTGGAGAGATGGTGGGACACCACCAACTCTTTCCACTTCTCAGCTACCGGGGATATGACAATGACCCTGTTCGACTTTGCGATGCTGACTGGCCTTGATGTGGCCGGCCGACCGGTCCCTTACGACGAGGATATGGGTGAGTGGGAGGCTGCCTAGATGTATCTGTTGAGAGCTTGCCCACCGGTTAACCGATCTTCGAGCAAAGTCAGGTACACTTGGTTCCCTATACAGTATAGGGGGAGTACACCTGAGACTCTTGAGGAGATAGAGCAGTACGCTCGAGGTTTTTTGATGTTCTACCTTGGGACCACTTTGTTCTCCGACAAGGGGAACACAGTTGGACTGTACTTGCTCAATGCTTTGGTGGACCTATCACAGGTCAACCAGTTTGACTGGGGTGGCGTCGGCCTCGCTACGTTTTACTGTTACATGAGTGCGACCTCCCGCGGACAGGGGAACACAGTTGGTAGCTACTAGAGAGCTTGGGAGGTACTTTCTGCCCTCTTGATTTACATTTTTGTTTTTCATTATCTGTACATTGCACACGGCACTCTTTACATTCTGTATCCTACATTCTGCACTCAACACTCTGTATTTTCTGTATATTCTATATTCTGATGGCCACTGCCCTGTTTTCCACTGCTATGGGTTTACGCGTACTTTCCGACGCTAGCCCCAGAGTTTGAGGTGGAGGTGTCTTTTACGATCCCTTACTCTCACGTATTTGAGGGTTGATGCCGGGTGAGGGCTCGAGAGACTCTGCCCTTCTTGCGACAGTTTTTTGACACGGTGCGGGCAACCGAGGTACTTCAGAACTCTCAGTTCTTCATATTTTCAGCTTTGATTCATCTTACCTATTTTATGACATCTGATTGGCTCATGTACTTGTTGTCCTCAGATCACTTGGCAGCCCTGAGCACCCTTGAGAGGAGATATCTGTTTCTTGTTCCCGGGGGCATGGGGTTCTTCTCAGTATAGGACTTTGTTTGAGGGGGCAGTTGGCAGGGCCTGGTTTCTGGGAGATCGCTTCATGCGCCAAACGATGGGCATCCCTGAGCAAAGTGTCCCTTCAGCACCTCCAGATGACATGCGGTCCGCTGAGAGACTCACTCCCGAGGAGGTCGATGTCACTATGTTGGGTACCAATGCAACTCTACACACGGAGGAGGGGGAGTATGCGACTTACCGCCACATGTACTTGATGCCCTCACTGATGGGTGTCCGTACTCCTACTAGAAGGGCTGCTGGTGCATCATCGTCAGCTCGAGCCTGGGCTGCAGACGTTCCTTCGTCTAGTAGGGCCGGCACATCGAGGAGTGGGGCTAGATAGATTCCCCCGATTCCCCCCCGACTTATCAGCATGCCGGATGGCCAGATCTTCCGACCGAGTTGACTGGATGGCGATACGGGTCATCTTACCCGATTCCAATAGAGCCTCCTATGCCCGATCACCGATATGCCAGTGATCCTGACTCACCACCGGTATGTTCCACTGTTTTTCATTTATCACTCAGATACTTAGGTATTCATTTATTCATTGATGACTTAAGCTTGTATCTGCAGCCTCCCAGGGAGTATTCTGATGATCTGCTCAGATTGGTGGCCTTACTTGAGGGCATGGTCTTGCGGAGGGAGACACAGCTGTTCATCGCCGGTGTTACGGTATTTTTCAATTTTCTCGCATTTATCATACTTCTGATGACATGTTGTCTTTAACCATTTCACTGCATTACTTGACTGTATGCGTAGAACACATCTGACACACACCACATTCATATACTGTATCTGCATACACCCACTCTACGTAGCATTCTTATCTCTGCATCTGGTATACATATTGGCTAATGTATTGAAATTGTCTTCTTTTCAGATGCCACCGCTACAGGCTGGGCCATCCCGGCCTTCTCGAGGAGCTGGGAGAAGGGACTCGTCTTGCAAACGAGGCAGGCGCAGAGCACCCGTCATGGATGACGGGGAGTCCAGTGAGGAGGAGTCTGCGCATCCTCAGTCAGAGACATCTGTAGGCAGAGAGGATGACTCTGGATCCAGTTCTGACGGCGGAGATGTTACTGAGGAGGAGTCCGAGGCCGACGGCTCTGATTTGGATAATGATGGCGACGATGGTGGCGCAGAGGCTATTCAGCCGAAGAGGACGAGGAGGACCTCTGAGTCTTACGCTTGATAGCACTGATGCAGATGTTCCTGCTTTATTTTCCCTTTTTACTAGTAGTTGTAGCACATCAGCTTTAGGCAGTTTATTTTTCTTTAAAATTTATGCCTTTTTGTAAGATGTTGTAAAGAGAAGCTATGATGGAATGAAACAGCTTTTGTTCGAAAAGTGTTGTATCTTGTGTTTTTAGAATCGCATCGCATCATTTTGGGCAAAATGAGATTGAATGAAAATTGAGCATTGTATATCACCAAGTCAGGTAGTGAACCGACGCAACAAACTAAACAACTTAACTCGCTAAGAAACAACAAAACCTCAGCAAGTTTACAACTCGATAAGCAAATCACGACAATGTTGATAAACAAAGAAGAACAACTCGATGTACCAAACTCGACGGCTCGATAAACAAACTTAACAACTTGATAAACAAAGCTCGACGACTCAATAAGCAAAACTTTAACAACAACTCGATAAGAAAAACTTAACAACAACTCGATAAGCAAACGTATTTTAGACGAATCAGGCGACGGAATGCATCCGAAATAGAGGTAAACTCGAACCTTCAACAATCCTAACACATGGAAATGCTAGGATCTCTCTTCTAGAAACTAGGAACAGACCAAAAACCAACTTTTCTCCATGGCCAACCGCCAGAAGGGGCTGGCTGACCAGCTATTTTCCTCAGAAGGGTGGTCGGCCTACCGGAAAAAGTGGTCGGCAGACCACCTGGTTTGGCGACCACCAGATTTTTGACACGTGTCCCCAAACAGTGCCTTATCCTCTTTAAAAGTTCCAACTTCGTGGTTCTCTCATTTCATCTTAGTTTTTCATCAAAATGGAGGCATTCCTCATCGAAAATCTCGCAGCTTGGATTGCTACTTTAGATGGTTCGGAAAAGTTGAACTTCCAGGGCTTCGGCTTGAATGCACTATTCACGTTGAGTCGCGCTCCGCTGCATCTTTCCTTTCTCCATGCCGCGGCGAGTTTTGGAATCCGGTAACACATGTCTTTAGCTTCGGCGAGCAAGAGATGTGTCCTCCTTTTGAAGATTTCCAAGCTTTGATGGAGTCCGGGCGCAACGAGGAGATCTTACCCCAACTCCGTTTCGGCCATGCTCAAGCCTTAGGACGAATGTGTGGGCTCACTATGCACAACGCTTGGTCTCTGATCTGTGACGGAGAATTGGACATCCTCAGCTTGATTCATCGGTTTTCTAACGCCGGTGACCACGGTGACCACCACTGGTAGGGTTTCCAAGGACATGATCTTTGCTTGTGCGTGTTGTCTCACTTCTTGCTTGCCTCAGGCTCCGGAGGTTCTAGTGTCTGTTTGATCGAAGTTGCTCAAGGCTTGAAAGATGGAAAGAGCTGCATTGCCATGACATTGGCCGAGACACTAATGGGCTTGGATGCTTTCCATCGCCGGGAAACAACCAGATTCGCGAGGAGTCCACTACTGCTGCAGGTAATGTTTCCCTCCCTATCTCACATATATATTGCTCACATCACTCGGCCCTCAGGCTTGGTTTTTTCTCACAAAACCCTTTTCTCACTTTTCTCTCAACGTACACCTCTCTATTCTTTAATCTCTCCTTTTTCATCCCTCCCTAGATGTGGTTGATGGATAAGTTGCAGGTTGTGGACTCTTTCCCAGTATACTCGCCTTGTGGCTACTTTTTCCGATGACGCCTAGTTGATGCCCTTGATGAGGGATGGTGGTTCGACTGGATGTGCCATTTGTCCACAGACCGCATTGCTTGGCGTTGTCCTTAGCTCAATCTACCGGCAATGGGCTACAGCATATCCCGGCAGACTGGGATTCAATTGATTGGCTTGACACATTGCGTGTTCTACTTTCCTTTCCGGTTCCAGCGCCAGTTCGGCCATGATCAGACTTGCTCACCAGAGGGGATGGAGTACCCTGCTGCATTCCCGGTCCGAGGTGTACAGCTTGCTCGGTATGCCACAGCATGGAGGATGAGAGAACTCTTGGCCCCCGCTCCCACTTTCAGTTGCATTTTGTCTGATGAGTGCATAGATTGGCTCAATGAAGAGGCACAGATTGGGCCCACTTTGGCGTCAGAAGCTTCGACCAGCTCTGGGAGGGGGCGCAGGAACACTTGACTTAGCTATGCCCCGGATTTATTGCTTTATTAGTACTTTCAAGTTTTCTTTATGAATGTAATAAAAAGCAACTTCAATTTGTATGCAAGAGCAGGAGAACTCTGTATTGAAATCAATGAAATTGAAAGTTGTGGGTACTGAAAATTTTCCGCTTTGGTCCAAAAATGGTCTACGTTGTAAAAAGATTAATTTGAGCAAAATCAACTTTTATTAAAACTTTTCAAAACCATTTTCAATATGGATCAGAACTGGACACGCCTAAGATCTGTCACTGAGATGCATAACCCCGGATCCCAGCAACTGGAAAGTTACCCCTAGTCTGAACAGCACTGCACCGGAGATCATAACTGAAGCTCTTGAATGCTGAATAAACGAAGATGACCGAGATGATCAAATGCACAAAGTTGATCAGGGAAAAGTTTATGGCTGAACTTCAGAATGAAGTTGCCTACGTATCCCAAAGATGGGAATCAAGCCTTACATAGTTCGGCTCGGGTTCACTCGAGTATTTTCACTCTCCTTTTACGCTCTAACTTTTGCCAAGGCCGCCCTTTACGGGTTTTCAACCTTGGGAGCTCAGTTTTTATATTTTCAAATTTTTCATGCTCTAACTTTTGCCTAGGTCGCCCTTTCGGGTTTTCGGCCTAGCGAGCCTCTCAGGGGTAATATTTCTTCAACTTGTCCATGTTGATCGGCTGTGAGAACTCTAGGCCATCTAGGTCCATCAGAACGACAGCTCCACCCAACCAGATAGACTTGATGATGTAAGGACCAGTCCAATTAGGTTTGAACTTGCCCCTAGGGTCGTGAATGGGAGCTCAGTTGTCTTTGAGCACCAAATCTCCTTCTTTCAAATTTCGAGACTTAACCTTCTTGTTGAAAGCCCTGGCAATTCTGCGCTGATAACCTTAAACATAGTACAGTGCTTTCAGCTTTCTCTCATTAAACAGCATAAGTTCTTCGAATCTGCTCTGCTGCTAATCTGCCTCAGCTATCTGGCACTCAGCCAGCACTCTCAATGACGGAACCTCAATTTCAATAGGTAGAACGGCCTCCATCCCATAAACTAATGAATACGGAGTCGCCCTAGTAGAAGTTCTAATTGACATCCGGTAGCCTCACAGAGCAAATGGCAACTTATCTGGCCAGTCCCGGTAGGTTTCCACCATCTTCTGCAAAATGTGTTTGATGTTCTTGTTGGCAGCCTCAACTGCTGAGTTGGTCTGCGGCCGATATGTGGATGACTTATGAAAAGCCACATTGTATTTTTCCAACAAATCAATCACTTCCTTCTTGAAGTGGGAACCGTTATCTGAAATAATCTCGTTTGGGACCCCGTAGCGACAGATGATATTGTTCCAGATGAACTTTGCAACATGTGAAGCTTTCAACACCGCATAAGATTGGGCCTCGACCCACTTCGTGAAATAATCTATCGCGACCAGAATGAACTTATGCCCATTAGACCCCTTTGGAGTGACGGCCCCGATCACATTGATTCCCCAAACTGAAAAAGGCCATGGTGAAGTCATATTGTACAGCTTCGACAGCGGAATGTTCATGCGGCTTGCATAGATCTGACATTTGTGGCATCGCCGAACAAAGCCGATACAATCCTCATCCATGGTGGACCAGTAGTAACCCTGTTTGAGGATTTTTCGGGCTAGCATCACCCCGTTCACGTGTGCTCCGCATTCTCCTCTATGGATGGCCTCCATTAGGCGCTTCGACTCTTCAGCCTCAACACACAGCTTATGCATTCCCAGATGACCTCTCTTATACAGTTTTCCTCCGCAGATGATGAATTGAGCAGCTGTGATACCCCTGTTCTGTATTATGCTAAATTGGTCCTTAATTTGTTTATGGTTATGTGTTTAACATGATTTTGTGTGCCATTATGTGGATATATGTGGTTTTGGAACTCTATCTGTTCACCGTAGGAAAATCTGTTTGAATAATCCACTTCGGGAATTAAATTGAGAGCCTTATCGGCTACAGAACCCGAAATTGATTACGCCATTGTGATTGGTATAATTTTTAGAGCCTACGGTGAAACTTAATTGAAAAATTGATTCAGGCCAGATTAAGTTGATTAAATTGGTAAATTGGTGCCCAATTATTTATTATTATTAATGTTAGTTAGTGGGAATTGTTGGGTAAGGGCACTACACTTACCATTCTCTCCTATGTATTCATTTTGGCTGATCAAACCTTGAGAAAGGGAGCGAGAGCCGGCTGTTAGAGAGAGAGAGGGGGAGAGTTGTATAATTTGTGACTCAAGCTTGGAGATTTGAAGTCTAGTTCAAGAATTAACCATAGATTGGGCTTCTAGGTAAGCATTGATTCTTGAATCCATGAGTTTAATATGTAATCTTGTGTGTTCAAAGTTAATTAATGGTCAAGAGCATGTTTTGAATTGGTTTTGTTGAGTTGGAAGACCATATATGCATGCATGTATGTAATTGTTTGGAATTGGCATATTTGAGCTTGAATCACATGACTTATGTTGCATTTTGGTTGAAAGCCATGTACTTGACCATCTTTTCATCATATGAACTAAGGATGAAAGTGATATACCACATGCATGTACAATTTATGGAGATAGGAGCTTTGAATGTATAAATATGAATGATAGAAGTGAGTTGGTGTCAATTTGAAGCATGCAAGTGTTTAATCCTTGAAATTAGGCTCCATGATGATGTGTTTTGGTGTTTATACCATGTTAGTATGATCATATGTGAGGTTGAGCCTTTGCATGCAAGAATGGTAGCTGGGAAATTGAACTAAAGCTCAAGAACACAATCTGGAATTTCCAGAATTCTGACTTCCGCTCGAGCGGGGGAAGGGCCGCTCGAGCGGAGAAATCGAGCTCCCAGTATTTTTCTGCAGACATGATTCCCGCTCGAGCGGGGAAGTGGACGCTCGAGCGGGGAGCTATGTAGACAGGAAGTCCGCTCGAGCGGAGGGGTTCACGCTCGAGCGGGGATTTGAGGCAACCAGGATTTGCCTGGACTTAAGGGTCCGCTGAAGGGAATCCACGCCGGGGACTCTATTTTTTGAAATTCTATTTTTGCATTCTGTGTTTCGTTTTCCGTTCTCTTTCACTTGCAAGCACTCTTATGCATATGTTAAACATTGTGAATGATTTAAAGAGATAAGGATGAAGCCTAAAGAGAAAAATGTGAATTTTGAACGGATTGAATTGTTAATGACCCTCTTATGTTCATGGCATGTGTAGGGTCGAGTTCCAGGGCGAACCAATCAACCGATCACTGTGAGTAATATCGATATTTGAATGCTTATGAATGTTCAATTATTTATTCCCTTAAAGCTTATGAACTGCTAATTGGGATTGTGGATGTAAGTTGAACATGAATGGACCAAAGGTCGTTTTGATAAACCTGAATGGATCGAAGGTCGTTTTGATAAACCTGAATGGACCCAAGGTCGTTTTGACATGAATGAGTGGGCCAAAGGCCGTTTGATACGAATGTGTGGGCCAAAGGCCGTTTTGATACGAATGTGTGGGCCAAAGGCCGTTCGATACGAATGTGTGGGCCAAAGGCCGTTCGATACGAATGGGTGGGCCAAAGGCCATTTTGATACGAATGTGTGGGCCAAAGGCCGTTTGATACGAATGTGTGGACCAGAGGCCGTTTGGATACGAATGTGTGGGCCAAAGGCAGTTTTGAAATGAATAAGTGGGCCAAAGGCCGTTTGAAAATGAATGATTGGGCCAAAGGCCGTTTTGAAATAATCAAATGGGCCGAAGGCCGCTTTGTAATGAATGTAATGCTGAATGAGTAAAAGGCCAGTGTGTGCGGAACTATGATCTAAATTACCCTTATATATATTAACTACATAAATGAATTGGGCCCAAGGCCGTTTAGAAAACGTTGTTCTACGTCTTGTCGCATAAATTCTGTAATTGATATTATTCACTGGGCTATCGCTCACGCTCATTCATGTTTTTGTAGGTGAGCCAAAAGAAGTACAAACCCAGCCCCAGTGAAGTCTACCATGAACAACACGAGTTTTGGAGAGTCAGCCTTGTGTCTCACGTACGAGACCCGTCCTTGCCAGTTTGTTATGTAATCATATTTTGGTTCTATTGGCAAGGGTTTTGTGTACATTTGTATGTAGTCTGATATGGGTTGGCTCAGTTTAGTAGATCCTGTTGTAAAGAATTTTATGCTACTATACTTTTGACGTGGGTTATTAACGTTTATGAGTATGGTTTGTTTGATGTGCATATAAGCACCGTTCTATGGACAAAGTTTTAAATTTTTGCTTCCGTTTGGCCCCTTTACTCTGACAAGATATATCCGTTTTGGTTTGAGACCGTAGGTAATCACGGGATTACTGGCTGGTCATGTCCTTAACCCATAGGGGCGGGTTGGGGTCGTGACAGCAGCCATTGTTCTGATTGCCCTTTTGTCCTTGGCATTTGCCCCTGGTGGGTATACTTCTTTCTCCAAAAAGTTCCAGACATCGTAATACCAGGGGTTCTCATCTTGAACCTCTTCTATGGCAGCAATCGATTCGTAAGCTGGCGCAAATTTCTGGTCAATGATGATCGGATGCATCCGGACTCCGAAAGGGATGTCTATCATGGAAGATAGAGTTGCTAGCGAATCTGCGAACCTGTTGTTCTCTTTTAACAGATGAGCAAAGTTTAGTTTCTCAAACCGAGGAATTAACAAGTCGAAGGTCTGGTGATACATTATCATCTTTTCTTCTTTGACTTTTCAATCTCCTTTCGCTTGAGATACAACAAGGTTCGAGTCCCTGATGACGTCCAACCGTTTTGCCCCTAGTTCTAGGGCTGCTTCTAATCCAGCGATGCATGCCTCGTACTCTGCTTCGTTGTTCAATACTTTGAACCGGAGTTTGAATGCTAGAGGGATACGAGAATTGTCGGGTGGTATTAGCAACACCCCTATCCCATACCTGTATTGGTTTGACGCTTCGTCAAAGTACATCATCCAAAATTCTTCTTCGATATGCAAAATGGCCTTATCTGGGAATAAGTACTCGACTGCTTCATCCCCTTCCACTGGGTGGTCGGTTAGGAACTCCGCTACCGCTCTTCCCTTGACTGACTTGCGTGTCACATATTTCAGATCGAATTCGAAAAGCAACAGCAACCAACGAGCTAGCCTACCCGTAAGTGCCGGTTTCTCGAAGAGATATTTGATAGGATCTAATCTTGAAACCAACATTACAGAGTGAGCTAACAGGCAGTGCCGCAGCTTCTTGGTAGCTCATACCAAGGCTAAGCTAGCCTTTTCCAACAGTGTGTAGCGAGTTTCATACTCCAGCATCTTCTTGCTCAGATAGTAGATAACCCTCTCCACCTTATCCTCTGATTCCTACGCAAGCATGCAGCCCATCGTAGTTTCAGCCATTGAAAGGTACAAATTCAACGGTTTTCCCGGCTCAGGTGGTGACAACACGGGTGGGTTCTGTAAGTATTCCTTGATTTGTTCGAAAGCAGCTTGGCATCGGCCGTCCCATTGGAACTTCATTCCTTTCTTCAGGAAACCAAAAAGTGGTTCACAAGTCAAGGTTAATTTTGAGATAAACTGTCTTATGAATTGCACTTTACCTAGAAAGCCTCGCACCTCATTTTCAGTCCTTGATGGTGGCATTTCTAAGATTGCCTTGATTTTGGAAGGGTCGACTTCGATACCTCTCTGTGTAATCAAGAACCCCAGCATTTTCCTCGTTGTAACACCGAACGTACACTTCTGAGGATTTAGCAGCAACCGAAATTCTCTAATCCTTTGGAAGAACTTTTGCAAGGCGATGTAGTGGCCCTCTCTTTGTTTGGACTTGACAATCATGTCGTCCACATACACCTCAACCTCTTTGTGGATCATGTCATGCAATATTGTGGTCGCGGCCAGTTGATATGTAGCTCTAGTGTTCTTCAACCTAAACGGCATCACTCTGTAGTAGTAGGTCCCCCACGGGGTAGTGAAAGCGGCATTTTCCCGATCTTCAGGTGCCATCACTATCTTATTATAGCTTGAGAATCCATCCATGAACAAAAGCAAAGCATGCCTCGTTGTGAAGTCCACTAACTCATCAATATACGGCAGGGAAAAGTCATCCTTCGGACTGGCTCTGTTCAAATCCCTGAAATCCATGCATACCCGGATCCTGCCATCCTTCTTCGGCACCAGAACAATGTTGGCCAGCCAAGTCGGGTACTCCGATACCAGCAGGAACCCTACGTCGATTTGCTTGGTGACCTCTTCCTTAATCTTGAGAGCCTAGTCCGGGCGGATTCTCCTGAGTTTCTGCTTAATGCATCAGGCCTCGGGGTCAATAGGGATCTGGTGCTGTATAATCTCAGGATCGATTCCAGGCATGTCTTCGTAGGACCACGCGAAAACATCTTTGAAATCTTTTAATAAAGCGACTAAGCGCTTGCGTTCCTCCGAAGACAACGTAGACCCGATCTGGACCAACCGCGGGTCCTCTTCAGTACCAACATTAACAGTAGTGATTTCATTAACTAAAGGTTTAACAAATCTTTCTTGCTCTTGATCAATTAAGCGTCGCAAAACCAGAGGAATTTCTTCCTCATCGATTTCGTTAAAGTTTTGAAAGTCTTGATTCAAGCAATAAATTAAAGGCACAAAGAAGTACTCAGAAACCGCAGTCACCTCATTCTTATTAAGCATTTCCAAATCGTCAGATTCTTCGGTTACAACAGACTCAAAAGAGAAAGAAAAAGACGACCTGGACAGGACTGTGGCATCCGGGTTGTCAATCCCAAGAATACCAGACTCAGACTCAATTGAGTTGGAACCTGATTTCGACTCAACAGATTCAGTGGAATCATATTCCGGCTCACTACCTGACCCAGTGCTGCTGGACAAAAATCCCTCCTTATACTGCCAGATGAGAGAGGATGCGATGGATGCATCCAAAATGTTCGACGGTGGGCTCGCAGCCGTTTCATTCCCAATCATGAATACCGAGAAGCTATCCCCCAAGCACTTATGTACGATCGGAGGATCTGAAAGTAGACAAGCCAGTGCTATCCCCATTTTAATTTCAGTGCTCTCGGAATCCACTTCCTTACGTTGCTCAACCTCAGCTGATAGGTCTGTCTGCTCTTCGGCAACGTCATCCTTGGATAACTGCAGGTCGAAGAAGATCTCAAAACCTGGCATGCGCTTCTTTTCCGCATTCAACCATGGCTCTGGGAAATCGCAGAATGGAAAATCCCCCCCTCTCGGACGAAGCGTCCGTTTAGGGTACCCTGAATGGGTCGGTGCATTAACTCAAAGTGCTTCCCTGCCTGCTTGGCCTTGGCTCTCCTAGCCATCTCTTTGCCCCAGTCCTCTTTGGTGGGCAGATAACCCAAGCCAAAGGTATACGAATTGTGCGGCACTTTGGCCGATACAACAATGCCCTTCCGACCACTTCTTCCTAGTCCCATCCCGGGGATATGTTGAAGCTTGTTCATGAGGTACGCAGACTGCACGCTGACATACACCCCTCATCAATAGCCAAGATGTTCTGAATGACCCGGGCCTCAGTCAGAGTAAAGCCTGATAAGAACACATCCTCCGTGCCGTGCTCAATTTCCAAGACTGGTGTAGACACCTCCTTCGGCGGATGGATTGATGAATTGCCAAAAACTATAGCTACCCCCTTTCTGTGAGGGTATTTCAACATCTAGTGCAAGGTGGAAGAAACTGCCTTTACCTAGTGCAACCACGATCGCCCTAAAAGTAGGTTAAAAGTTGCGGAAACGTCCAAGACATGGAAATCGATCTCGTGGTGTCCTGGACCAACCTGGGTCTGAATTTTGACAGTTCCCATCACCTCCCCGCTTGTGTTATCATACGCCCGAATCACCTGGGCAGTTGGCACGAATTCTGCGGGCTTCAACCCGATTGCATACGCTGTCCTTGCCGGGCACACGTTGATGGCGGATCCGGTATCGACAAGAACCACCGGTATCCATTTGTTTCTACATTCCACAGAGATGTAGAGTGGTTTGTTATGATTCGCACCCTCGAGTGGCAATTCCTTGCCAGAAAAGGTCAACATCGGGGAAGCCCCTCCCGGAAAAACCAGTCCCACTAGCTGTTCAGGCGTTGTGTCTATCGAGAGTTTAGCCTTGTCCATGGCTGAAAGGACGGCCTGTCTATGTACTCAAGAAGCCACAAGCAGTCCCCAGATGGAGATTTCTGCTTGTATCTTTTTTAACTGTTTCAACACAGCCTCTTCTTCGAGTTGCTTCTCTTTCTGTTTCTCCACCTCCTTGTCTTTCCCGGACGCTTCTGGTTGATCTAGATGCGGGGCCTTGAAATACCGCCCGCTCTTAGTCATTTGGTCAACCTCGCCAATATACCAGGTATCATCCGGTTGATTGCTCTCCTAATCCTCATTTGTGTAGGCAAGACATAGGTCATCGTCCTCCCACCACATTCCGTCGGTAGCCGACAGACACCTGTCTCGGCTCATTAAAAATCTCCGTGCAGAAGACCTTGCGTTCTGTACTCACGCGTTCTTGTGCCCACACTCTCAACCCCCCAGAGCTTTTAGCCTTTACGGCTCTTCTAATCTTTGATCCCTTCTTGTCCTAACCGCTTCAACACAGCCTGCTCAACATTTCCTGTATTCACAATGCCCAAATCCCGAGTGAAATTCTTAGCACCGGCACTCTCCGGTGATGCATTCTGATCCCCGGCCCTTCCGGCCACAATTGATGTCCCCGTCCCTGACGGACCCTGTTTTAGCTGAGCTTCTTCAACAACATCTGGTTGGTCATCAAGCCACCCTGCAGCCTTCGCTGACCCATCAAAATCAAACCAGTTGACTGCCATGTCTCTTGGATCTTGTTCGTCAAAAAACTGAAGGTTGGCAATGCCCTATTCCAAATCTGCTAAGTCCCCTAGCCTCTGATCAAATCCATCCTCCCACAGTACACAAATCTTTGCCCCCAGTGGCAATTCCACATTTGGCCTAACCCGACCCACTGACGCAATGTAGTCCCTCAGATTGTATACCTCTTCAGCAAAGTTCACAACTCCCTCAGACTCTAACTCAACAATCCCATTCTCCTCCGAAGTCATCCCTATTCTGTCTTCGACAGTCACCACCATTGGTTCAGGTTGGGTTCGGGAGATGTCCAACATGCACAAGTCAGTGCTGTCGGGAAGGAACACCTCCAGCTTAGGTAGGTGAGAAGGAGTGATATAGATGCTAAGATCGTAAGACACAACCCCAGTCTGGATAAAGTTGATGCATGTGGGAGGTGGAGCTTGGTTGTGTGGAGGGAGAGGGTTGGTTGTAACATTGGGTTTTTCTGGAGGCATAATCACCTGTTTGCCAATGAGATCTTGAATCTCATGACGCAATCTAAAATACTGGTCGGTGTCGTAACCATGTTGTTGGTGATATGCGCAGTATTTGGCTGGGTTATGGGAGGGAGGAAGTGGATTTGGCAATGGCCTCGGCTCCAGGGGCTTCAAGTGCCCTTTCCTGATTAATACCCCCAGAGCTTTGGACAGGGGCATATATAATGGGGTGAAGGTTCTTTGGCCTCAAGGTTGGAATTTGGTTGTTTGTATGTTAATTCCGGACGCACCGGAGAATGGTGTAGCTGCCAGGGTTCTTGGAGGGGTGGTGGTGAGCATGCTCACTTCTGAAGCTCTAGTAGTTGCAGCACGGCTTGTGCCTGCATTGTTGTTTCGGTTGAAAGTTCTCCTGGGTTGCTCTTTGTCATTGTTAATCAAGCCCTGCTTTTAGGCATCCTCGATCTGTACTCCCATCTCATGCAGATCTGAAAAGGTAGGGAAGGGGAGCACGATCATTTTCTGCATTAGTTTGGGTTGGAGGTTGCGCACAACCATCCGTATTTGATTCTTATCCCTCGGCCTTATGGTCATCATTGAGGCCTTGGCCCTCCAGTGGGTTACAAATTCAGAGAAACTCTCCTTAGGCTCCTATCTTGTTGTCTCGAGATCACGGGTTGTAATCTCGATTTGCTTGTTATAGGAGTACTGTGCAATGAAAGCCTCGGCCATCTCATCCCAGTTCCGCTTGACATTGTCTTCCAATTTTGCGTACCAGATGGACGCCACACCCGACAGGGTCCGGTCAAACAATGAAAGCTTCTGCAGTCTGGTGAGGCCCATCGACCTTAGTATGTCTGAAAACAAATGTAGATGTACCATGGGATCCCCGGACCCGTCAATGCAGTCAATTTATGGCATCTTGAACCGATCTGGTAGCGTCACAGCCGCGTCGGTATACCCGTTCTCAATGTCTGGGATGGATTTTACCCCTTGGGATTTCTTGAACAATTTTTCAAGCTTGCTCAACTTCAACGCTGTATGGTCCACCTCGAACTCAAAAGGAAAGTCTGGTTTATTGATAAGCGTAGGTGCCTTGGATAGTTGAGGTAGAATCGGAGGCGGAGCCGGCCCTATTGGGATGCCCGTATCCTCCTGGACATGTTGGACATTCACCGTCTTCCCGGGTATAGAGACTCTCGGTGGGGGAGGAGCTTGGTGTGAAGCAGATGCCCCGGCTTGCTGCTGTAGCCTGGTAATTAACTCTGCCTGTTGGGTCATGATCACGGCCTGCTGTTTGGCAAATTCTGCTTGACGAGCAGCGTCTTCTTGCATAATTCTCATACTTTCCTACATTTGATGTATCATCTCTTCCATCCCTGCCATGTTCTGCTGTTCCAGCTGACTGACTGGTATATCTATCTATTTGGTAAAAACTGAAGCCTCACCGACCGTCCTTCGACGGTAGACCAATCGCTCGACAACCTTCGCCGGATACATCGTCTTCTTAACCTCCGTCTGATAACCGGGGGTAAAGAATAAAACACTGGTTGTCCGTCGACCAGATCCTCAGATCGATTGAGTCGGCGACCTCTAGTCCAGAGTGCTTGGGGAATATCTACTAGGTCGGAAGCAATTGTGCTAAACTACCTAGCAAAAAGATAAATAAAGCAATAATAAGGAAATAAACAACCAGACAAACGGACAGCATAACAGTGTAAATAAACACACAACACACAGTTGGGCATCACAACACACAGTTGATAAGCTAAATAGACTGTTCTCAAACACTGATCATTGTTCCCGAATCACTGCCCCCAAAACTGAATCTGATACCCGTAGATAACTAACTCCCAAAATACTGAACTGGTGCCCGCAAGCCTGATACCCAAACTTGTAAACTGATACATGCATTCATGTAGAGACGCACTCTAAAAGCACATAGCATACAAGTGAGAGCCAAAACACCACTATGTTGAGGTAAGGTTTCCCTGTCCTATTTTGTCAGGAGCTAGGGTTTCACCATGCACGCAGCGGTTTCAAACAACCTATAATCGGGTAAGCAACCTGTCCTAGATTGGAATGGTCACTACAGATTCTGAATATGTACTAGGTCGAATGGTCAAAAAGGGTGCCCGGTGAAAATCGGGGTTTGTGTTCCCATCATGGCAGAGCCCGTAACCGGTCAGCCTTATGGCATGCTTCTCAAAGCGAGCCTCCGGCAAACCGTTCAGAAATAGCATATGGCAAACACGGTGTCCTAGGCACACCAATGCACGTGCAATGCAAAGAAACTGTAATAACCCTCACCACTGATTACTGATAACCCTACTAATTACTGCTAAACTGAGACTGATCATAAATAGTCATCGACTTGATTGAAATACAGAACTGATTGATTAAGTGTATCTGTTTAAGTGCATACCTATCTGTTGACTGTTAAAATTATCTGTTTATGTTGTATGCTTTAAACTGCAAATTGAAGGCCTTATCGGCGACCGAATCTGAAATTGATTGATGTTTGTGCTAATATAATTTATGTGAATTTATGGTGTATTTACCTGAAATGCGATTTGGTATGATTAAATTAGATTAAATAATAATTAATTATATAATTTGGACTTAATTACACAACTACCACTTAGTGGCCTATCTCTATACCATTTTGAGCCTCAAATTAACCTCATTTCATCAGCCATTTCTTGAGCCAACCGACTAGAGAGAGAGGGAGAGGAGAAAAACTTGGTTTCAACAAAGTTTTGTTTGGAGATTTGGTAAATTGAAGGAGTATTGCATAATTGTGCTTCCATTCTTGTAATTGAGGACCTAAGGTAGAAATTCAGCCTCTCATTGATGTATTTGTGTATTGTCTTGCATGATTCTATATTGAAGATTAGAGCCAAGATATGGCTTATAATGTTGAATTGAAGCTCATTCCATGCATGCATGTCCATGATCTTGTATTTAGAAGTTGATTTCATGGAAAATTGTTACTTGCATGTCCAAGTTCTAGCTAAGGTTCATGAAATCATCATGTTTTTGTAAGAATTGGCTCTTTGGAACAAGTATTGAAGCCTTGGAGTTGTTTAAATCCATGCATGTACATGATTACCATGTTCTTGAAAGTTTGGTTTGAAATTGGATTTAATTGAACTACCTTCGGGCTTTGATTTTTCAAATTGATCTTTGAAACATGTTATATTATGGGTTTTGAAGTGTTTTTCAAAAAATTAGCCCAAAAGGATCGAATTTGATGCTTTGAAATTGAGTTTTGAGCTTGAGGTTCAAATCTGGAAATTCCAGATTTTGGACTCACGCTCGAGCGGGGTGACTGGCGCTCGAGCGTGAAATTTGTGCTCCCAACACTTTGCTATGTTTTGCAGTCCGCTCGAGCTGGGTAATTTACGCTCGAGCGGGACCTTGTGTCTTACGCTCAAGCGGTGTCGAGCGCCCAATCGAGCGTGATTTTCACACATCCAGTACTTTTGCCCTGTTTTATAGAACGCTCGAGCGAGAAAGTCTACGCTCGAACGGATACCCTTGTCTGCATGTACGCTCGAGCAGGAAAACCCACGCTCGAGCGGGACCCCTGTTTCTGAAAATTCTGAAAATGCTTTTAAAGTGTATCTTTGCATCCTCATTTCATCCTAAGCATTCTGAGGCCTAGTTTAAGGCATCTTGATGAGAATACTGATGTATAACCGCACTAAGTCTAAGTAGGGACTGAGTCTTTGATTCCCGAATGTGTAACTTAGTGTGTGTTCGTTCTGTAACTGTTTAGGGTTGGCATTCGGAGACGCACTCTAGCTGATTATAACCCAGAACTCTGTGAGTAACAATTGTGTAAACATACGTTCACATATGAATATTTCTTGATTGAATAACTGTACTGTTTTCTGAACTGATACTGTTAACTGAACGAATGTATGTCCTCTATTCTGTACTGTATTTTGGCATCCATGGCAACTACTGTTACTATTACTGCTACTGTTACAGAGATCTCTGTCAGTTCCTATCTTGGAACTTCTTTTACTGTTATGATGGCCATCATTGACTGTTCGGTCTGTTAAGACCTACTGTTTACTGTACTGCTATGCTAATGGATGTACCACATATGACTGTTATGACTGAATGACTGATATATTGATTTAATGAACTGTTTTCATTACTGTAAGGACATTCATTCTTAACCTCCATATGCATTATGTTATTCACTGGGCTTTGGCTCACTGTTGATATATATATATATGTAGGTGTCTAGGCACCAGACCGGAGCTAGAAGCGTAGGTTAGACTCTCTTTTTGTCAACCCAACCACTATGCCTCATTGTGAGGTTCCGAGTCCTTCAAGCTAGGGCTTTTTGGGGTGTTTAATTTCCCCCATCTGTCTCTGTATTTGCTTTGTAATACTGTATAAACCGTTAGCACTGTATTGTCCTGTTATATTAGGGGTTAGATCTTTGTCCTGAATGATTGTACATATATGTATAGACTGTTCTGTTATGAATGTGCATACGAATGAAAAGTCTTTTTGCATATAGGCTGTCACAGCTCATTGGATATTATCTATTTACTGTTTTGGCTTCCGCCATGCCCCTGTACTCTGTATTACTGTTTTACTATTAAGCAGGCCTTTGGTAATCACGGATTACTGGCCGGTTACGGTGCTAAACCCATAGGTGCGGGTTTGGGTCGTGACAGAGTGGTATCAGAGCGATACTTAACCACGAGTTATATCGCACACACGTATTCAAATGAGCTATAGGATGTCCTAGAAAAGAAATTAGGGCATTGCATGAGCATGAAAGTGTGTGTGGCTAAGGCATGAATATAACTGCTAATGTGTTAATCTACTTAAGTATGCAACTGCCTATGTTTATACTTGTCATAACTGCTTATAGTGAAATAGACAACGCAAGAACTGCTGATGAAACTGAATCATCCGAAACCAGAATGGCAAGACTTGAAAGAACTGTAGAACTACTAACGGAAGCCTTAAGGCAACAGCAACAACAGAACCAACCGCCCCCACCTCCTTCGGTACAGCTGGAATAGAATGTTAATGATGGGGATATAATTGCTCTCACCCAAAAGTTCAGCAAAATAAAACCGCCATCCTTTCAGGGAGGCCTTGAACCATTAAAAGCTTAAGCCTGGGTTCTTGAAACAGAAAAGTTATTTGAAGTGTTTCCGTGCTCTGAGGTACATAAAGTATTGTTGGCCACCTTTACCTTGCAAGAAGAGGTGAGAAGGTGGTGGATGCTGGTCCGTGACATCAACACCGTAATAACTTGGGCACAATTCAAAGAAGCTTTCTTCGAAAAATACTTTCCACGGTGTGTCAGGGACAGAAAAGTGACTGAATTTGAATGGCTAAGACAAGGCACCATGTCTGTCACTGAATATGAGTCTAAGTTCACCGAGCTTGCTAGATATGCACCACACATGGTGGACACCGACTACAAGAAAGCCATAAAGTTTAAAGGCAGCCTTAATGTTGAAATCCTTGATAGGATAAATGTACTGAAACTACTGAAATATATAGATGTTCTTGACCGGGCCATCATGGCTGAAGCAAATATTGAAGCTTTGAAACAGACTGAAACACCCGCAACTGAGTGGCGCGGGAAGAGACGGGGTTTGAAATTCAAGAAAGGCAAAAATAATCCACTGAACAAAAAGCAGAATACAGGGTCAACGACTAGTTCTAGTCAAGGGAATCGTTCAAAACCGCCCTGTCCTGAATGTGGTAAGAATCATAAAGGAGTTTTTTATAAAATTTCAGGTGCTTGTTACAGGTGTGGCAAAGTGGGCCACATGGTCAAAGATTGCCTCTCCGCTCCTCAGGGCAATAGTAAAGCTGCACCTAGCACAACAGCATCAACGGCTGCACCGAAACCTAATCCGAAGGCTACCGGGAAAGAGCTTATGAGGCAAAGCCGAGTGTTTGCACTCGTACCAGGAGACGTACAGAATACTGAGACCGTTGTGTCAGGTATACTCTCAATTTGTGCTCAAGATGCATATATTCTGATTGATTCGGGGTTTACACATTCATATGTATCGCATGCTTTTTCGCGAAAATTGAATAGACCATTAGAACCCATGAATTACTTATTAGCTGTATCTTCACTTGTTGGGGGATCTGTGACTTGTGTTTATATGTACCCTGCTGTAACAACGCCCGCGGGGGGGCCTCGCTACAGTTCGGACTCGATTTTGTTGCGGTTCCAAATCTCGAACCAAAGAGTCCAAATCCGGCAAATCGTTTTGAAGAAAAACAGATTTTTTGAAAGAAGTGCCAAACATGGACTGCTTTGCCAGATAACAGAGTCGCCACCTAAATATTTTAAATGGGAAATTTAGGAAACCCTGACTCGGTGCCAAAAGGCACGTGTCCGTCATCACCAAAATTGGCTCGGGAACTTGGGTACGATTAGGGAAGGTCACATCGTGAGCACCCCCTCTCGCCCGGTCAAAGACCGGCCTCTACTAATCATGATATCTGTTTTTGAAAACTTTGTATGTTCTTATTCCGGTTATTAGCCTAGGTTACTATGTGATGCGCGCAGCAAACAAGTATAGACTGGGCCGTCTGATTTGGAACTAAACATCTCATGTTTGTTTGTGAAAGATGGTTTGCTACTCGCAGGTAGGCTTAAAATACAGATTTTGCCACAATCTAGTGGGCTTAACAAACAATTGATGAATTGCTCCAATTCAGATAACTCAACCTCCACCCACAGGCATTCAAGGCAGTTATATCACATAAGCACATAGCCTCATGGTAAGCATGCTTTCATGGCAGCACTCACACGCATGCAAGGATGCTAAAGCATAAAACTCACCTAGTACTCCAAGCCAAAACAAAAGCTGATTAGAAATCCATGCATGGATCCTAAAATATACAGAATGCCTAATGCAACACATGCAAAAATGCAAACTATAGTAGGCTCGGCTATTCTAAATATGGCATATGAGATGCTACAGCTATCAAGTATTCAACTTGGAATTGAAATACAAATGCAGTTTGTATGATGTGCCGAGCCCAGTGCATGCAAAATAGATGAATGATGCAAACATGCTTTCATACTGTATGCTAATTGAAATATGCCCTATATCTAACCATCCAAAGCAGGTAAATAAAAGGGAGAAAGAAATGGGGGTTGGAAGACATACATCACACTCACCCACCCTTATTACAATTATGCCCTCGCGCAGAGGGTCCGAATAAATATACAGTCCGAATAAAAGAATATACAGTCCGGAAATAGATATACAAATTTCTAATTAATTGACAAATTAATTAATAAAAGCGGTAAAACTGGCGTGCAAGCCGGTGGACCCGCTTATACGATAGATGCCGCTGTTGGGTTGTCTGCGGAAATTCATCGATGCCCGATTAGCCTCTGTTGGCAATATTTCTTGAAATGCGCGTCCGACTCCGAAAGTTGCTAAACTCGAATTTTCTTGCACAGAAGCGAGGAAAAGAACCTGATGTATTTCACAAATATATGCATGCCTCGATCCTCGTGCCACCAATCACGATATCGATGCATGATGGCCGAGGAGCCGAATTGCACAATTCAATGTAGGGATGAATGTAGAGGAATCGAGATCTGGAATGTACCTCGTTTCCGTGCGATATGCATGATATGCATCAAAAGCAACTAATATACAACCTAGCATGCTCAATGCTATGAAAATGAGATGAAAATGAGACGCCTCGAAAAGCGTGTATACGGGCACGCAAATCGAGGCGATGATATGAAATGCAAATCGGGTAAAACCAAAGTGCCACGATATGCGTGCACACGGGCACGCAAACAGAGGCGATGATGTGAAATGCAAATCGGATAAAATCGAAGTGCCTCGAAATCGCGCGCCGCACGCATAAACCGAGGCGATGATATGAAGTGCAAATCGAATAAAACCGAAGTGCCTCGAAATGTGTGCATACGGGCACGCAAACCGAGGCGATGATGTGAAATGCAAATCGGATAAAACCGAAGTGCCTCGAAATGCGTGCACACGGGCACGCAAACCGAGGCGATGATGTGAAATGCAAATCGGATAAAACCGAAGTGCCTCGAAACGCGTGCCCACAGGCACGCAAACCGAGGCGATGATGGAATGGGATGAAATGGCACACGGAATGCCGCGATGGGCTTACACCAACATGGGAGAGCCTCAGCTCACTCACATAGGAGGCCGTCGGATAAAAAAAGAAGTGCCTCGAAATGCGTGCACACGGGCACGCAAACCGAGGCAATGGCATACAAGCATGAAAATGCAAATTGGGCTTACGCCAACATGAGAGGGCCTCAACCACAGTCACATAGGCTGCCGTCGGATAAAATGAGCTGCCTCGAAATGCGTGCACTCGGGCACGCAAACCGAGGCGATGATATACACAATGCCATGACATGGAAAATGTAGATTGGGCTTATACCAACATGAGAGGGCCTCAACCACACTCACATGGGATGCCGATGAATGAAAAACGGAGCGCCTCGAAGTGCGTGCCCACGGGCACGCAAACCGAGGCAATGCATTAAGGCATAAAATGACATGGGAAATGATATGCAAGCATGCAAACCATATTTCGGCTACTAAATGAAGGGGAAAACAGCCCCGAAATGATACGAAATAACAACCGAAGCATGCAATCATCCCGAAATGTGAAATTAGGCACCCGAAACGGCCTATAGCCATACTAAACATGCAAAATCATCACATGGCAGCAAAACCAGTGGCAAGACAGTCCCCAAAAATAGCATTTTTCAGTACAGAACAAGGCCAAATTATGATCACAAGTATGGCAACAATAGTTTGCAAAAATGGGGGAAATAAGGGGTATTGAGACAAGTGATATATACAAACCCCAAATGAACAAACATGCTTCTACAAAATTGAAGAGGGCCTAAAAATAAGCACATTTTCAGAAGATGGAAGCCCCAAAAACAGAACATAAACATGCTATAAATTCTATGCAAAATGGAGCCCAAAAGAGGTTATAAAGAGAGGTACCACAAGAAATGACCAAATAGCTTAAGACCCTTAATAAAACTTGAAGAAAAGACCAAAACAAGACACTTTATAAGCCTGATTAAGGCCAGAAACAGAAGCTAGAATGGCCTAAACAAACATGCAATTTTACGGTAAATTTGATGGATTTCAAAGGAAGTACCAAAATATACACCAAATGGCTTAAGGCCCTCAACATAACATGAAAAGGAGACAAAAACAAGGCTATTTCTAAGCCTGATGAAGGCTGAAATCCGGAGCCAAGTAAGCCTAACAAAGCATGCAAGAATTAGGGCCTAAAGTGAATTTCCAAGAGAGGTGGTATATAGAATGGCCAAATGAAGTTGAGCCCTTCTACAATGTTGTAGAGGGGCTCAAAATAAGCACAAAACCAGTAGGGGTCGGAGCCCCAAAAACAAATGCAAATAGGCCAAAACTAGCATGCAAATTGGTGACATACAAGATGGATATTGAAGGAAGTGTATCATGGAGACACCAAATGAAGTTGAGCCCTTCTACACAGTTGTAGAGGGGCTCAAAATAAGCCTAAAACCAGTAGGGGTCGGAGCCCCAAAAACAAAAGGAAATAAGGTAAAAATTTGACTCAAGATTATGCTACAAAAGATGAATTTGGGAACTTACCCTTGAAGATCCGATTATTGCAACTTCTTAGCTGGAATTTGTTGATCCTTGACCACTGAAAATCATCCCTTTGCTGCTGGAATGGTGTTGTGGATGAAGGAGCTAAGGGTTGATGAAGGAATTGGCCAAGACTTGGAGTTATCCTTGGAATTTTGGCTAAGGAAATGAAGGAATTGGAAGAGGAGCTCTTCAAGAAATTTTTTGTAACCCCCAAACCAGCTGGGAGCTGCTGGTTTTATAATAAAAGGGTGAAAAATATCTCTCCACAAATATCTAGATGTTTTGAGGGCAAAATATCTAGATATTTTGAGGACAAGAAAAAAAGATTTTGTTCCCACGAAGTGGCATCTGAGACCGCAGATGTTCCTCGGAATGATGAAAGCAGAGGTACTGCAAAAATTGAACAAAACCGATGCAAAAGCAGCTCGGGGACCAAAACCGCGGGGTCGAAAATGGGCCGGGCACCTAAGTGGTGTTCTTGCGAAGTGGGTATCGAAGACCCCAGTGTCCCTCGGAAGGAATAAACAGAGGTCTTTGCCAAAACCAAAGAAAAGCGGATCTGAAATGAATGCTCGGGGACCAAAACCGCGGTTCGGTCTTGAAAATGGGGTCGGCACCGAAGTGGTGTTCGGTCTGAAGTGGGTTTCGAGACCCAGTGTTCCTCGACGATAAAATAGAGGTCTCCGCCAAAACCGGAGAAAAGCGGATGCGAAATGAAAGCTTCGGGACCAAAACCGCAGCTTTGGGGTCCGAAAATGGGCCGCCGCACGAAGTGGTGTTAATTGCGAAGTGGGTATCGGGGGCCCCAGGGTTCCTCGAAATATTAAAACAGAGGTCTCCGCCAAAAACCGGAGAAGGCTGATGCAAAATGAATGCTTGGGACCAAAACCGCTCAATTTGGGGTCCCGAAAACCGGCTATGAGCACCGAAAGTGGCATACGGCCACGAAGTGGGCATCGGGGGCCCCAGGGTTCCTCGAAACATTAAAACAGAGGTCTCCGCCAAAAACCGGAGAAGGCTGATGCAAAATGAATGCTCGGGACCAAAACCGCTCGGTTTGGGGTCCCGAAAATGGGTCGCCGCACCAAGTGGTGTTCGGCCGCAAGTGGGCATCAGGGCCCCAGTGTCCCTCGGAACACTAAAACAGAGGCACATGCCAAAACCGGAGAACTCGGAGATGGTTGGGCGGTCCCGAGCCGAGGCACGCTCACGGCCCGACTCCGAAATGGGCAAAATGGCCTCTGACCCACGAAACGTAGCTCACGGCCACCGGAGATAGTCTACGGACTACTCCTTCCTCGGAGAAAGCAGAGAAAACCGAGCCACGTTCGCAAAGCAAGACAAGGTAGAGAAGATGGCTCGAAAGTCCGGAGGCACGCGGCCGTGACTCGGGACTTGAACAAGCAAGATGCAATATCACCGAAGCGCTCAACCGGTGACGTCGAGTCTTAAGGTCGGTCAAAAATGGGGTGTCTGATTGCCCCTCTTTGTGAGAACTTCGGAAGTCATAACAATGACGGGAGTGAATGTCAAAGCCCAGAGACGACCCATTTTTGACAAGGCCGAAGACTTAGACAATCATACAAGATAAACAAAGATATGTGCCCGCAGGCGTGCCCTCAGGCAAGGGGGCAAAATGCAAATGATATGCAAGAAGCCAGATGATCATGCAAGTGCGGCAAGCTGTAATGAAGCAGGTATTGACAAATAGATGCAACATTTTTAAGCAAGAATGCAAAGCAAACAACTACATTTCATGCAGTTAGGAATGCAGAGAATCATGTAATTCTCATTGCGTCTCACACGGAGAAGATACAATACCTGCGCGATTCATCTGGTCGCACCAGCCTCAAATGAACCGTACATACAATATCGTGCCTGCAAAATAGAGAAATTCAACAAGAACAATATGCTAACAACATATATTCCATGTGACTCCTATGATTCCGAAAGTGCGACACACGCAATGTCGGGGAATGGATGCAACGCAATGTGACACAAATAAGGTCGCAAGATAGCGCGATGCAATGCACTAACGAGTGCAGGTGAGGTGCGCAAGATAGCGCGATTGATTTGAGGTGCGCAAGATAGCGCGATGGATTTGAGGTGCGCAAGATAGCGCGATTGATTTGAGGTGCGCAAGATAGCGCGATTGATTTGAGGTACGCAAGAGAGCGCGATTGATTTGAGGTGCGCAAGATAGCGCGATTGATTTGAGGTGCGCAAGATAGCGCGATGGATTTGAGGTGCGCAAGATAGCGCGATTGATTTGAGGTGCGCAAGATAGCGCGATTGATTTGAGGTGCGCAAGATAGCGCGATTGATTTGAGGTGCGCAAGATAGCGCGATTGATTTGAGGTGCACTAACAAGTGCAGGTGAAGTGTGCATGACAATGCGAGTAATGAGCATGGCATGATTGATACACTAAGTGAAATGAGAGAGAAACTTGATAGGTACAATGCAATACAATGCATGATGCTAACGGAAAGCAATAAATGGACAAAGCGGCGCTTTTAGAAAGCACCTCATGAGGCGAGTGGCGGAGAACCGCTCTACTCGACGGATCTCCTCGTGCTCTTCAACACTTACCTTCAACTCACAAGACAAAGGCTCGAATGCCGACAAGTAACAATATCTCGCATGTGGGAGAACCCGCCGCTTGTTTTCTGATCATACTCACAACTTTCCCTATTCTCCAACGGGTGACAGACTAGGTTGGTTCAAGATCGAATCGAGGCGCATACACATGCTATCTCAATCTATGGGCCGCCATACTGATTTCAAGCCGAGGGCACACCTCGGTATTTAAACCAGACTTTAGTCTCGAAATCCGAACCTTGCGTTCTAGGCCACGGCCATTCGAACTCTAGTTTCCACCGTCGCAGCTTGGTCTCCTAGGAACTCATCGCAAACACGGTCAAGATGCCTCTGGCAGGAATGGTACTCGTGGAGAGCGCTTCGATCGCCATTCGCTTGAAGTAGACTTGATCTTGAGCTTGAGGTAGAAGCACACTCATACTTGAACATTGGCAAGACACAAGAGGTACACACGAATATAGTCTCGAGCTCATCAAGTAGGAACAAAACTCGAGATGCGACATTTTCCTCTTTGCTTTTTGCTTTGCACCAAACTCATAGCTTTAGATAGGTCCTGGTTTCACTGTTCTCACATGACTGGGTTGAACCTGCGGTTTTTCGAAGAACAAATTACATTTTGCACAAATGTGGAGAACAAAGACTGACTTTCGAGCACAAAACGATTTTTATTTTTTTGAAAATGAGAAAAGGATTCTCAACCGGGTATTGAGCCTACAACTGACCATAGACAAAACAACTCAACACAGAAAAACAAAAGGTAAACGACCTAAAAACAACGAGACGCGCTCGGGATGAAATGAGACAAACGAAAAGACACGACACTCAGACGTGCACAGGGAGCCTGTTTCACTGGGTAGTGTTTCCCACCCTTTCTCACTTGTGATTCTCACATCACTCGGCCCTCAAGCTCGGTTTTTCTGAAAAAGCCCTTTTCTCACTTTTCCTCTCATCGCACATCTCTCTATTCTTAAATCTCTCATTTTTCATCCCTCCCCTGGGTGGTTGATGGATAAACAGCAAGTTGAAGGCTTTTGCCCCTGGTATGCTACCAGATTCTTCTTCTTCTGCTCACAACAGTGAGTTTCTCCTACAGAGGGGTTGTGCTACAACTAGGTGTGCAGCAAATCTGTAGCTGACATCGATTGATGATGCTTTGCTGGGGAGTTTGGACGTGATAAGATCTGTCCAGATGAGGGAATTGAATATCTTGGCCCATTCTAGTTCGTGCTTCGCACTTGGCTTGATACCTCGTTGCTTGGAGGATGTGAGAGAGCTTTCATCCCTTTGTTGTGCCCTTCAGTTGTGCCTTCTTCTGGCAGGTAAAGTGCCCTTCTTGGCGAGTATGTTGATAAGGGGGAAAGACAGAACTCCTGACCCAACCGTGCCCCTAGTTCATCATTTTGACCATTTTTTATTTTTGAGCTTTCTCCTAAAAAATTTTGACCAAAATGAGAGTTAGATTAACATGTTTGTTCGATTTTTGATTTGAAATCATGCAGTTCAGGCTATGAGCACTGAAAATTTTCCTTTTTTGGGTCCAAGAAAATGGTCCAGTTTTGGAAAATGAAACAATTTTCGAGAAAATTAGTCAACCTCAGTAAAAATTCTCAAAAACTATTTTTGCAAACGGCCAATGCTCAACAAGCGCGGAACCTACTCTTGAGATGCACAACCTCGAATCTGGAGGAAAACTGCCCCTTGCTTGAGGAGGGTTGCATGGCAACGGAAAGTTGCCCCTTGTTTGAACGGCACCGCGGCGCATGAATGGCAACGGAAAGTTGCCCCTTGTTTGGATAGCACCGCGGCGCGTTTGAATGGCAACGGAAAGTTGCCCCTTGTTTGAATGGCACCGCAGTACATTGTAGTCAGTCCTCAGAGCGATGAACACAACCAGACTCTCAGATACAGAGGAGGCAAAGATGGTCAAAACCATCACATGGACACAATTGAATTTGAATTGTTTTACGGCTGGACTTCAGAATGAAGTTGCCTACGTATCCCAAAGATGGGAATCAAGCCTTACGTAGTTCGGGGTTAAGGTACACTCGGGTATTTAACCTCTCCTTTTTATGCTCTAACTTTTGCCAAGGCGCCTGTTGCAGGTTTTCGACCTTGCGAGCTTTGTTCTTCTTTTTTTTTCTTTTTTTTCCTATTCTTTTCATTCCTTTTTCTTCTTCTTTTTTTTTTTTTGCATTTTCTTTTCTTTTCTTTTTTTTTGCATTTTTTGTATCTTTGCATTTTTTCTCTTTCTTCTTTTTTTATTCTTTTCTTTGCTCTAACTTTTGCCTGGGTCGCCCTTCCGGGTTTTCAGCCCAGCGAGCCTCTCAAAGGGTAAAAATGTAACCAGTCCATGCCAAATGGTTCTGAGATTGAAGCCCTCTATATCCAGGAGAGTGGCTGTTGTATCGACTTGCAGAAAGATCCACCTTTGGCTCTTCGAGCACATCGGACATTTTTTGGCCCTAGTTCAAGGAGTGCTTCTGATCTAGCTTTGCAAGCTTCTTCTGATGAGGTCTGACCTTCTTGATCTAACTTTGGTGCCTCTCGTTCGAGGGCAGCTTCAAATCTGGCCACACAGGCCTTACATCGTGGTCGACCGTTGAACATTCTGAATGCCAGTTCAAGGTTTGAAAGCCAAGGGGGGGTCGAGTCTCGAGGCTGAGAGCGATCCTAAGCTGCACAATCTCAAGAGCGATTCCACACATGTCTTTGCAGGACCGCGCAAAACATTTTTTGAAAGTTTTTAAGAAAGCGACAAATCGCTCGCGCTAAAGACAGTGTAGGATCAATCTGGATCAAAGCCAGGGTCCTTCTCAGTACTCACGCTAACAAGCATGATTTCATTCATTAAAGGCTTAGCACGCCTCTCTTTCTCTCAATTTGATCAAAGTTTTGCAAATCCCGAGGAATTCCTCCCTCTTTGTTTTCACTGCAGTGTTCAAAAAGTTTTGAAAAACTCAGGTCATTACAATGATTTCAAGGCACAAAAGAGCAGGTGGAATGCACTGCCATTTCATTCAAATCTCGGTACAACTAACACACGGCAGAAGCAGATGCGAGAGCATGGAAATTACTGCTGTTTCATTCAAAGTCTGGCGGCATAACTGGCTCCCTAGCAGAAACAGACTCAAAACAAAGCAAAAGGACAAACAGAAAACAAAACAGTGATGTCCGAGGTAACACCCCCCACGGAATCATCTGACTCCTATACAACAGGACTGACTCGACACAACAAGACAGACCCAAAATAAAAGAGACTGACTCAAAACAAAAGGACAGACTCAAAACAAAGTAGCAAAAACTGACCCAATACCCAAGTCAGAAAGCACAAAACTAGTATTTGCATATTGCTCGTAAAGGCGTGCCATTCCCACGCCCGAGTAAATCAATGCCGCCGCAGTGGTTCATCTCCCAATCACATCACATTATCCCCCAAGTTCACCGATCTAGTGCCGATAGACTTTGCAGGGTCTGGTGCGACGATAACCTTATTGTCAATCAGATCTTGTATTTCATGGCGAAGACGGAAACAATTATCAGTGACGTGGCCAACTTGTTGATGGAAGGCACAATACTTGGCCGGATTATGGGTAGGAGGGAGTTTTTCTGGTAGGGGCCGCGGCTCCAGGGGCTTCAGGTACCCTTTTTTTATCAGGACCCTCAAGGCCACTGATAGTGACATGTACAGTGGGGTAAACACCCTCTGGCCCCGAGGTGGGTATTTTGAGGTTTGTGGCTTTTTGCTGGATGCACCAGCAAAGGGATTGGCAAGTGCTAGCCTGGTTTGCTGATCTCTTCTGAGTGGAGGATTAGAGCTAACAGGATTGCCTCTGGTATATCGGCCCTTCTCCCGGCTTGCCCCTTGATTCAAACTGCCCCCAACTTGAGTGGCGAAAATGCCGTCCACAGTTTTTGCAACAACTGCGAGCATTTGCTCTTTGTTCAGTCCCTCGGCTTTCAAAGCCTTAACAGCCAACAGAAGATGTTCATGGGGATCCATGTTCCGCCTTATCTTGTTCTTTCCACTCGCCTCCACTTTGCCAAGGGATTGGCATTCCTCAGATGTAGCCCGCCCCAAGACTGGGGAGCCTTTTGTTGTGAAACTCTTAGCATGTGCTGTGGTCGATGATGGAGCCAATGTCCCAGAGGCTAGATCTGTCACAATCCTTTGGAGATCTACGATCATTCTTTTTAGCTCAGAAGTAGTGGGTTCACGGGTTCGAGATGATTGGGGTTCAGATGCACCCATCATGCATAAGTCCATGTCTTCCGGGATAAACGTCTCGGGCTCGAGTATATGGGTCGGGGGGTATATACTGGTGTTATAGGTGGACGGCAGTATATGGCTGAGGTTAAGATGTGGATGAGGTACTTGATCCTTGGGGTTTTGAAGTGGAGCTATGGTCTGGTTGTCAATGAAATTCTGGATCTCATGACGAAGGCGGTAGCAACCATCAGTGCCATGGCCGCGCTGTCGATGATATACACAGTATTTGCTGGAGTTATGTCTGGCAGGGAGTGGGTTTGGCAAAGGTTGAGGATTAAGGGGTTTGAGATGCCCTCTTCTATCGGGACTTTGAATCTTTTGCGCTGTTAGGCTCATATGGAGGGGGTGAAAAATCTACCCCGAGCTCGGCCATTTGGCTATTTGTAGGCTGGCCTTGGCAAATGGGTCGGCTATTGTGACTGTGTTGACTTTAGCAGGTTTGGAAAGGTCCTGCGAATCTTCAGCTGGCAAAAGTGGGTCAAAGTTCAACTGGGGTCCGAAATTTGGGTGCGATGCCCAGATGGGCGTTGCGTTTATGCTTGATCGTCTCATCCTGCATTGCAGTTCCCTGATTTAACATTGCTATCATAGTCACAAAGCCTTCCGAACCTTGTGCCATCACGGGTCTACTGATGATGTGACTGGTGACTGGCGGATCAGATGAACCGGTGAGGCCTAACTGGCCTTTCTTTGCCTTGCCTCAGCGAAAGAACACTGGTTTCCCTTGAATTGAATTTCTGACCTAACAAAGTCTATCAACACTAGTCCAATGTACCTGGGGAATAGTGGAGCCTTCTGAAGCTATGGTTCCAGGACTACCCCTAGCAAAAGAGAAAACGGACAGCATCTCAAATTCAATTTCACCGAGCAGAATCTGAACAAAATCGAATGAGTGTGCTCTCTACTGAATTCTGCCCCAAAATTCCGCATGTAAGCTGATACCCTTGGGTAAAACTGATTCCACCAAATACTGATGCCCAGTTCGATACCCAAAATCTTGAATTGGTGCGCAGTTCGATGCTCAAACTTCATGAATCGATACATGCATTCCCTGTAGAGGCACACTCTAACAAGCACATAACAGATAAGTGAGAGCCAAAACACCCCTATGTTGGGGTAGGGTTTCCCTGTCCTATTTTGTCAGGAACTAGGGTTTCACTACGCACGCAGCGGCTTCAAACAACCTATAAACGGGTAAGCAACCTGTCCTAGTTTGGAATGGTCACTATGGATCCGAATATGCACTAGGTCGAATGGTCAAAAGGGTGCCCCGGTAAAACCGGGGTTTGTGTTCCCATCTTTGTCGAGCCAGAGCCGATCGGCCTTGTGGACATGACTTGACAAGACAAGCCTCCCAAGAAATCGTTTCGGGAATGGCATATGGCAAACACGGTGTCCTAGGCGCACCAATGCAAATGCAATGCAAAGAAACACACAAATGTAGTCAAAACCAGATATCATGAGTTCGAGTCAAGTTCTCTAAATCCCAATGTAGTCGCCAGAATCAGAATAACGCCTGGGGCCTCACAGCTCGGACTCGATTTTGTTGCGGTTCCAAATCTCGAACCAAAGAGTCCAACCGCAAATCGCTTTGAAGAAAAAGATTTTTGAAAGAAGTGCCAAACATGGACTGCTTTGCCAGATAACAGAGTCGCCACCTAAATATTTTAAATGGGAAATTTAGGAAACCCTGACTCGGTGCCAAAAGGCCACGTGTCCGTCATCACCAAAGTTGGCTCGGGAACTTGGGTACGATTAGGGAAGGTCACATCGTGAGCACCCCCTCTCGCCCGGTCAAAGACCGGCCTCTACTAATCATGATATCTGTTTTTGAAAACTTTGTATGTTCTTATTCCGGTTATTAGCCTAGGTTACTATGTGATGCGCGCAGCAAACAAGTATAGACTGGGCCGTCTGATTTGGAACTAAACATCTCATGTTTGTTTGTGAAAGATGGTTTGCTACCCGCAGGTAGGCTTAAAATACAGATTTTGCCACAATCTAGTGGGCTTAACAAACAATTGATGAATTGCTCCAATTCAGATAACTCAACCTCCACCCACAGGCATTCAAGGCAGTTATATCACATAAGCACATAGCCTCATGGTAAGCATGCTTTCATGGCAGCACTCACACGCATGCAAGGATGCTAAAGCATAAAACTCACCTAGTACTCCAAGCCAAAACAAAAGCTGATTAGAAATCCATGCATGGATCCTAAAATATACAGAATGCCTAATGCAACACATGCAAAAATGCAAACTATAGTAGGCTCGGCTATTCTAAATATGGCATATGAGATGCTACAGCTATCAAGTATTCAACTTGGAATTGAAATACAAATGCGCTTTGTATGATGTCTTGAGCCCAAAGGCATGCAAAATAGATGAATGATGCAAACATGCTTTCATACTGTATGCTAATTGAAATATGCCCTATATCTAACCATCCAAAGCAGGTAAATAAAAGGGAGAAAGAAATGGGGGTTGGAAGACATACATCACACTCACCCACCCTTATTACAATTATGCCCTCGCGCAGAGGGTCCGAATAAATATACAGTCCGAATAAAAGAATATACAGTCCGGAAATAGATATACAAATTTCTAATTAATTGACAAATTAATTAATAAAAGCATAAATCGGCGTGCAAGCCGAGGGATTGCTTTGTTAGATGATGCTGGGTCATTCGCGGAAATCCACTAGGATGCCCCGATTAGCCTCTGTTGGCAATATTTCTTGAAATGCGCGTCCGACTCCGAAAGTTGCTAAACTCTGAATTTTGCTGCAACAGAGAGCAGGAAAAGGGCACAGCAGTGTATTTCACAAATATATGCATGCCTCGATCCTCGTGCCACCAATCACGCATATCGATGCATGATGGCCGAGGAGCCGAATTGCACAATTCAATGTAGGGATGAATGTAGAGGAATCGGAGTACGGAATGTACCTCGTTTCCCGTGCGATATGCATGATATGCATCAAAAGCAACTAATATACAACCTAGCATGCTCAATGCTATGAATATGAGATGAAAATGAGACGCCTCGAAAAGCGTGTATACGGGCACGCAAATCGAGGCGATGATATGAAATGCAAATCGGGTAAAACCGAAGTGCCTCGGAATGCGTGCTGCACGCGCACGCAAAACCGAGGCGATGATATGAAGTGCAAATCGGATAAAATCGAAATGCGCAGCACGCGCACGCAAAACCGAGGTGATGATATGAAGTGCAAATCGGATAAACCGAAGTGCCTCGAAATGCGTGCACACGCGCACGCAAAACCGAGGCGATGATGTGAAATGCAAATCGGATAAAACCGGCAAGTGCCTCGAAATCGTGCACACGCGCACGCAAACCGAGGCGATGATGTGAAATGCAAATCGGATAAAACCGAAACGCGTGCCTCAGCGTGCACGCAAAACCGAGGCGATGATGGAATGGGATGAAATGGCACACGGAATGCGCGATGGGCTTACACCAACATGGGAGAGCCTCACCACTCACATAGGAGGCCGTCGGATAAAAAAAGTGCCTCGAAATGCGTGCACACGCACGCAAAACCGAGGCAATGGCATACAAGCATGAAAATGCAAATTGGGCTTACGCCAACATGAGAGGGCCTCAACCACACCACATAGGCCGCCGTCGGATAAAATGAGTCGCTCGAAATCGTGCACTCGGCACGCAAAACCGAGGCGATGATATACACAATGCCATGACATGGAAAATGTAGATTGGGCTTATACCAACATGAGAGGGCCTCAACCACACTCACATGGGATGCCGATGAATGAAAAACGGAGGCGTCTCAGTGCGTGCACGCAAACCGAGGCAATGCATTAAGGCATAAAATGACATGGGAAATGATATGCAAGCATGCAAACCATATTTCGGCTACTAAATGAAGGGGAAAACAGCCCCGAAATGATACGAAATAACAACCGAAGCATGCAATCATCCCGAAAATGTGAAATTAAGCCCCGAAATGGCCTATAGCCATGCTATACATGCAAAATCAGCACATGGCAGCAAAACCAGTGGCAAGACAGTCCCCAAAAATAGCATTTTTCAGTACAGAACAAGGCCAAATTATGATCACAAGTATGGCAACAATAGTTTTCAAAAATTGGTGAAATAAGGGTATTGAGACAAGTGATATATACAAACCCCAAATGAACAAACATGCTTCTAAAAAATTGAAGAGGGCCTAAAAATAAGCACATTTTCAGAAGATGGAAGCCCCAAAAACAGAACATAAACATGCTATAAATTCTATGCAAAATGGAGCCCAAAAGAGGTTATAAAGAGAGGTACCACAAGAAATGACCAAATAGCTTAAGACCCTTAATAAAACTTGAAGAAAAGACCAAAACAAGACACTTTATAAGCCTGATTAAGGCCAGAAACAGAAGCTAGAATGGCCTAAACAAACATGCAATTTTCGGTAAATTTGATGGATTTCAAAGGAAGTACCAAAATATACACCAAATGGCTTAAGGCCCTCAACATAACATGAAAAGGAGACAAAAACAAGGCTATTTCTAAGCCTGATGAAGGCTGAAATCCGGAGCCAAGTAAGCCTAACAAAGCATGCAAGAATTAGGGCCTAAAGTGAATTTCCAAGAGAGGTGGTATATAGAATGGCCAAATGAAGTTGAGCCCTTCTACAATGTTGTAGAGGGGCTCAAAATAAGCATTAAAACCAGTGGGGGTCGGAGCCCCAAAAACAAATGCAAATAGGCCAAAACTAGCATGCAAATTGGTGACATACAAGATGGATATTGAAGGAAGTGTATCATGGAGACACCAAATGAAGTTGAGCCCTTCTACACAGTTGTAGAGGGGCTCAAAATAAGCCTAAAACCAGTAGGGGTCGGAGCCCCAAAAACAAAAGGAAATAAGGTAAAATTTGACTCAAGATTATGCTACAAAAGATGAATTTGGGAACTTACCCTTGAAGATCCGATTATTGCAACTTCTTAGCTGGAATTTGTTGATCCTTGACCACTGAAAATCATCCCTTTGCTGCTGGAATGGTGTTGTGGATGAAGGAGCTAAGGGTTGATGAAGGAATTGGCCAAGACTTGGAGTTATCCTTGGAATTTTGGCTAAGGAAATGAAGGAATTGGAAGAGGAGCTCTTCAAGAAATTTTTTGTAACCCCCAAACCAGCTGGGAGCTGCTGGTTTTATAGCCAAAAGGGTGAAAAATATCTCTCCACAAATATCTAGATGTTTTGAGGGCAAAATATCTAGATATTTTGAGGACAAGAAAAAAAAGATTTTGTTCGGCCACGAAGTGGGCATCTGAGACCGCAGTGTTCCTCGGAATGATGAAACAGAGGTACCTGCAAAAATTGAACAAAAACCGATGCAAAACGAAAGCTCGGGGACCAAAACCGCACGGGGTCCCGAAAATGGACTGCCGGGCACCGGAAGTGGTGTTCGGCTGCGAAGTGGGTATCAGAGACCCCAGTGTCCCTCGGAAGGACTAAACAGAGGTCTCTGCCAAAAATCGGAGAAAACGGATGCGAAATGAATGCTCGGGGCCAAAACCGCGCGGTCTTGAAAATGGGCCGGCACCTAAGTGGTGTTCGGCAGCGAAGTGGGTTTCTGAGACCCCAGTGTTCCTCAGAACGATAAAATAGAGGTCTCCGCCAAAAACCGGAGAAAACGGATGCGAAATGAAAGCTCGGGACCAAAACCGCAGCTAGGGTCCCGAAATGGCCGCCGCACCTAAGTGGTGTTCGTCAGTGGGTATCGGGGGCCCCAGGGTTCCTCGAAATATTAAAACAGAGGTCTCCGCCAAAAACCGGAGAAGGCTGATGCAAAGTGAATGCTTGGGACCAAAACCGCTCAATTTGGGGTCCAAAACCCTATGAGCACGAAAGTGGCATCTGACGGCGAAGTGGGCATCGGGGCCCAGGGTTCCTCGAAACATTAAACAGAGGTCTCGCCAAAAACCGGAGAAGGCCGATGCAAAATGAATGCTCGGTTTGGGGTCAAAATGGGTCGCCGCACCTAAGTGGTGTTCGCTGCGAAGTGGCATCGGGGCCCAGTGTCCCTCGGAACACTAAACAGAGGCACATGCCAAAAACCGGAGAACTTCGGAGATGGTTGGGCGGCCGAGGCACGCTGCCTCGACGGCTCAAAACCGGAACCGGCTCGAAATGGGCAAAATGGCCTCTGCCACGAAACGTAGCTCACGGCCACCGGAGATAGTTCTGGGACCACTCCCTTCCCTCAGGAGAGAAAACAGAGAAAACCGAGCCTGGTTCGCAAACCGAGACAAGGTAGAGAAGATGGTTCGGAAGTCCGGAGGCAGGGCACGCGGCCGTGACTCTGGGACTTCTGAACAAGCACAGTATGCAATATCACCGAGCGCTCAACTGGTGACGTCTGAGTCTTAAGGTCGGTCAAAAATGGAGTGTCTACACCTGCATGTGAAATTATTGTTGGGGATATGCATCTGTATATTGATTTACTGCCATTAAATATTGACCATTTTGATGTAATATTGGGGATGGACTGGTTACAAAAATATCATGTTACTATTGACTGTGTAATGAAACAAGTGATTTTCCGTCCACTTGGTTTACCCGAATTTGTGTTTGACGGGATTGGTGTAGTACCTCCCCCATACCTGATTTCATCTATGAAAGCCTTTAAATTGATTAAGAAAAGGTGTAAGGGATATCTATGTTCTGTATTGACTGTACCTACTGATGTTAAAACTGATGTGAATAGTATTCCTATAGTCAGAGAGTTCCCAGATGTTTTTCCAGATGATCTGCCAGGGGATTTGATTGACAGGGAGATTGAGTTCACCATTGATGTGATTCCGGGTACACAGCCAATATCTAAAGCTCCATACAGAATGGCACCTACCGAATTGAAAGAACTGAAAGTGCAGCTACAAGAACTGTTAGATAAGAAGTTTATCAAGCCCAGTACTTCACCGTGGGGCGCACCTGTCTTATTTGTGAAAAAGAAAGATGGCTTACTGAAACTTTGTATTGACTACCGTGAACTGAACAAGGTAACTGTGAAAAATAAATATCCATTGCCGCGTATCGATGACTTATTTGATCAGTTATAGGGTGCCCAAGTTTTCTCTAAGATTGATCTCAAATTCGGATATCATCAGCTGAAAGTCAAACCAGAGGACATTGAAAAAATCGCTTTTCGAACAAGGTATGGACATTACGAATTTTTAGTCATGCCTTTTGGAGTCACTAATGCACCTGCTGCATTCATGGACCTTATGAACAGAGTTTTTAAACCATTCCTCGATGACTTTATTGTTGTATTCATTGATGACATTCTGATTTATTCCAAGAGTAGAGAAAAGCATGAACATCATCTGAGACTTGCCCTACAGACCCTAAGAGAACAGAAACTTTATGCTAAACTGACTAAATGTGAATTTTGGCTTGATCATGTTATGTTTTTGGGACATGTCATTAGCAAGGATGGAATTTCAGTTGATCCACAGAAAGTTGAAGTAGTAGTAAACTAGCCTAGACCAACAAATGTTACAGAAGTCCGAAGCTTTTTGGGATTAGCCAGGTATTATAGAAAGTTCGTCAAAGACTTCTCCAAAATTGCCTTACCATTGACATAGTTGACTCAAAAGGGGATATCATTTGACTGGACTGACCAAAAGGAATCAGCTTTTCAAGAATTGAAAACCCGACTTGTGACTGCACCGGTTCTTACCCTACCTTTAGGTACGGATGGTTTTACCATTTTTAGTGATGCTTCTTATAAGGGTTTGGGATGTGTGTTAATGCAGAATGGAAGAGTTATTGCCCATGCTTCCTGACAACTGAGACCGCATGAAAAGAACTACCCGACCTATGACTTAGAACTTGCTGCAGTGGTATTTGCCTTAAAAATATGGCGTCACTACCTTTATGGGGCAACATGTGAGGTGTATACAGACCACAAGAGTTTGAAGTACTTCTTTATACAGAAAGAACTGAATATGAGGCAGCGGAGATGGTTAGAACTGATAAAAGATTATGATCTACAGATTTTGTACCATCTGGGGAAAGCCAACACCGTTGTCGATGCACTGAGTCAGAAATCGATTGGGAATTTGGCATGTTTGCTCACCGGGCAGAAAGAGTTGCTTTGTGACCTTGAAAAATCTGAAATCAAAATTGTGTTACGAGAACAAGGTGGAACATTGGCTGCTATATCTGCCTAACCGGCACTGATTGCAGAGATTAAAGAGAAACAGCAACAGGATGACTTCTTGAAGAAGATCATCAAAGAATGGGAATCTAAACCGAGGCCGGAATTCAAATTTGAAAATAATGTACTGAAATTTCAGGGAAGATTGTGTGTACCAAGTGATACTGAACTGAAAAGAAGAATACTGCAAGAGGGCCACAATTCGAAGTTGTCTATCCACCTAGGAAATACAAAAATGTATCAAGATTTGAAATTGAATTTCTGGTGGCCGGGAATGAAGAAAGAAATTGCCGACTTTGTATCGAAATGTCTTCATTGCCAACAAGTCAACACCGAACATCAACAACCCGCAGGCTTACTGCAACCCTTACCGATACCGGAGTGGAAATGGGAACATATCACCATGGATTTTATTGTTGGTTTACCTCACTCCAGTAAAGGTATGGACTTAATTTGGGTTATTGTTGATAGACTGACTAAATCTGCCCACTTCTTACCTGTCAAAACAATTTATAATGCGGACAAATTGACTATGATATATATTGATGAGATTGTTAGATTGCATGGAGTGCCTGTGTCCATTGTTTCTGACAGAGATTCGAAGTTTACATCAAGATTCTAGCAGAGCTTACAGACAGCATTGGGTACTGAACTGAAACTCAGTAGTGCCTACCATCCTCAGACAGATGGTCAGTCAGAAAGGACCATCCAAACTCTGGAGGATTTACTGAGAATGTGCGTCCTTGATTTTCAGGGAAATTGGGAAAGCCATATACCGTTGGCCAAGTTCGCCACAATAACAGTTTTCATTCAAGCATTGGTATGGCGCCTTTCGAGGCTTTGTATGGCAGAAAATGTAGATCTCCGATTTGCTGGGCAGAAGTTGGAGATGGGCCTTTACTTGGGCCCGAGATTGTATATGAACGGCCGAAAGTAAAAGCGATACAACAGTAGCGCAGGCCCCGAGAAAAGTTATGCGGATGTTAGAAAGCGGGACAGAGAGTATGAAGTAGGTGATCACGTTTTTGTGAAAGTAACACCGATGAAAGGCCAGACTTGTTTCGGAGTCAAGGGTAAGCTAACACCGAGATATATCGGACCGTATGAGATTATTGAGAAGATCAATCCGGTGGCGTATCAAGTAGCGCTTCCTCCTGAAATGGAGCATATATATAATGTTTTCCATATTTCAATGCTGAGGGATTATCTTCGGGATCCCTTTCATGTTATTGAGCCTACCCGTGTAGTACTAAGTGATGACTACACCTATAAGGAACGGCCTATTCAGATAGTGAACAGACGGATCAAAAAGTAGAGAAACAATGAGATTCTGTTAGTGAAAGTTAACTGGCAAAACCATGGTAGCGTGCATGCCACTTGGGAAAGGGAAGACGACATGGCCAAGAGATATCCTGAATTGTTCCCACTGAATCCTGTTTTTTTCCAGAACAAAGGTAATTCGAGTTTGGAGAGCCAAACTCTTTTCAAGGAGGGAAGACTGTAATAACCCTCACCACTGATTACTGATAACCTTACTGATTACTGCGAAACTAAGACTGATCATAAATAGTCATCGACTTGATTGAAATACAGAACTAATTGATTAAGTGTATCTGTTTAAGTGCATACCTATCTGTTGACTGTTAAAATTATCTGTTTATGTTGTATGCTTTAAACTGCAAATTGAAGGCCTTATCGGCGGCCGAATCTGAAATTGATTGATATTTTGTGCTAATTAGAATTTATGTGAATTTATGGTGTATTTACCTGAAATGTGATTTGGTATGATTAAATTAGATTAAATAATGATTAATTATATAATTTGGACTTAATTACACAACTACCACTTAGTGGCCTATCTTTATACCATTTTGAGCCTCAAATTAACCTCATTTCATCAGCCATTTCTTGAGCCAACCGACTAGAGAGAGAGGGAGAGGAGAAAAACTTGGTTTCAACAAAGTTTTGTTTGGAGATTTGGTAAATTGAAGGAGTATTGCATAATTGTGCTTCCATTCTTGTAGTTGAGGACCTAAGGTAGAAATTCAGCCTCTCATTGATGTATTTGTGTATTGTCTTGCATGATTCTTGGTATATTGAAGATTAGAGCCAAGATATGGCTTATAATGTTGAATTGAAGCTCATTCCATGCATGCATGTCCATGATCTTGCATTTAGAAGTTGATTTCATGGAAAATTGTTACTTGCATGTCCAAGTTCTAGCTAAGGTTCATGAAATCATCATGTTTTTGTAAGAATTGGCTCTTTGGAACAAGTATTGAAGCCTTGGAGTTGTTTAAATCCATGCATGTACATGTTTACCATGTTCTTGAAAGTTTGGTTTGAAATTGGATTTAATTGAACTACCTTCGGGCTTTGATTTTCCAAATTGATCTTTGAAACATGTTATATTATGGGTTTTGAAGTGTTTTCCAGAAAATTAGCCCAAAAGGATCGAATTTGATGCTTTGAAATTGAGTTTTGAGCTTGAGGTTCAAATCTGGAAATTCTAGATTTTGGACTCACGCTCGAGCGGGGTAACTAGCGCTCGAGCGTGAAATTCGTGCTCCCAGCACTTTGCTATGTTTTGCAGTCCGCTCGAGCAGGGTAATTTACGCTTGAGCGGGACCTTGTGTCTTACACTCGAGCGGGTGTCGAGTGCCCGATCGAGATTGATTTTCACACGTCCAGTACTTTTGCCTTGTTTTGCAGAACGCTCGAGCGAGAAAGTCTACGCTCGAACGGATACCCTTGTCTGCATGTACGCTTGAGCGGGGAAACCCACGCTCGAACGGGACCCCTGTTTCTAAAAATTCTGAAAATGCTTTTAAAGTGCATCTTTGCATCCTCATTTCATCCTAAGCATTCTGAGGCCTAGTTTAAGGCATCTTGATAAGGATACTGATGTATAACCGCACTAAGTCTAAGTAGGGACTGAGTCTTTGATTCCCGAATGTGTAACTTAGTGTGTGTTCGTTCTGTAACTGTTTAGGGTTGGCATTCGGAGACGCTCTAGCTGATTATAACCCAGAACTCTGTGAGTAACAATTGTGTAAACATACGTTCACATATGAATATTTCTTGATTGAATAACTGTACTGTTTTCTGAACTGATACTGTTAACTGAACGAATGTATGTCCTCTATTCTGTACTGTATTGTGGCATCCATGGCCACTACTGTTACTATTACTGCTAGTGTTATAGAGATCTCTGTCAGTTCCTATCTTGGAACTTCTGTTTACTGTTATGATGGCCATCATTGACTGTTCGGTCTTTTAAGACCCTCATTTCTTATCTTGCTATGCTAATGGATGTACCACATATGACTGTTATGACTGAATGACTGATATATTGATTTAATGAACTGTTTTCATTATTGTAAGGACATTCATTCTTAACCTCCTTACGCATTATGTTATTCACTGGGCTTTAGCTCACTGTTGATATATATATATGTAGGTGTCCAGGCACAAGACCGGAGCTAGGAGCGTGGGTTAGACTCTCTTTTTGTCAACCCAACCACTGTGCCTCATTGCGAGGTTCCGAGTCCTTCAAGCTAGGGCTTTTTGGGGTGTTTAATTTCCCCCATCTGTCTCTGTATCTGCTTTGTAATACTGTATAAACCGTTAGCACTGTATTGTCCTGTTATATTAGGGGTTAGATCCCTGTCCTGAATGATTGTACATATATGTATAGGCATTACATTATGAATGTGCATACTGAATGAAAAGTCTTTTGCATATAGTATCATGACTCATTGGACACTATCTATTTACTGTTTTGGCTTCCGCCATGCCCCTGTACTCTGTATTACTGTTTTACTATTAAGCAGGCCTTTGGTAATCACGGATTACTAGCCGGTTACGGTGCTAAACCCATAGAGGCGGGTTTGGGTTGTGACTGAAACACATAAGTGTAGTCAAAACAAGATATCACGAGTTCGAGTCAAGTTATCTAAATCCCCAGCAGAGTCGCCAGAAACTGTAGACGCGCCCGGAGGGCCTCGCTACAGTTCAGACTCAAATAGTCACGGTCTTGTATCTAATCTCGCAGAGTGCAATGCAAGACTGATGAATCATCAAAGAGTCCAAATTCGGTAAATCGTTTTGAAAACAGATTTTTAGAAAGAAGTGCCAAACATGGACCGCTTTGCCAGATACAGAGTCACCATCTAAATGTTTTATTTTGGGAAATTTAAGAAACCCTGACTCGTTGCCTAAGGCCACGTGTCCGTCATCACCAAAGTTGTCTCGGCTCAGGAACTTGGATACAATTGGGGAAGGTCAGCTATGAGCACCCCCGTTCGCCCGATCAAAGATCGGCCACTACTAAACATGATATCGAGTTTTTGAAAACACAGGTGCTCTTATTCTGGTTTATTAGCCTAGAATTACTACGTGATGCACACAGCATACAAGTATAGACTAGATCGCCTGAGTTGGAATAAAGTATTGCATATTCGTTTTGAAAACGGTTTGCTACTCGCAAGTAGGCTAAAATACAGATTTTGCCACCCTCAAGTGGGCTTTAGAAAACATGGTGATTTGCCACTTTCAAATGGGCTTAAAACTTGCATGGAATGTATTATTCCAATTCAGATAATCAACCTTCACCCACAGGCATTCAGGCAGTTATATCACATAAGCAAATAGCCTCATAGTAAGCATGCTATCATGGTAGTCACTTACACACATACAAGGATGCTAAAGCATAAACACTTACCGAGTACTCCGAGCCAAAACAAAAACTAGTTAGTAATCAATGTATGATCCTAGTTCATGTTAAGATGGCTAATGCAACACATGCAAAATGCAACTAAGAATAGGGTCGGCTAATCTAAAAAAGGCATATGAGATGCTACAGATGACATGTATCCAACTGGGAATTGAAATACAATGCAGTTAGTATGATGCGCCGAGCCCGGTGCATGCAAGACAAATGAATGGATGCAAACATGCGAACATAAGTATGCTAATTGAAACGTGCCCTAATTTAACCATCATAAGCCGATAAATAAAATGGAGAAAGAAGTGGGGGTTGGAAGACATACATCACACACACGCACACTTATTTCAACATCGCCCTCTCGCAGAGGGTCCGAATAAATAATACAAAACCAACAAGCTACAGAACCCACAAGCTACAGCTAATTATTACACAACTCTAATTAATCAACAAATTAACTGAGTAAGCATGTAAACTAAATGAAGTAGGCTGCCTCGGCTCTATTTGGAATGATGAAAGATGCATGCATGCTCAAGTCGCCTTGTTGGGAAATCCATCACAATGCCCCGATTAGCCTCTGTTTGCAATTGATCCCAAAACACTATACAAAGCTCCAAAAGGCTGCTGACCAGCTTTTGCTGTTGGTTTCCGGTTTGCTGCAACAGAGAGCGAAAAAGGGGCATAGCAAAGTATTTTCAACATATATATTCATGACCACTCTTCCCATCATTGCATAAACTCTAGGGAGTGTAGTCCTCGATCCTCATGCCACCAATCACGCATTTCGATGCATGATGGCCGAGGAGTCAAATTGCACGACTTGATGTAAAATGAATGCACACATGAACACAACAGGGCCTAAACTCCATCATGGATAATCCGGAGTGTCGGCGATCGAGAATCGAGGCACATTGCGTCACTTGGAGTGCGAAACGTCCCTCGTTTTCCGTGTTTGGACTAAACCCTACTCCAAACATAATGCAATATGCATGATATGCATGAATGCAACTCTAACATGCAACCTAGATGCAATGCCACTAAATGATGCAAACATGCAAGGGATGACATGCAAACATGCTACTAACATACGCAATGCTATGAAATAATCAATGGCATACTCAATGCAAGATGATTCTACATGGCATACACAATGCATATGAAGACTAACAAACACAATGAAACGAACAAGGCATACACAATGCAATGATCAAATCATGCAACAACGTGAACTGAATGGCATACACAATGCAAGATGAACTTAAACCAATATGAGTGGACTTCAGCCACACTCAAATCAGTGGCCAAACATGATGAAATGAAGCAACAACACACATGCAAACATGCCCAATGCAAGGGACCGAACCTAAGGCATCAAATACCACTCTAACAAAGCATGGCAATGGATGACATATGGCATACAATCACACATTCTCCAGCTCTGAAATGACATACAAAGTGGCCCCGAATCATGCAAAACCTCACTCAATGCAGGCTAGATGACCCGAATACCGAAACTAGTGAGGTGCATTACACTAGAGGTATGCAAAGCGATGCACAAATGACCAAACCACACCAAAACAGTCCATATGCAGACCCTAAACAGTGGGAAAATGGACTAAAATGGTGGCTCAGAAAGCATGGAAGTGAAGCTCATGCAATGTTCCAAAAACGAGGCATACAAGTACAACTCTCAAACGCATTTAAAGAGTCGAAAGCATGGGAATATGACATACATATAAGCTCTGAAATATGATGCACAATGATGCCAAAACATGCCAAGGGCTCAAACAACGCATGCTAGTGGACCCGATATGCAAAGCTAGTAAGCTTGATTGAACTATGACCATATACAACAATGCATGCATGACCCAAAACACTTCAAATAGAGCTAAGGAAGCCTAAAATATGAATAAAATTAGTTTGGATCATGGCCAAAATATGCTAGGAAAGGGGGCCAAATCACCATGCAATACAAGCTAGTAAACCATGATTTACACTACAACCATATGAAGCACATGAGAGGCCACCAAATTAGTCAAAAACAGAAACATGTCATGCCAAATGAAGCCCAAAAACCTACTGAAAGCTAACCAAAACATGCAAGAATGAAGTGCCACTTTGATAGGCCATGCAAGGGGTTGTTCTACACGTGTAAGATGGACATCCAATATGGCCAAAACAGCTCTGGATAGAGCTCATGCAGGTCTTAAAACTCACTGAAAAGGGCCTAAAATAAGCTCAAGAAGTGTGCAAATATGGGCTCCTTTGTAAGGCCAAAAATGCTAATAAACAAGACAAGGAGAGAGAGGGTCACCCCCCTCTGATTTTGGCTCTCAAAATAGTATTCTATCCACTAAAAATCTTTTGGATTTCAGTGGCTAGAAGGCCAAACAAAGCTCAATACGAAGGCCTAGATGCATGGCTAAAAACAAGGTGAAATGAAGCATGCAAGGGGGTAGATGACCCCCAACAGAAAAATGATCTTAAAAAAACATGTTAAGGGCCTCAAAATAAGACTTTTTTCAGTTTATACCAAATCTCAAATATGCTTTTAAGATAGGCTAAGAGATGGATCAAAATAATGCTCAAAAGAGGGAAAAATGATTACCCTTGAAGACCAGCAAGAACCAGTAGCCTCTAGACCGAAAAACCCAACCTTGAACCTCTAAAAATATCCCCCAAGGGTCTTAGGTTGATGATGGAAGTGTTAGGCTATGAGAGGTGGTGCAAAGGGGCCAAGTACAACACACTTTGGGGGGTTTTGCCTAAGCAAACTTCTGAACCCTTGCAAGTAAAGGGGAGGCCTCCCTTTATAGAGAAGAGAGGCCAAAGCTTCTCTTGGAAGCTTAAAACCAAGATTAAACATCTTCCATACACGTGTATAGAGGATGCAGCAAATGCCTCCTAGCTGGCACAACTGGAACCAACTCAGTGAGACAAGACAGAGGGTAGCTGGCCGACCAGGGTCAAAAGGGTCAATGATATTTAGGTGGTCAGCAGCCTCTAGGGATGGTCTCCACACTCAATGCAAGCAAGTGGTGGTATGGGAGACCAGTAAATGTGGCCCAAAAACCAAGGAGACTAGTTTCCTGACAAGAAAACTGGCCGGTGGAGAAAGAAGTGGTCTCCAAAAGAATTGCTGGTCTCCCACCCCCGTACCACCTTCCAAACAATGAAAATAGGGTCCATGCCAAAAATGAACCAAGACGGATGCAAAACGAGGGTTCAAGGGCCAAAACACGCAGCCGGGTGCCCCGAAAACTGACTGTTAAACATCGAAAGTGGCGTGCGACCACGAAGGTAGTCTCCCGGGCCACAGTGTCCTTCTAGAGAGAGGAAACAAGGTGTGTGCCAAAAATCGGAGCAAATGAAGAAAGTTAAGCGGTCCTGAACCGAGGCGCACGGCTGACGGCTCCGAAAATCAAAAACTGGTCTCCAAACGGGAACAGTGGTCTATGACCACGAAAAGTAGCCTACGGCCACTGAGAGATGGTCTACGAGACCTCTCCCTCCCTTCGAGAAGAGAAAACAGAACCTAGTTCGTAAATCGAGGCAAAGCACAAAAGAGTCCAGAAGTCTGGAGGCAAGGCTCTTAGCCGAGACTCCGTAACCTCAGAATGAGCACAACATGCACCATCACCGAGCGCTCAATCGATAACGTCTGAGTCTTAAGGTCGGTCAAAAATGGGGTGTCTACTGGTGTATCCCGGCCTGAGTGTGAGATACCGAGATCGTTTGTTTGTGCCGGAGACTTGCCGAGAGGAGGTACTCCGAGAGTTTCACCATTCACATCTTGCGGTGCATCCAGGTGGCACCAAGATATATCATGATTTGGGTCGCTAGTTTTGGTAGCGGGGTATGAAGAAGGATGTGGCAACTTTTGTGTCTAAGTGCCTTACTTGTCAGCAAGTGAAGGCCGAGCATTAGAGGCCAGCGGGTTTGTTGCAATCCTTGCCTATTGCCGAGTGGAAGTGGGAGCATGTCACTATGGACTTCATTGTAGGTCTTTTGAGGACTCAGCGGGGTAGTGATGTTATTTGGGTGTTTATAGACCGATTGACTAAGACGGCGCACTTTATCCCTATGCGCATGAGAGATTCGGTAGATAATCTCGCCGACTTGTATATTCGGGACATAGTGAGGTTGCACAGGGTCCCAGTGACGATCGTCTCAGATAGAGACCCTTGTTTTACTGCTAGGTTATGGCAGAGTTTGCAGAGTGCCTTGGGCACTAGATTAACCTTTAGCACGGCTTATCATCCTCAGACTGACGGACAGTCCGAGTGTACTATTCAGATCCTTGAGGATATGCTTCGAGGTTGTGTTCTTGACTTTAGTGGGTCATGGGAGAGGCACTTGCCCTTAGTGGAGTTTGCCTACAATAACAGTTTTCAATCGAGTATCGGTATGGCACCGTTTGAGGCCTTGTATGGCCGACCGTGTAGGTCTCCAGTTTGTTGGGCCGAGGTGGGTGATGCACCTTTGTTAGGCCCGGAGTTGGTGAGGGAAACGATGGAGAAAGTTGAGCTTATCCATAGGAGGCTTGAGACAGCCCAGAGTCGCCAAAGAGTTATGTCGACTGTAGGAGGAGGCCTTTGGCATTTGAGACGGGTGATCATGCTTTTCTGAAAATATCACCTAGGCGGGGTTTGATGAGATTTGGGAAGAGTGGGAAGTTATCCCCTCGGTTTATTGGTCCCTTTGAGATTTTTGAGAGGATTGGGGAGGTTGCGTACCGTTTGGCTTTACCGCCACAGTTGTCCGGGGTACATGACGTGTTTAATGTTAGTATGCTTCGGAAGTATGAGCCGGATCCATCGCATGTATTGAATTGGACCAACTTAGAGGTTGACAAGGATGCCACTTATGAGGAGAGACCGGTTCAGGTCTTGGATAGACGGGATCAAGTTTTGCGAGGCAAGACCATCCCCTTAGTAAAGGTTTTGTGAAAACATCACGGAGTGGAAAAAGCCACTTGGGAACGTGAGTTGGAGGTCCGTGAGAAATATCCGGACTTGTTTGTAAATGTTTAACCATGTATTGGGATTTTGTAATATTGATGAACTTTAAGAGCATTAAATATGTCTTGAGTTGTAAAACATTGCATATATTTTGATTTATGGAAGTACTTTGGAACTTGCCTTGAAATGGGAATTTAATGTAACATTGCATATGTTGAATGTATTGTAGAAATGGAAATATATCATGAACATTAAATATGATATAGAATTGTGGAATATGTGTTGAAATTGGTAAATTTCAAGGGAAAGTATGCTATTAATGCATATTGAGGGTATATTGTGATTTGCCTCTTGAAAGAGACGGGATGATCGATATTGGGTCAAGTTGATGAATGTTGAGTTGTAATACTATTGAGAATTGAGAAAGACATGTTTTTGGAAAACTTGTACTTAATTTTGGAGACGAAATTCCTTAAGGGGGGGAGGTTATAGCAATCCTGATTTTTTCCCTCTCTTTATTTATTGTATTCCGGACTTGGTTTCATGGATGTGTTGTTGTCTCATTCTCATTTCCATCCTTTACTCTTTGTATTTGAGTCTTGGGTTGTGTTGGGCAGGTTTGAAACAGGTTGGTTGTGCTTTGAAACCATAGGTTGATGCCCAAAATTTGGCCTTCATGCTCGAGCGGGGCCTTTGACGCTCGAGCAGGCCCTTTTGTTGTTGTTTCTCCGCTTGAGCGGGCGTTTTGACGCTCGAGCGTGAATATCCATCTCCCAGTATTTTTCTCTGCAGGTCTTCGTATGCTCGAGCGGGAGTTTTGACGCTCAAGCGTGACCCTTTGATTTTGTTAGTCTGCTCGAGCGGAGAGTTTGACGCTGGAGCGGGGACCATCGCCTGCAAAACTTCTGTGAGGGTGCATCCGGCGCTCGAGCGCGCTTTTGACGCTCGAGCGTGTAATAACCCCCATTACTGTTTACCGATTAACCACTGCTTACTGCTAAACTGAGACTAGTTATGATAAATAATTGAACTAATTGAAATACTGAACAGATTGACTGAAATCTGACACTGATTGACTGAGTATGTGAGTTAAATTGCATATGTATCTGTTTGACTGTTTGATTATCTGTTCATGTTTTATGTTTAAATTGTAAATTGAAGGCCTTATCGGCGGCCGAACCAGAAATTGATTGATGTTCTGTGTTCATTGGAATTTATGTAATTTTATGGCATATTTATTTAAAGTATAATTTGGTATGATTAAATTAGATTAAAATAAGTTAAATTGTATTGTTGGACTTATTTACCAAAATGCCACTCTAGTGGCCCAGTACCTAGACTATACTTGAGCCTCATTACACTCAAACAAACACTTCTTCAGCCATTTTGAGCTCTTAGCCGACCTTAGTGAGAGAGTGAAAGGAAAAGGTGTTTTCAACTTGATTTCATAGAAAATTGGCTTGAAACTTGAAGGAATTGGAGGTTGATTTCCATATCTAAGCTTCAACAATTGAGCTACTAAACTTAAGGTAGGAATTCACCTTCCTAATTGTGTCTTTAAGTTAATTCTTGCATGGTTCATGTCAAATTGAAGAGCTAAGACATGATTTAGTCTTAGATTGTTGAATTATAGTTTAATTCATGCATGCATGTTTACATCCTTGAGTTTTGATGTTGTTATTCATGAAATTGTACATGCATGTTCATATTTTTACAATGGACCATGATTTCACCATGTTTTTGAAAGATATTGACTCATTAGAGCATGAAATTGAAGCTTTGAAATGGATTAATTCATGCATGTTTGCATGTTCTTCATGTTCATGAAATTTGGTTTGAAATTGGATTTAATTGACTCACCCTTGGGCTTTGATTTCTCAAATTGAGCTTTGAAACTTGTTGTATATTGAGTTTAGATGTGTTTTCCAGAAATTGGGCTCAAGAGGTCGAGTTTTGAGCTAAGGAATGCTTGGTTTGAACTTGGGAGGCAAATCTGGAAATTCCAGAATTTGGCTTCTTCGCTCGAGCGAAGGATTCTACGCTCGAGCGACCATCGTTTATTCTGAGCTCTGCTCGAGCGAAGGAATGGTGGCTCGAGCGTAAATTGCAAGCCCTCAGATTCTTGGTGCACGCAGACGCACACTCGAGTGAGAGAACCTACACTCGAGCGAGGACTGTGTCTTACGCTCGAGCGAGCGTTGAGCGAGCACCAAGCAGAGATTTCCAGCATCCAGCACTTTTTGCATTTTGACAGACCGCTCAAGCGAGGAAGTCCGCGCTCGAGCGACCCCACTATTTTGACAAGCTTGCTCGAGCGAAGAAAGCCACGCTCGAGCGAGACCCCTGTTTTCTGAAAATTTTGAAAAATGCTTTTAAAGTGCATTTTTGCATCCTCATCCCATCCTAGGCGTTCTTAGGGCTAGTTTTAGACATCTTAATGAGGATATAGATGTAGAACCACACCGAGACAAATTAGGGATTAAGTTATCATATTTCCCAACTATGTAGCTTAGTGTGTGTTCAATCTGTAAACTGTGTAAGGTTGGCTTTCTGGGGAGACGCTCTAGCTTACCGTAGCCCAGAACTCTGTGAGTAACATCTGTATAAAGATATGTTCAAAAATGATTATCTTCTGAACAACTGAACTGTACTGTTTCTGAACTGATATTGTTCACTGAATGAATGTATGTCATATATTCGAATCAGACAGGCATCCTTAGCAACCATCTTATCGATTCTTATCTATTAGAGATTTTACATCGGTTCCCTTGTTGGAAACACTACTGTTTATTGATTGATGGCCATCATTTACTGTTCGGTCTGTTAAGACCTATTGTTTACTGTACTGCTATGCTAATGGATGTACCACATATGACTGTTTTGACTGAATGATTGAATTACTGTTTATACTAAATCAATTGAACTGTTTTCACTACTGTAAGGACATTCATTCTTAACCTCTTTACGCATTATGTTATTCACTGGGCTTTAGCTCACTGTTGATATATATATATATATATGTAGGTGTTCAGGCACCAGACCGGAGCTAGGAGCGTGGGTTAGACTCCCTTTTTGTCAAGCCAACTACTGTGCCTCACTGCGAGGTTCCGAGCCTGCCAAGCTATGGCTTAGGGGTGTTTTAATTTCCCCCGCACCTGTTTTGTATTATTGTATCGCACTGTACTGTACTGTTTAATAGGGACTTGGTCCCTATTCTGATCGACTGTGAAGGTTTTATATACTATTTTGTACTGTATCTATATATATATATATGCATGGAAAGTCTTTTTGCATACAGACTCATAGCTCATTGGACATTGTTTATTACTGTATTGGCTTCCGCCATGCCCCTATACTCTGTAATACTGTTTAACTGTTAAGCAAGCCTTTGGTAATGTCGAATTACTGGCTGGTTACGGTGCTAAACCCATAGGAGCAGGTTTGGGTCGTGACAGAGTGGTATCAGAGCGATACTTAACCACGAGTTATACCGCACACACGCGTCCAAATGAGCTATAGGGTGTCCTAGAAAAGTAATAAGGCATTACATGAGCATAAAAAGTGTGTTTGACTATGACATGACTGAATATGTGCTAATGTGATAAACTGTTTAAGTATGCAACTGCTTATGTGTAAAATTGCTATAACTGTTTATAGTGAAATGGATAATGCAAACACTACAAATGAATCTGAATCCTCATCTGCTGAGGCAAGAATGGCCAGATTGGAGAGAATGATGGAACGAATAACCGAAAGACTAGATCAACAACAGAACCAACAGCCCCCACCTCCTCCTCCGGTTCAACCGGAACAGAATGTCAATGTTAATGACGGGAATATAATTGCTCTCACCCATAAGTTCAGCAAAATGAAACCGCCATCCTTTCAGGGAGGCCTTGAACCGTTAAAAGCTGAAGCATGGGTTCTCGAGACGGAAAAGTTATTTGATGTATTTCCATGTTCTGAGGCACACAAAGTGCTGTTGGCTACCTTTACCTTACAAGATGAAGCCAGAAGGTGGTGGATGTTGATCCGTGATACAAATCCTGTCATGACTTGGGCTCAATTCAAAGGAGCCTTCTTTGAGAAGTATTTCCCACAGTGTGTCAGAGACAGAAAGGTGACTGAATTTGAACAGCTGAAACAGGGCACAATGTCCGTTGCTAAATATGAAACAAAGTTTACTGAACTTGCCCGTTACGCACCACACATGGTGGACACTGATTACAAAAAGGCCAGAAAGTTTGAAGGCGGCCTTAATGTTGCAATACTTGACAGAATTAATGTTTTGAAGTTACCGAGTTATGTAAATGTCCTTGACCGAGTCTTGATGGTTGAATCGAACATCGAGGCACTGAAAACTGAAATACCAGCGTCTGAATGGCATGGTAAAAGGCAGGGTTTCAAATTCAAGAAAGGCAAGAATAATCCCTTGAACAAGAAATAGAATACGGGGTCAACAATTAGCTCCAGCCAGGGAAGTGGTTCCATACCACCCTATTTTGAGTGTGGCAAGAAGCACAAGGGGGTTTGTTATAAAGTCTCTGGGGCTTGCTTCAGGTGTGGCAAGGTGAGCCACATGGTTAAAGATTGCCCTTCCACTTCTAAGGCAATAGTAAAGCTGCACCAAGCGCAGCAGCATCGACTGCTGCACCAAGGCCTAACCCCAAAGCTACCGGGAAAGAGCCTATGAGGTAGGGCCGAGTGTTCGCCCTAGTACCAGGAGATGTGCAGAATACTGAGACCGTTGTGTCAGGTATCCTCTCTATTTGTACTCAAAACGCATATGTACTGATTGATTCGGGGTCTACACATTCATATGTATCACATGCTTTTTCCCGAAAATTGAATAAACCCTTAGAACCCATGAATTATCTATTAGCTGTGTCTTCACCCGTTGGGGGATCCATGACTTGTGCATATATGTACCCTGCTTGTGAAATTATTGTTGGAGATGCACATATGTACATTGATTTACTGCCACTGAACATTAAACATTTTGATGTGATACTGGGAATGGACTGGTTAACGAAATACCATGCTACCATCGACTGTGTAACAAAACAAGTAGTTTTCCGTCCACCTGGTTTGCCTGAACTTGTGTTTAATGGGATTGGAGTAGTACCTCCTCCGTATTTGATTTCATCTGTGAAAGCTGTTAAATTGATTAGAAAAGGGTGTAAAGGGTATCTGTGTTCTGTATTGACTGTACCTACTGATGAGAATGCTAATGTGAACAGTATTCCTATAGTCAGAGAGTTCCCAGATGTTTTTCCAGATAATCTGCCAGGGGATTTGATTGACAGGGAGATTGAATTCACCATTGATGTGATTCCGAGTACACAGCCTATATCGAAAGCTCCTTACTGAATGGCTCCAACTGAACTGAAAGAATTGAAAGTGCAACTGCAAGAACTGCTAGACAAGAAGTTCATCAGGCCTAGTACTTCACCGTGGGCCGCACCTGTTTTGTTTGTGAAAAAGAAATACGGCTCATTGAGACTGTGTATTGACTACCATGAACTGAACAAGGTAACTGTGAATAATAAATACCCATTGCCCCGTATTGATGACTTGTTTGATCAGTTACAGGGTGCTCAAGTGTTTTCTAAGATCGACCTCATATCAGGATACCATCAATTGAAAGTTAAACCAGAAGACATTGACAAAACTGCTTTTCAAACGAGGTATGGACATTATGAATTTTTAGTTATGCCTTTCGGAGTTACCAATGCACCTGCTGCATTTATGGACCTCATGAACAGAATCTTTAAACCATACCTTGATGACTTTATAGTTGTATTCATAGATGACATTCTGATTTATTCCAAAAGTATAGACGAACATGAACATCATCTGAGACTTGCCCTACAGACCCTAAGAGAACAGAAACTTTATGCTAAACTGTCTAAATGTGAGTTTTGACCTGATCATGTTATGTTTTTGGGGCATGTTGTTAGCAAAGATGAAATTTCTGTTGATCCGCAGAAAATTGAAGCTGTAGTGAACCGGCCTAGACCGACAAATGTGACAGAAGTTCGAAGCTTTTTGGGACTAGCCGGATATTACAGAAGATTTGTCAAAGATTTCTCCGAAATTGCCTTACCATTGACTCAACTGACACAAAAGGGGATATCATTTGACTGGATTGACCAAAGGGAATCCGCTTTCCAAGAGTTGAAAACTCGACTTGTGACTACACCGGTTCTTACCCTACCTTCAGGTACGGATGGTTTTACCATTTTTAGTGATGCTTCTCATAAGGGTTTGGGGTGTGTTTTAATGCAGAATGGGAGAGTTATTGCTTATGCTTCCCGACAACTGAGACCGCATGAAAAGAACTACCCGACCCATGATTTGGAACTTGCCGCAGTGGTATTTGCATTGAAAATCTGGCGTCACTACCTTTATGGGGCGACATGTGAGGTGTACACCGATCACAAGAGTCTGAAGTACTTCTTCACACAGAAAGAACTGAACATGATACAGCGGAGATGGCTAGAACTGATTAAAGACTATGACCTACAGATTTTGTACCATCTGGGGAAAGCTAACACCGTTGCCGATGCATTGAGTCGGAAATCGATTGGAAACTTAGCCTGTTTGCTCATCGGGCAGAAAGAGTTGCTTTGTGACCTTGAGAAATCTGAGATTGAAATTATTTTGCGAGAACAAGGCAGAACAATAGCTGTTATTTCTGCTCAACCGGCACTGATCGAAGAAATTAAAGAGAAACAACAACAGGATGACTTCTTGAAGAAGATCATCAAAGAAAGGGAATCTAAACCAAGACTGGGTTTCAAATTTGAAAACAATGTACTGAAATTTCAAGAAAGACTGTGTGTACCGAATGATTCTGAATTGAAAAGAAGAGTTCTACAAGAGGGCCACAATTCAAAATTTTCTATCCATCTGGGGAATACGAAAATATACCAAGACCTGAAATTGAATTTCTGGTGGCCGGGAATGAAGAAAGAAATTGTTGATTTTGTGTCAAAGTGTCTTCATTGTCAACAAGTCAAGGCTGAACATCAACGACCCGCAGGTTTACTGCAGCCCTTACCAATACCAGAGTAGAAATGGGAACATATCACCATGGATTTTATTGTGGGATTGCCTCGCTCCAGTAAAGGTATGGACTTAATTTGGGTTATTGTTGATAGACTGACTAAATCTGCTCACTTCCTACTTGTTAAGACAATTTATAATGCGGACAAATTGGCTATACTCTATATTGATGAAATTGTTAGACTGCATGGAGTGCTTGTGTCTATTGTTTCTGACAGGGATTCGAAGTTTATATCAAGATTTTGGCAAAGCCTACAGACTGCATTGGGTACTGAACTGAGACTGAGGCCCCGTTTGGGGAGTGGCTAAATTAGCCAATTAGCCAAAAAGTTACCTTTTTAGCCAAAAAGCCAACAACCCATACCAAAAAGTCAAAGATTCCCTTTTCTCTCTACTTTTTGCACATCTTTTCGTAATTAGCCAAAAAGTCATCCCAAACATACAAGTTTTTTTTACCAACCTTTTTAGCCAATTAGCCAAAAAGTTACTAAATTAGCCTGTTCCCAAACGAGGCCTAAGTAGTGCCTATCATCCTCAAACAGATGGCCAGTCAGAAAGAACCATCCAAACTCTAGAAGATTTGCTGAGAATGTGTGTCCTTGATTTTCAGGGAAACTGGGAAAGCCATTTGCCTTTAGCTGAATTCGCCTACAACAACAGTTATCATTCAAGCATTGGTATGGCGCTTTTCGAGGCATTGTATGGCAGAAAATGTAGATCTCCGATTTACTGGGCAAAAGTCAGAGATGGGCCTTTGCTAGGGCCCGAAATTATATATGAAACGACTGAGAAGGTAAAACTGTTACAACAGAGACTGAAAACCGCATAGAGCAGACAGAAAAGTTATGCTGATATTAGAAGGTGAGATAGAGAATGTGAAGAAGGTGATCACGTGTTTGTTAAAGTGACACCGATGAAAGGCCAGACTCGTTTTGGAGTCAGAGGCAAGTTAGCGCCGAGGTATGTCGGACCGTTTGAGATTATTGAGAAAATCAATCCGGTGGCGTATCAAGTTGCGCTTCCTCCTGAAATGGAGCATATGCACAACGTCTTCCACATTTCTATGTTGAGGGATTATCTCCGGGATCCTTTTCATGTGATTGAGCCGACCCGTGTAGTGCTAAGTGACGATTACACTTATAAAGAACGGCCTATCCAAATTGTGAACAAACGGATCAAGAAGTTGAGAAATAAAGAGATCCCGTTAGTGAAAGTTGACTGGCAAAACCATGGTGGCGTGTATGCCACTTGGGAAAGGGAAGATGACATGGCTAAAAGATATCCTGAACTGTTTCCACTGGATCCTGTTTTCTTCCAGAATGAATGTAACTCGAGTTTAGAGGACTAAACTCTTTTTAAAGAGGGGAGACTATAATAACCCCCATCACTGTTTACCGATTAACCACTGCTTACTGCTAAACTGAGACTGGTTATGATAAGTAATTGAACTAATTGAAATCTTGAGCAATTTGAAATCGACCGATTGGTGAGTATGTGAGTTAAATTGCATATGTATCTGTTTGACTGTTTGATTATCTGTTCATGTTTTATGTTTAAACTGTAAATTGAAGGCCTTATCGGCGGCCGAACCAGAAATTGATTGATGTTCTGTGTTCATTGGAATTTATGTAATTTTATGGCATATTTATTTAAAGTATGATTTGGTATGATTAAATTAGATTAAAATAAGTTAAATTGCATTGTTGGACTTATTTACTGAAATGCCACTCTAGTGGCCCACTACCTAGACTATACTTGAGCCTCATTACACTCAAACAAACACTTCTTCAGCCATTTTGAGCTCCTAGCCGACCTTAGTGAGAGAGTGAAAGGAAAGGGTGTTTTCAACTTGATTTCATAGAAAATTGGCTTGAAACTTGAAGGAATTGGAGGTTGATTTCCATATCTAAGCTTCAACACTTGAGCTACTAAACTTAAGGTAGGAATTCATCTTCCTAATTGTGTCTTTAAGTTAATTCTTGCATGGTTCATGTCAAATTGAAGAGCTAAGACATGCTTTAGTCTTAGATTGTTGAATTATAGTTTAATTTATGCATGCATGTTTACATCCTTGAGTTTTGATGTTGTTATTCATGAAATTGTACATGCATGTTCATATTTTTACAATGGACCATGATTTCACCATGTTTTTGAAAGATATTGACTCATTAGAGCATGAAATTGAAGCTTTGAAATGGATTAATTTATGCATGTTTGCATGTTCTTCTTGTTCATGAAATTTGGTTTGAAATTGGATTTAATTGACTCACCCTTGGGCTTTGATTTCTCAAATTGAGCTTTAAAACTTGTTGTATGTTGAGTTTAGATGTGTTTTCCAGAAATTGGGCCCAAGAGGTCGAGCTTTGAGCTAAGGAATGCTTGGTTTGAGCTTGGGAGACAAATCTGGAAATTCCAGAATTTGGCTTCTTCGCTCGAGCGAAGGATTCTACGCTCGAGCGACCATCATTTATTCTGAGCTCTGCTCAAGAGAAGGAATGGTGGCTCGAGTGTAAATTGCAAGCTCTTAGATTCTTGGTGCACGCAGACGCACGCTCGAGCGAGAGAACCTACGCTTGAGCGATGACTGTGTCTTACGCTCGAGCGAGCGTCAAGTGAGCATCGAGCGGAGATTTCAAAGATCCAAAGACTTTTGCATTTTGATGATCGCTCGGCGAGGAAGTCCGCGCCGAGCGACCCCTGTTTGACAAGCTCACTCGGCGAAGAAAGCCTTCGAGCGAGACCCCTATTTTCTGAAAATTTTGAAAAATGCTTTTAAAGTGGATCTTTGCATCCTCATCCCATCCTAGGCGTACTTAGGCCTAGTTTTAGACATCTTAATGAGGATATAGATGTAGAACCACACCGAGACAAATTAGGGATTAAGTTATCATATTTCCCAACTATGTAGCTTAGTGTGTGTTCAACCTGTAAACAGTGTAGGGTTGGCTTTCCGAGGAGACACTCTAACTTACCGTAGCCCAGAACTCTGTGAGTAACATCTGTGTAAAGATATGTTCAAAAATGATTATCTTCTGAACAACTAAACTGTACTATTTCTAAACTGATATTGTTCACTGAATAAATGTATGTCCTATATTCTCGAATCAGACAGGCATCCTTAGCAACCACTTTATCGATCGTTATTCTTGTTACAAAGATCTCTGTCGGTTCCCTTGTTAGAACCACTACTGTTTATTGATTGATGGCCATCATTTACTGTTCGGTCTGTTAAGACCTACTGTTTACTGTACTGCTATGCTAATGAATGTACCACATACGACTGTTTTGACTAAATGACTGAATTACTGTTTATACTGAATCAATTGAACTGTTTTCACTACTGTAAGGACATTCATTCTTAACCTCTTTACGCATTATGTTATTTACTGGGCTTTAGCTTACTGTTTATATATATATATATATATATGTAGGTGTTCAGGCACCAGACCGGAGTTAGGAGCGTGGGTTAGACTCCCTTTTTGTCAAGCCAACTACTGTGCCTCACTGCGAGGTTCTGAGCCTGCCAAGCTATAGCTTAGGGATGTTTTAATTTCCCTCATCTATCTCTGCACCTGTTTTGTATTATTGTATCGCACTGTATTGTACTGTTTAATAGGGACTTGGTCCCTGTTCTGATCGACTGTGAAGATTGTATATACTATTTTGTACTGTATCTATATATATATATGCATGGAAAGTCTTTTTGCATACAGACTCACAGGTCATTGGACATTGTTTATTTACTATATTGGCTTTCGCCATGCCCCTGTACTCTGTAATACTATTTAACTGTTAAGCAGGCCTTTTGTAATCTCGGATTACTAGCCGGTTACGGTGCTAAACCCATAGGAGCGGGTTTGGGTCGTGGTGGCGTGAGTCTGTCACGCTCGGCGGGCGTTCACGCCGGCGAGTGTAGTATATCGTCAAGAGTTTCACCTTTTTGGATCACTTTTTGATTTTCTTTCTCTCTTTTACTTTTTCAAAACCTCCATTGGAGAGCACCTCACTCTAAAACTCCAACTTCTCTCTAGGGTTTGATCTAGTAGAAGTAATCTTCTAACCTTGGGCCTTTGTAAAAAGTGTGGAGCTTGTTAAGGGCTACATTTTGATCCGAAAATATTGGGGTTTGGAGCACTTCGAGTTTCTTCATCTTCTTCCTTTGAGCTCTGAATTTGAGGGAGGGATTCCTACTTATTCTTATGTGCTTTAACATAGATGTTGAGCTATTTGTATAGATGGTTTGATTTGAGAAGTTAGGGTTTGAGATGTGTGATTTTGAAAAGAGAGGTTTTGTCCTTTTGACTCACATATGTATATTTTGGGTCTTAAAAAGAGATTATTGATGTTGTTGATAATATTTGAGCCTTTAGGTCAATATTGAGAAAAAGGGAGAAAAAGTCATGTTTGGGTATATTTGGGTCATTAGCGTAATTAATGACAATTATTATGGAAATGTGAAATTGAGTTGGAAATAATGAAATTGGCTCATCATGAGATAGAATGATGGGGTTGGAATTATCAATTACTCACCTTTGAAAATTATTGATATTTATCTGTTGGACGTAATTATTATCTGTTTAGAAATAATTACTTTGGGCTATCGGTGGAGGGTAGTCTTAATTGTTGTAGACAATGCATGATGATTAGGTGAACTAAAACTAATCAATTGAAAATGTCATCGAATATGACGGTTGGAATAATACATTGAATTTGTGTATTGATTGAACATGTATATGATAAACGTTTATATACATTGTATTGTGTGGGAGGAGATAGGGGATGTACTCCACGGTTTAGGGGAAGATAGGGAATAGACTCCTAAACGGGATGTTATTTGGGAGGAGATAGGGGATGGACTCCATTGATACAGCAAAAATGTGTATCTATTGAATTATTGATACAAATGAATCTATGTATCATTTGTGAAGTATGGAAGTGTTTTAATGTGTTATTGATACAGCAAATATGTGTATCTATTGTGGATTATGGAAGTGTTTAATTATGAGTCGTTATCTCATTTGAAATAAAAGTATTGTTGATATAAGATGTAATCTCATCCAAAGTGTTTGGCTAGGTTCTGAGCCACGGTTATGAATTGAAATTGAATATGTAATGGAAATTGAAATAAGACATGGACACATTTGTCATGTAATTGAAATGGGTTATGAATTGATCAATGTGAGTTAAACATTTATCAAATGCTAACGTTTTAGTTATTGCTCATATTATGTTTAGCATATCTCTACTGGGCGTTGGCTCACCCTATATAGGACATCATTTTCAGGTACAGGTAGCATGCCACCTCCAAGGACGTAGCTTGAGAGGCTTAGTGGCTGGGACATCTTTTGTGATTACATTTTTTTGTATTTCATGTATATCAAGCCAAGGGCTTATTATCTGTTTTGAGTTAGTACTCACTCTTTTTTGTAACCAAGTGTTGACTTGGAAAGTTGTAAGCCCGTAGGGCATTTACTTTTGTTGTCAACATGTAATACATTTTGTAATGAATACTCTGATGAAATGTAATTATGCTTTATTCTCTTATGTCTAAGTATGTAAATATTTTATGATTTATGAGTTTATTTTGAGGCCGTTACATGTCACTCTTAGCGAGTTACTGTTGCTCAAGGACCTTTCCCCTTCACTTGGGCGAGTTTTATGAAGTTCAATTCAGAGTTTCAGACTAGACAAAATAGCAAAATGGAGCAAGTAGCAAGGCTGCTGCTGATGCTCTCATAGATTGTAATTTAACAAATTATAGATTATAATTTTAGTTAGAAATTATTAATCTATTTGGTGCAACTACTGATTATAGATTTAAGTTATTAAATAATATTTGATAAATAAGTTGTGAAATAACTTTTTGATGTATAAATGTCCTTTTCACCCTTGTCAACAATAAATTTAAGGGCAAATTACATATACCTCCCTCGAGGTTTAGCTAAATTACAGATACCCCCTGAGGTTTCGGAAATTACAGATACCCCTCTGAGGTTTATATTTTCATAACAAATTGCCCTCTGAGATTTATATTTTCATAACAATTTGCCCCCTAATTTGTTATGCAAATAGTACCTTCAGAGGGTATCTGTAATTTCTCAAACCTTAGGAGGGTATCTGTAATTTTCTTAAACCTTAAAGGGGTATATATAATTTGCCCTAAATTTAATTAACCTTTGTTAGTTGTAAATTGAATTAACATTTATTTTTTTGTTATTAATCACCATTCCACATTTCCCATAAATAAATAAAAATCTAGTCCACAATCTATATTTTGGTCTTTTTCTATTTTCAAGAACAAAATAAATAAATAAATAAATCAATTTCTAAGGGTATAATTATAAATTAATATACCTACCACAGAAGCTGATAATCAGAAGTAAGGGTGAATAGTTTCTCAAAATCAATTTTTTTGAGTTAAAAAAACTACTATAATCAGAAATTGTTTGCAATAAATTTAACAAACCAATCAAAATTAACTTCTCATTTTCGCAACAAAAAAAGCAACATATTTTTCTAATATTTTTTGTCTTTAATGATTTTTTTTTTTTCAAAATTATATCAATTTTTTTTTACTTTTTCGGTTCGTCTTATCGTGACGAATCTAATTAGTATATTGCTTTTTGAAAAATTTCAAAAAAAAAAAAAAAAAAATCAGTAAAGACCAAAGATAAGCCAAAACAGATTATTTATTTTGGTTTTGTTTTCTTTTGTTTTGTTTTGTTTTTTTTTTTTTTTTGGTGTCTTTTTTAGATTTTTTTAGATTTTTTTTAAAAATTATATATGAGTTTGTTTGGTTTAATTTTAAAATTATGATTTGAGTGTGGAGTTATGTTTTGAATTTTGAGTTTTTGAATCATGATTTAAAAAAAGAAAATTTGTTTAATTATGAGTTTTGAAAATGATTTGTAATTTTTTTTGGTTGATTGATATATCAAATGTGAGAGAATGTGAGATGAGAGATGAGAGAGAAAAAGAGATTGATTAACTGATTAATAAATATTAAAAAAAGAAAAAAGAAAAGAAAGAAGTTTAAAAGTAATTTTGAGTTATATTTTAAAAAATTATTTAGTTATGAGTTTTGATCCAAATCATAATTTAAAAATAGAGAAGTAAACCAAACACTACCATAATTTTTCGATTTATCTTGTCACGTTAATTTAAAAACTGAAAGTTTTTAAAAAAAGATTTAAAAAAAATTCGCTAAAAACGAAAATACACAAAATAAAAATAAAAAATGGTTCTTCTCAAAAAGCGCGTGTCAACCTGGAATCATTGTTTGAAGGTCCCACACTCAGAGACGTGTTTAGCGTTACAAAACCCCCCAGCTTCATGTAATGTTTTTTTTTGGGTGAATAGCTTTACGTAACCCAGGGGTGGGTGGCAACTTGGCAAGGGTTTAAGCCCTAGGGAGTTAATCTCCTGCCAATTTTCTTATCACTTGGTGTGGGTTTAATTCTCAGCCTTGTGAGGTCGGGACAAGCTTCGAGTTATAGTCTCTGGCTCGGAACAACAGGACACCTGGTGATCTCCTGGCGGTGAGAGTGAGAGGATTTCCCTGTAACAAAAAAAAAAAAAAAAAAAAAAAAATAGCTTTACGTAATGTTGCTAAATCTCAATGGGTATATATAATTTGTCTTAAATTTAATTAATCTTTGTTAGTTGTAAATTGAATTAACATTTATTTTTTTTGTTATTAATCACCATTCCACATTTCCCATAAATAAATAAATAAATAAAAATCTAGTCCACAATCTATATTTTGGTCTTTTTTTATTTTCAAGAACAAAATAAATAAATAAATAAATCAATTTCAAAGGGTATAATTATAAATTAATATACCCACCACAGAAGCTGATAATCAGAAATAAGGGTGAACAGTTTCTCAAAATTAATTTTTTTGAGTTAAAAAAACTACTATAATAAAAAATTGTTTGAAATAAATTTAACCATACAATCAAAATTAACTTCTCATTTTTGCAACAAAAAAAGCAACATATTTTTCTAATTTTTTTTTGTCTTTAATGATTTTTTTTTTTCAAAATTATATCAAATTTTTTTATGAATCTAACTAGTATATTGCTTTTTGAAAAATTTCAAAAAAAAAAAAAAAATCAGTAAAGACCAAAAATAGGCCAAAACAGATTATTTATTTTGGTTTTGTTTGTTTGTTTGTTTGTTTTTTTTTTTTTTTTTTTTTTTTGTGTTTTTTGGATTTTTTTTGATTTTTTTTAAAATTATATATGAGTTTGTTTGGTTTAATTTTAGAATTATGATTTGAGTGTGGAGTTATGTTTTGAATTTTTAGTTTTTGAATCATGATTTAAAAAAAGAAAATTTGTTTAATTATGAGTTTTGAAAATAATTTTTGAATGATTTGTAATTTTTTTTTGGTTGATTGATGTATCAAATGTGAGAGAATGTGAGTGGAGAGATGAGAGACAAAAAGAGATTAATTTCCTGATTAATAAATATTAAAAAAAAAAAAGAGAAGAGAGAAGTTTAAAAGTAATTTTGAATTATATTTTAAAAAATTATTTAGTTATGAGTTTTGATCCAAATCATGATTTAAAAATAGAGAAGTAAACCAAACACCACCATAATTTTTCGATTTATCTTGTCACGTTAATTTAAAAACCTAAAGTTTTTAAAAAAAGATTTAAAAAAAATTCGCAAAAAACGAAAATACACAAAATAAAAATAAAAATAAAAATGGTTCTTCTCAAAAAGCGGGTGTCAAAAGTCCTGTAATGTGCCATCCTCTGGAATCATTGTTTGAAGGTCCCACACTCAGAGACGTGTTTAGCGTTACAAAACCTACGAAACCCCCCGCTATATGTAATTTTGACGAAACCCCCCGCTATATATAATTTTGCTAAATCTCGAGTGGGATATATAATTTATTTTAAATTTAATTAATTTTTGTTAATTGTAAATTGAATTAATATTTATTTTTTTGTTATTAATCACCATTCCACATTTCCCATAAATAAATAAATAAATAAAAATCTAGTCCACAATCTATATTTTGGTCTTTTTTTATTTTCAAGACCAAAATAAATAAATCAATTTCTAAGGGTATAATTATAAATTAATATACCCACCACAGAAGCTGATAATCAGAAGTAAGGGTGAACAGTTTCTCAAAATCAATTTTTTTGAGTTAAAAAAACTACTATAATCAGAAATTGTTTGAAATAAATTTAACCAAACAATCAAAATTAACTTCTCATTTTGGCAACAAAAAAGCAACATATTTTTCTAATTTTTTTTTGTCTTTAATGATTTTTTTTTTCAAAATTATATCAAATTTTTTTATGAATCTAACTAGTATATTGCTTTTTGAAAAATTTCAAAAAAAAAAAAAAAAAAATCAGTAAAGACCAAAAATAGGCCAAAACAGATTATTTATTTTGGTTTTGCTTTTTTGTTTTTTTTTTTTTTTTTGTCTTTTTTGGATTTTTTTTGATTTTTTTTAAAAAATTATATATGAGTTTTGTTTGGTTTAATTTTAGAATTATGATTTGAATTTGGAGTTATGTTTTAAATTTTAAGTTTTTGAATCATGATTTGAAAAGAGAAAATTTGTTTAATTATGAGTTTTGAAAATAATTTTTGAATAATTTGTAATTTATTATTTGTAATTTATTTTGATTGATTGATATATACCCCTCCAACCACAAAACCCAACCCGACAAAACCCACAAAACCCAACCCGACAAAACCCACCCCAAAAACAGAAGGTCCCACAGCGTGCAAGTCATCTCCCTCCATGCATTTTCCTTTAAATGTTTCACCCTTCAAACCCCACTCGGAAAAAACCCCATGAACAAATAAATTTCTGATAAGCTCCCAAATTTCCAGTCTCATATTATTTTTCTTCCCTCTCTTCTGTTCTCTTATTTTATCATGGGCAGAGATATTGAAGTTTCAAATTGTATTACATTTGAATTCTTCTGTTTTCAGAGTTTGATGAACTGCTGGAAAGCTTGTATGGACACAGTAAAGACAGAATACATGAAGATGAAACAATGGTTTGGAACTTGTTGCAATACCATGGCAATGTTTCGATAAGCAAATGGAATAACATCAAGGGCTGGGCTAAAAAACTGTTGAGTATCATTGAGCGGTTCTCAAAGAATACTTGGACCAAAGTAGGTGACATTTTACTTCTTCAATATTATTGATAGTTTTGTTTTGTTTGTTTTTTTTTTGTTTTAAATGATTAACATAAAGAGCTAGCTTTGTTCATGTACTTGACAGATAAAGGAAATCTTTACAATTGATCGAATGATTGCCATTTTAGCACTTGGAATAGAGGTTATACGCAATTATGGAGCAAATCTCTAGTGCAAAGAACGACATCCAAAGGTGACAAATCATCAAAGAATCTATGTCATGGCTCTTCTTGCCACTGTATTTTCACTCCTAGAACTAGTCCTGGCACTGCTTGAGATGATACATAAAGCACTAAGTTCCAGAAGGTGGATTAATTGTAGATTTCTGTGGGTTAATATTGCTTTTGCCCTAGTTCAGACAATAACCTCTTTAGTCCATTTTATTTTTCTGCAGTTTAGTGGAAAAAATGATCCCATCAAATTTTCATTCATTCCTATAGTATTTGCACTTATTGTTGCGGTTTTAAGGTTTATTCCTCATCACACCGACACCATTGAAGCCCATCTTTTCCATGGCAATCAAGCTCATAATGTTATTGAAGAGATAGTTGATGGAGAGAACCGTGATCAACTGCACATCAATGCATGAACTTTGCTAAAGAAGTTCTCAGTTTTGATTTGACAATAAAAGAGAAGGAGAATGATGTAATTGTAAGTATTATATTGTGATTTTGTTTAAGTTTCATCAATGATTTCTCTTTCACTCATCATATACATCTTCACAGATGATTATTATTTTTTGTACACTATCTTTGAAGTTAATTCAGGGAAAAAAGTTTCCTAGTTTTATTTTGGTGATTATAAAGGGTTTGGCTTCTCCAATTCGTGATTGAACCGGCGGTGCTATTGGGCCTGTGAGTCTATCACGAGTTTTCGTTTGATAATCTGAACCGTTGAATGTGTAGAACTCGTTGAGTACTATATACTTATAAAAAATCACGTTGATTGGATATCAATAGCTATGTGATCAAATTAGTTTTGTATAAAAAAAAACAATAGGCGGTGAAAAAATAAATGGTTGACAGAAATCTGATCCGATGAAATATTAGAAATCATTTTGGGTGATAAATTAGGGACGTAATATTGTTGATTGGGATATACTTGTTAGACAAGTAGAGTTGAATGTGACTCCTAGGGAGGGAATGAGAGACTTTGTATAAAGATTTACACACTCATGGGTACAACCGGCGTAATTGTATATTCAAGTTGTTATTTGTTTGAGAAGCTTGTTGCTGGCTTTAGCTTCGGCATGTTTGACAACCAACCAAGGTAGTTACTAACCACAGTCTTGCAGATGTAGACCAAAGTCCTGTACATGAGTGGTTTAATACTGCACATGCGGCTTTATCACTTTTAGTAGTCTTGTTGTGGATTGAGTCGATGCGAGCCTACTTGTTTTGTTTTTGCTGATGGATTAGGATCTAACGCCTTGTGATTTATCTAGATATCTTGTATCATGTACTCTTGTCAAGAACTTGTACTTAATTTATTTCTGAAGCATGTTAATTGTTATGTTCATACGGAAACATTGCTTATGTACTAATTCTTGAAAATGATCCCAAAGTTGAAAATTTGCGTGACACAAAAGAATTAAAAGCTACTTCAGTGATTAAACTATTTACTGAGTGTGTTCTTACCCGTTGTTTAACCATTTCAGGTAGGAGAGCTTGAGGAGACTTCGAAATTGTTTTTTTGGACTTCTCAGCATATAATAGAATGCCACTTGTACGTGAAGACTTATTCTAGCTATGTCATTTCTTTTGAATTGTACATATGTTTTGTAAGTGGCTTTGTAAGTGGCTGTACACCACGCCCTTTTGAGGTGCGTCCATATATCGGATTTGACACTCCATATCGGTTGTGAATTATTGGTTTATAACTTGGTAATCAATCATTTTGCCCACAAGTTATTAGATTGCATTTTATTTTTACCGAGGAACATATCGAAGGACTATAGAAATCGAAATGACCAAATTTGAATAATGTATTGTCAAATATAGACCGATTCACTAAACTTGGAGCCGCCAATCATAAGTCCATATTAATTTACGCCACTAATCTGTCACAATAAAAAAGATTAGTTTGAGAGCTTAAGTATGAAAAAAAAGATCATGTATACTCATACCAAATAAATATTTGGGTCATTGACTGGATCTTGGATTGCAATAAAGGTTAATGACATATGACAAAAGTTGCTTCAGTTTAAAGAGATTATAAAAATTGAAGGTAGCAAAAAAAAAATTTCCCTCAAAAAATTGAATCTCAATCAGTGAGGATGAGTAACCAGTGGGATGGTGTTGCATTTCTGAATTTGTTTTGAATATAACGCCATCCATGAGTCAACTGCAGTCATTGATCAACTCTTTACATACATAGGCAAGGTTGGTCCATTGCGTTTTGTTGTTGTTCATTGCAGGCCTGTCATAGGAAGCCACATGCTCTTTGCCACCGTCTTCTCTTTTTCTTCTCTATTCCAGAACTATTTGATATCTCCATCCAATGCAATGAAAATAGTGAACTCATCACACACAAAAAACGCAAAAACCCATGCTGTACTGTGTCCTCCTCATAGAAAAAATCTATTTTAATGGACTTCATACATTAAAATGATTGAAGTGTCCTTTTCATTACAAACTATGTTGAAGAATTATTGACCAAATTTCAACCCATAAATTGTTCTTAGTTGTCACTTGAGCGGTTTTCACTGGTGGCTAATTATTTTGAGAAAGCTCGGATGTTGAATTTTTATTTTTATTTTTTATTATCGTGAAAGGAAAATCCATCGATGTAACATAGAGCAAAGGAGTACATAAAAATTACATCAAAAGCCAAGAGAGCTAAAGAGGGCATTAGCATCTAGAATCATATCCAAATCCCAATTTGGTTGACACATGCACTCAAGCCAAGCATATGCTACGCTAAAAAGCCAACATCGGAAAAAACCAGACCAAAGCTCAGTCTTTCCAAAAACTCTTAACGACTTCATCTAGTTTCTATGGTGAATTTCCAGATTGGATTAGTGAAAAGAGAGAATGTTGGTTCTTTTTCTACAATAACTTCTGAGATCAGAGTCCAAGCTACAAATGGGTTTACTCTTTTGGCATGGAGAATCCTCTTTGACATCAATCACAGCCTATTATCAAATCAAAACCTTATATAAAATGTTAGCATTAATTTTTTTGGTATGTGTGAGAAGGTAAAACCAAATAAATGTTAGACCCCTGCTTATGTCGACAATTCTGAATAGTTTTTTGAATATGTAAAATTAACTAATATCAAAATAAATCAAGCAAAGCATACCAAGTTCAGACCATGTGACATTTCTGGATGGTGTCTAAATCTGTAAAATTGCTAGTTACTTACAAATGGAGTGTATGAATTAAAATGAGACTTAAATTGCACCGAAATTCGGCTAGAGGTCATTTCTGCAATCTCTGAATAGCTATAGGTGATCTTATAGTTATTTTGCTTAAAAATTAGGTGGGCTTGCACTCAAAGCAACTTTACATAAGATTTTTATATTTTTCAATAGGATTGTAATTTTTCTATGGACCAATCAGTTATCCAATAAAAAAAAATATTATAAAATTATAAAAAAATTAATGATTTTAATTATTAATATATAATAATAATTATTATTAATTACAGGAATTATGATGGGAGCAAAAGTGTAAGAATCTAGATGTTTATGGAGGAATGTAGCCCCTCCCAAAATTAAATTTGCACACACCACTAGTTTATATATATATATATATGAATGTGCACGTGCGCATGTGTTCTAGTAAAAATATAAAAACAAAAGTAATTTAGAGATTGAAAATTGAATAATATTAAGCATATTTCTCATCATACTATCATATTTTATTAAACAGTCACAATTTATTTGTAAAACATATAAAGAAGTTATATATATATATATATATAAAGAAATTAAGAATAGGTGATGGAATCTTCAATTTTTTTTTAGAAAAATGTTGTACATAAACGGATTCCTCCCTAAATTTTTTTGCTACTTTGTGACTAGTTCATAACCTTCTTGATTAACATGAACATTGGGCAAGGAAAGTTGTGAAGGGTGTGAGCAAGTTTTATCTTAGGGCCGTTGTAATCCGTTTCTAACTTCATGTGCGTGGGGGAAACAACAACAGTAGCACACACCTCTGAATTTCACACCTAAACTTTTTCCTTTATTTATTTATTTGTTTTTCAGTACTCTTCTATTTTAGATTGTGTTACAAATTGTTTTAGCAATGTCTAAACATTCATAATTTTATATTTCAAATTTTTTTTTTATTGCATAAATTTTCTAAGCCTGAAGTTGTTAGGGAATTGGGGAGCCCACAAGCGTACAACAATTACTGGCCCAATCTGTTGGAGAGAAACTTTAGAACCATATGCTTAACATTAAAACCCAACATACATTACAAAGCAAAATGAAAAAAAGTAAGGGAAATATAAATAAAATATAAGTGTTTTTTTTTTTAATATTCTATTTCCCTTTTTTTTTTTAAATTTCTATTCAAATTTATGATCCAAATACTGTGTTAAAACCTCAACATCCTTAGTTAACTAGACACTGAGGCTTTTGCGAGGGCTAAGGTTTCATTGGCCTTCTTTGAACCCAGATCTTCCTTATCACTAGCCTCTTTGTTTATTAGAATAATCGAATAGTAATTCTACATATTCTGAGTTGAAATGAATGACAGAGAAAACTTATATTCACTCCTTCCCCTTTTTTTTTATTTTATTTATTTGTTTATTTTCATTCGTTTGAAAATTTGCTTGCTTTACAAACTAGTATTCTTTCACCTATGTTAGGATAATAAATTTAAATAAAAATTTTAAAAATACAACAAAAAAAAATATATGCTTAATTTTTTACAAAGATATATATGTATATACTAGCACTTATGGGCACACGCGAATTGCGTGTGCAAACTCGTTGAAGTTATAATATGAAATTTATATTTTTTCTAATAATGCACACAGATGTGGTGGTGTGAAACTGTTCAAAGAAGCCTGTACAAATACGAATAATAGAACATTTTTTGTTTCACAATTTAAAAATAAAATAAAATTTAAAGACATAAAATTAAGCAAACAAACAAACCAATTTTATTGAAAACACAAACCAATTTTATTGAAAAGCACACAAAATTAGGGTCAAACAAACCAACCAAGCCAAGCGAGCAGGCCGAGCTTTGCTAAGGTCGAGGTTGAGCTTGGCTCATTACTTATTGAGCTCGTTTATCGAGCTTGAGCTAGTTAAACTCGTTAATATTAATGAAACTACTTTTCGACTTTTTTCGATAATTTTTTAATATTATTTATATTATTTAAATAAAAAATATTATTTAATATATAAATAATGTATTTATACTATTATTTATATATATATACTATTTAATATATAAATAATATATTTATTATATAATTTAAATAAAGATAAATGAGTCGAGTTTATGTGAGTTCGAACTCGGCTCATTTACTAAACGAACCGAGTCGAGCCAAGCCTTTAACAAGTCGAGCCAAGTTTGTTCATGAACAGTTCGGTTCATTTGCAACCCTACACAAAATTAACGAACCAAACAAATCAATTTTTTCAAAACATAAATTATAAACACACAAACACAAAATTAAGAACATTGATTTTAAAAAAAAAAAAAATACACACACACACACAAAATTAAGTAAACAAACAAACCAAATTTTAAAAAACTGAATTTATATACAAAAACAAACAAAAGCTTAAAAAAATTATACAGGAAAAAAACCCCAAACTTTTTAAGTATGTGTCTAAAAAATGCACAAGTTTTATGCTTCACAATTTAAAAAAATAAATAAATATAAAAATAAGCACATGAAATAGAAAACAAATACAAATCCAAAACACATAGAACAATGAATTTTATTTATTTATTTTTTTATAAAAAAATGGGATTTTTTTTTTAAGGTCCCTTGTATTAAGATTTTATAGCATAAAGGACATCCAATATTTTCATAATGTCTAAGGTCCCTCAAATCAAACTAGAAAAAATTCAACCAGAGAAATTCTCTAGTCCAAAGTAGAGAAAATTCAATCTAGAGAAATTCTTTGATCCAAAATCAGAGAAAACTCAATTCAATATAGAGAAATTCTCTGGTCCAAATCAAAGAAAATTCAATTCAATCCACAAAATTCTCTAGTCCAAACTAGAAAATTCAATCTAGAAAATTCAGCATGCAAATTTTCTTTGGATTTCACAGAGAAATCCTCTCCAAATTAGAGAAATTTCTAGAAATTTGTCTTATTATGTGCAAAGAATTACTCTGGAATCAAACCAGAGAAAATTGAAAATTTCTCTGAACAAAATTGTTAATTTTTGAAACAAGACTTTACGAATACAAAGCAATTCACTGTGTTCCATTTGGAATACCTGTATATTCACCATTACAGTGACCCAAAGAGAGAGAGAGAGAGAGAGCTTTACATCAATGGCGTATACTTACAAACCAGAGATATTCTCTCTGATTTAATTTTTTTGTGTTAATTTTCTCTGTGTGATGGCCAGAGAAATTTGTTCATTTTCTCTAGCCAAATCACATACTCATTCTGTCATTTTCACTAGCCAGACTACATACTCATCTCTCATCTCTGTGTTTATAGTGATCCCGGTTTTGACCCGACTCTTGTGATGTTTCGGACTCGGGTTTAATGTCTTCGTGTTGTTGTTTATCTCTTTGTTCCCTTATATACCTTTGAAATTGGTCTTTGGGTATATTTGGAACATGTTGGTTACTTAGTTTTCAAACTTTGTGTTGCCTAGATTTTTGGTCTTTTGCTCTAGCGGCCATTATTGTGCCTGAGCGGGATATGTAAATTTTGGTCCTCCGTTCGAGCAAACTTTCTTGCGTTCGAGCGAGAGTTGCAAACCTTCAGTACTTTACACGTCTGCAAAAATGCTGGAGGAGTGTTTTTCACGCTCAAGCGACATTTCCTCGCTTTCGGCGGGTGGCGCTCGGCGTCCTTTCTTGAGCTCGGCGGTTGATGCATGTCTGCAAAAGTTCTAGAGGTGTGTATTCTAGCGGGCCTCTTCTTGCGCTCGAACGGAACAAAAGTTTGTGTCTGACGCTCGAGCGTCAAACTCTCCGTTCGAGCGAACTACGCGTATATTAGATTGTGAAAAACACTTTTTACATCACTTTTCCATATCTTTTCACTCAAAATCCTTAACTTGAGAGTCTCTCTCTCTCTAAAACTCACATTCTCTCTACTTTTGGCCTAGATCCTTTGACCTCTACACCCTTGTGCCTTCATTAAAGAAGTAGAACTCCTCAAGCTCTTCACTTTGATCCAAGTAGAAGTTGGTTTTGTCACTTTTGAAGTTTCATCCTTGCTTGGCTCATCTTCTCTCTTTGAGGTAGGGATATTCTACACCTTAATATGGTTTTTAACCTAGGTATTTGTTGTTATGTATAAATAGCGGAATTTTGGAGAATTTGAGTAAAGCTAGGGTTTGGGTTCAAAATTGAAAGAGAGGTTTTCCATTTTGGTTTACAAAATGGCTATGGGGCTTTGTATATGAAGTGCTCTAGTGTTAAAATGGTGAGATTTGATCTTGGGGTTGATATTTGGAAAGAATGGGGGGAAGTGTACCCCTAGTTTGTGTTAATTAATTATTTCGCATAAGTGATGAAATTGATATGGGAAATATGAAATTGGAAGGTTGTATGAATGAATAGTGTAGTTGGGTTTGTCAAATCACTCACCTATAAAAATTTGATAAATTATCTGCTTAAAAGATTATATATCTATTTAGAAATAACTATTTTGGGCTATCGGTGGAGGATAGCTATGATTGTTGTAGAAATTGCATGGGGATTAGGTAAATTAAAACTAATCATTTCAGTTATGTCATTGAATATGATGGTATGATTAAGGTATTGAATATGTGCTATGGATAGTCGTTGTATATAACGATGTTTGTAAATGCATTGTATATATATTCATTTTGGGAGAAGAAAATAGATGTACTCCATTGCTTGGGATAAGATACGGGATGGACTCCATTAAGAATTAAGTTGGTCGAAGTGTCCAGGGTAAAAATCCCAAAACCTTATAAATACATGGATCTTTGATCCCATGACGAAATTTTCGTAAAATGGCAAGGTTGAAGTGTTTATATGATAATTGTGTGAAAAAAGAATCACTAAATTGTAGTCTCGGTTGGGTTATTTGTAAAATTATGTGTAGTTGTCACATGACTTATAATGAGATGAATTAACCGAAGAGAATAAATGAGAATGGACGAAATATATGTAACAATGTTGAATAGTTATGAGGAGAATGCAAGTTGGTCATGAATATTGAACATTTATCGACATTTATATCTTAGTTAAATCTCATATATTGTGTTAGTTTATCCCTCTTGGGTGGCTCACCCTACTTGGGAAACCATTTTTAGTCATGGTGATATGCTTCCTCCAAGGGCTTAGATTGGGAGGACTTTGAATTTGAAGCCTCTTGTCATTTTTTGTCTCGTGTTTATTGACCAAGGGCTTTACGTGTATAGAGCTTAGGACTCTTTCTTTGTTGTAACCAAGTGATATCTTAGAAAGATGTAAGCATGTAGGGCATTTATTTTGTTGTTATTGACTTGCATCACATCTTTGTAGATTCGGGATGAATGTTTATGAATGTATAATGCATGTAATACCTCTTATAGTATGAACTACGATATATGAAAGTGAATAAATTATATTATGTTCATTTCTCTTATGAATTGGGTTATTTGTATTATTTTGAGGTGTTACAACTTGGTATCGAGGCGTGCAGTGTCTGAATACTTTGGATACGTGGAAGTGGTTAGTACCACGATGGGTTAAATCTTATTTGTTAGAGACTTAAGTATGGATGTTATGTGCTCATATGATAACATGCTTATGTGATTATATGGGTATGGGATTTAGTTCCTAAGATGTTGACTGGGTCTACGGGTTTCTGGAAGTCCTATTAAAAGAGCACTTGATCACTGCCGTTTCTAACTGGAACTCTAGCAACGCCGAGGGACAGTCACTATCTAGGAAGGAAATTCGTATGTGTTTATTTGATTATATGCTTTTGTAGAGTGAATTACAGTTGTCCATCGTTTTAGGATGTGAGTGAATTAGCTTCGGCACATTTGTAAATGTGCTAATGTCTATCGTTACTTTTATTAGGATGTTGGGACGTGGTCGTGGTGGTAGGCGTGGTAGGCCTAGGCATTAGGATATGCCGATGTCGGCTGATATTCTGGCACAAGATGGAAGAGTTGGTCAGGCCAATGTGGCCGAGCCAGTAGGTCAACAAGCCATGGGTGCCTTAGCCCGTGAAAAGGCGAGCATTGAGGGAATCAGCGTCCCAAATTTTGAAAATATAATACAACAATACACCCGGGTTTAACTAGAAGATACACATCTTTTTAAGCACAAAATACAAATAATTACTAAAAGAAAATATTAATCATAGTTATAAATAAAATTCTTAAAGTCTTTAAATGCGATCGGTTCCTTGATACAAAAGATTATCCAAAATCTGAAATACAAAATCTAATCTCTAAAAGCGACCATGGTTCCGCAAAGCTTTTAGGGATTCTGTTCTTAGTGTAAAACTCGCCTTCACCTGGCATAAAATGCCATGAGCTTGGAATGCCCAGTAAACGCACACACCCCAACCCTTTTTCCATTCCAAATACACAAGTAACATACGACACGATCATAACATACAGCGAAAGCAATAATTAAGCAGAGCTTATAATTAAATTCTAGTTCTCATGAATAATAGTCAATTTTAGTTAGTTCTAGGCAACTCCCCGCAGAATGTTGTTCCTACCCAACCACTGATTTTGGCCACGGGCAATTCTGACTCTCCCTTGGTTAATACAATACCAATGCGTCGCTTACCGTATAACCACTAGTGCATCGCTTACCGCACAATTACCAATGATGCCCATGCACCTAGGTTACATACCCGAGCGGTGACGTCACGGTCTTCTACAAGGGAACAGGCTTCCAGGGATACTCTCCCTGTGTGAGACCCTCACTGCCACCCTTATTCCTTCCATTTTTGTTAAGCAATCAGAAAACCTCCTGTGCCATGTTAGGGTTCGAAAACATACTTGCGCAAGACTTCACAAAAATGGAACACATTCCACTATATCATACTCTTGAATCCATCATTCATTATCTCACAAAATTTAATACAATGATCGTAACCCATTATCATCCCATTTAATTTTCCCTTTATTAAGTGCATTATGTTCTCAGTTATAGCAAAGTATGGTCAGCATAATTACGAATCCAAACTAAACAACAAGTAATTTATTCATGGTAAAGAAAATTCACAATTTATCATAGATTACATATCGAGACTAAAACATTCAAGAAACATAGAATATAAGAGTTGCAAACCAAATAAGAGCATACTAACACAAATTTCCAAATTTCCATATTTGAATCAGTTTGAAAATAATTATGAAACAAAATACTTTTATTGGCCCTAAGTACCTGGCCTCATGTGAGTTTGTAGATAAATAAGTCTAGTTTCAAACTCAACTTACGAAAGTACGATAGGTATTTTAGATTTTAAGATAATTTAGAATTACCAAAATCTGTCCAGATTCATTGGCAGTTACGCAAATCGGGTTTTCTCTCAAACCCCTCACTCTCTTGAGTTCAAACAAATTTTAGTTAAAATATAACACCAAGATTAATATTTTGACATAAAAGTGGACTCAAGATTATTTTCTGAAATTTTATAAAAATAGAGAAAGTTGACTATTTTTCTAAGTTACGTGAGTAACAAACTTAGAAAAAAAATTTAGGTTATAAAAATACATCCTTAGGTCCTATCAAAATTATCACATACTCTAGACATACCAAATATTATACCATAAAAATAGATTTCGAGTTTGTGGAGTTTTGATAGGAAAATAAATTTAAGAGAGGGAAAAGATTTGCTGTTAGAAATTTAGAAAAAAAAGAGAAGCATGTCATTTCTTGATTAATACACATTTATACAAGAGTGTAGGTGTAGACTACAACAAATATATATATATATATATATAAAGAGCATGTATTAGGAGGGGAAAACAAGTGGTAAAAGAACTTGAGAGAAGAGGTGGTGTACGTTTACCTTTGTTGTACAAGACTCAACACAATTCTTCTTTTTCTTATTCTCTTCTCTTCACTTCTCTCTCTCCCTCTCTCTTTTTTTTCCAAGATCACTCTCTCTCACTCCTCTAGTGCATGGCTGAAAATGTGTAAAATGAGGGGGGAGAAGTGTGCATATATATAGAGAGAAGGATTGAGAGGTTTCTTAGGGGCCAAGTTTAATAAGTGTAATTTGTCAAAGTTTCCATCAAGGCCCTTTCATCCATCACATGGTCAACTACTTAGGCTCCAAGAAATATATATATATAAGATATTTGTATTTATAAATACAAAATAATAGGCATAAGTAAATTAATTAAGAAAATATTACAATTAAGGTTTGGAATGAAATAAAATAGAAGTATATAGGGACCAAGTCTAAATTTATGAAACCTTGATATTTAGTATACAATATACTAACATTAGAAAATAGTTAGAATAATAAATTTGGGTCTCATTAAATTAATGCACAAACAAAGCGAGAATCCGAGCAAAATGGTATTCTGAGAAATTAGGATTTCAAAGTGATTAAACTATAATTATAGGGTCTAATAATGAATAATAGGGTTTTAAAGTTGATTATTAGTCTATGGGATCAATTAGGGTTTACTTGAATTATTCCGCGATGCTTCTCGATTCTAGGGTTTAAAATGCAATTAAGCAAAAATTCAAGGGCTTTAATGAAATAAATTCAAGGTTAGGGATTTAATGGTAATTACAAAAATTAGGGTCTCTACAGAATCCATGGACATTCTCAAGCCGGAGAACCAAGTCCAGGCCCAAGTAGCTGAAACTGGGCCGTCCTTTCTGAAGAGGGAGTTCTTCTGGTCGAACCCGGACGAGTTTTTGGGTGATCCCAATGAGCCAATGAAGGCTGATAAGTGGTTAGAACAGATGGTGAAGACGTTTGAGATGTTCGACATTGAAGACGGAGGTTTGAGAGTGACCTTGGCGTCCTTCCCCCTGAAGGGAGACACGGGTCAGTGGTGGAAGTATGCACGGGGGTGCATTTGAGGGACTTGAGAAGCCTTTGTTGATGCTTTCCAAGACAAGTACTTACCCGTTACAGTAAGGGAGAAGTTAAGAGATCAATTCTCCAAGTTGGTGTAGTTGAATACCCTAGTGGCCGAGTTTAAGGCCACGTTTACTAGTTTGGCGAGATTTGCACTGGAGTTAGTAGCGACTGAGGAGTGCCAGTGTTTGGAGTTTGAGAAAATACTGAGGACCGGTCTCATGTTTCGAGTGGCCGGGTCAATGATTAGAGACTATGGATGCCTCGTGGAGGCTACAGCCCATCTTAAGACTATTATGAATGTAGAGGAGGAGAGGATGAGGGGCTTCAGGAGGAGTCAGGATAATCAGGAGGACAGTAAGAGGCAGAGGGGTTCTAATCCTCAACAGTCCCAGGGAGTTCAGTCGAGGTCTACCTTTCCTGTGCTAAGTTCGGGTTCAGGGAGAGGTGGTCAGGGGGATGTGACTTGTTTCAAGTGTGGTCAGTTGGGCCACAAGTCTCCAGTTTGCCTATAGAGAGGAGGAGAGCAATGAGCAACTTCGTTTTCGGCTCATACTCAATGCCAAAGTCAGGGAAAAGGCCAACCACTCACTTGTTACCAGTGTGGTTAGGCGGGGCACTTGAAGAGGTTGTGTCCACAATTGGGTGGCACGCCTGGTGTATCTTGTTCGAGACAGACACAGAGTCACCAGCCTACACAGTCAGCACAGGCCTCGAAGGCCAATTAAGGAGCCTCTTCGACTCAATTCGTACAACAGGGCCATGCTCTGAGGGATAAGCAGGTAGATCAGAGGCCAACAAGGTGTGTGTATGCCATTACTGCACCAAATCTTGTACCGACTCCATCTGTTGTGAGAGGTACCTTCTTGTTTTGCAATTTAGTTGCTAGTGTGTTGATTGATACGGGTGCATCCCATTCATTTATTTCGCCTGCATTTACATCGGTTTTGGGGTTAGAGTTGGCACAGTTAGCATCCCCTATTTGTGTAGGGTTACCTATTGGTGGTAAGGTTATTTTGAAATAGGGGTGTCGGGGTTGTGACATAGAGGTCACCGATCGTTGACTTCCATTTGCATTTGTTTTGCTTGATATGACTGATTTCGATGTTATTTTGGGTATGGACTGGTTATCGTCATACCGGGCTGTTATAGGTTATTATCGTAAGAGGGTTACTATATGTACCTTAAGCGGGGATTGTTTTTATTTCTTGGGGGACTAGGTGGATAGAGTCTTATCCTCGGTATATAATCCTTGTGGGCAGAGTGAGCTTAGTTGTTTTCTTGCTAGCTTTTAGAGTGGTGCGTGTGATGAGGCCAGGATTGAGTTGCCGAGAGTGGTTTGTGAGTACTCGGATGTCTTTCCCGAAAATCTTACTAGTTTACCACCTCACCAAGAGATAGAGTTCTCTATCGATTTAGTGTTTGGCACGACACTAATTTTTATGGCACCATATCGGTTTACTAATGAGTTGAGTGAGTTAAAGATTCAACTCCGGGAATTGTTAGATAAGGGTTTTATCCTCCTTAGTACATCATGTTGGAAACACCGACTCTCTTTGTTAAGAAAAGAAAGATGGGCGTTGCGACTTTGCATAGATTATCAAAAGTTGAACGGGTTATGGTTAAGAACAAATATCGATGCCTCATATAGGCGACTGTTTGATCAATTAAAATGGTCTAGTTACTTCTCTAAGATAGAATGAGATCGGGTTATCATTAGTTGAGGGCAAGAGGAGGATATCCAGAAGGCGATATTCCATCTGTGATATGGCCATTATAATTTCTAATGATGCCTTTTGGGCTAATGCTCATTTGTGTTCATGGACTTAATGAACCGAATCTTCCGAGAGTTCTTAGACCGCTTTGTGGTCGTCTTTGTGAACGACATTTTGATTTACTCACCTTCTGAGGAGGAGCACGAAGAACCCTTATGAGTGGTGCTTGAGTTTCTTAGAGCCCATAAGTTGTGTGCTAAGTTTGGGAAATATGAGTTTTGGCTAAGGGAAGTAAAGTTTTTAGGCCATATGGTATCCGGGGAATGAGTGATTGTAGATTCATCCAAAATAAAGGCAGTGCTGGATTAAGCACAACCTAAGAATGTCTTTGAGATCCGTAGTTTTCTGGGGTTGACCGGGTATTATCGGAGATTTGTGAAAGACTTCTCGAGATTAGCTTCACCTTTGACTAAGTTGACGAGGAAGGGAGTTAAATTTGTGTGGAGTGAGACTTGTGAAAAGTCATTTCAAGAACTTAAGGTTAGACTTACCACCACTCCAATCTTTATTATTCTAGAGAGGGGTTTGGGCTATTCAGTGTATTATGATGCCTTACGGGAAGGTTTGGGTTGTGTACTGATGCAAGGGGGGAAAGTAGTATTTTATGGCTCATGGCAGTTGAAAACTCACGAGAGGAACTACCCTACTCATGACTTAGAGTTGGCAGTAGTGATATTTGCCTTAAAGGTTTGTAGGCACTATCTGTACGGTGAGAGATTTAAAGTATTTTCCTATCACAAGAGCTTGAAATATCTGTTTACATAGAAAGACTTGAATCTAAGACAGAGGAGGTGGATGAAGTTCATAGAGGATTATGATTTTGAGTTACATTACCATCTCGGGAAGGCCAATGTCGTGGCTAACGCCTTGAGTAGGAAATCCATTAGTATTGTGGCTTGTATCGTCATTTACGAATAAGAGATGTTGGGTGCTTTTAGGGAGTTTAACTTACACTTGGGTGAGACTGTTGAATCTGCAACCTTGTTTTCAGTAGTTGCACAACCTACACTTGTGAACCGAGTGTTAGAAGCACGAAGGGATGACCTTGAGATAGAATCTCTCCGGGAGAAGATCTCCAATGGAAAGGTAGAGAAGGGTTTGAACGTTTATTCCGACTAGAGTGTGAGATACCGTGACCGTTTGTTTGTGCCGAACTCTTGCCGAGAGGAAGTACTCCAAGAGTTTCACCATTCACGCCTTGCGGTGCATCTGGGAGGCACAAAGATGTATCATGACTTGAGTCACCAGTTTTGGTGGAGGGGTATGAAGAAGGATGTAGCCGTGTTTGTATCGAAGTGCCTTACTTGTCAGCAAGTGAAAGTTGAACATCAGAGGCTAGCGGGTTTGTTGTAACCCTTGCCTGTAGCTGAATGGAAATGGGAGCACGTTACGATGGATTTTTTTGTGGGCCTTCCGAGGACTCAACGGGGTAGTGATGCCATTTGGGTGGTAGTTGACCGGTTGACTAAATCAGCGCATTTTATTCCTATGCGCATGAGGGACTCGGTAGATTTTCTTGCCGACTTGTATATCAAGGACATAGTGAGGTTACACGGGGTTCTTGTGACGATTGTTTCGGATAGAGATCCATGTTTCAAGGTTTGGTTATGGCAGAGTTTGTAGAGTGCCTTGGGCACTAGATTGACTTTTTGGCGTGTCACCCTCGGTAGTGGCGATCTGGCGTACTATTCAGATCATTGAAGATATGCTTGAGGTTGTGTGCTTAATTTCAAGGGGTCATGGGAGAGGCACTTGCCTTTGGTGGGTTGCCTATAATACGGTTTCAATCAAGTATTGGCATAGCACCATTTAAGGCCTTGTATGGCCATTGTGTAGATCTCCGTGTGTTGGGCGAGGTGGGTGATGCACCTTTGTTGGGCCCCGAGTTGGTTCGAAATACGAGAAAGTGGCACTTATCCGTAAGAAATTGGATACAGCCTAGAGTTGCCAAAAGAGTTATGCCAACCGTAGGAGGAGACCTTTGTCCTTTGAAGTGGGTGATCATGTCTTCTTGAGAATATCACCTATGTGGGGTTTGATGAGATTTGGGAAGAGTGGGAAGTTGTCCCCTCAGTTCATTGGTCCTTTTGAGATCCTTGTGCGGATTGAGGAGGTTGCCTATCGTTTGGCGTTGCTGTCATAACTTTTCGGAGTGCATGGCGTGTTTCACATTAGTATGCTTCGGAAGTATGAGCTTGATCCATCACACGTGTTGGATTGGACCGACTTGGAGGTAGATGAAAATGCCTCATATGAAGAGAGACCGATAAGAGTCTTGGATAAGCGGGACCAAGTCTTGCGAGGCAAGACAATTCCCTTAGTTAAAGTTTTGTGAAAACATCACGGGGTTGAGGAAGCAACTTGGGAGCGTGAGTTGGAAGTCCGTGAGAAATATCCGGACTTATTTGTTGATGTTTGAGCATATGATGAGATTTTAGCTTTATTCATGAACTATAGAAACATTATATAAGTTTTGAATTATGAGAACATTGTATATGTTAAATATGTTTCGGAAGTGCAAGTTAATATGGGCATTGTATATGTTGTTTAAACTTTGGAAATGCAAATTTGTCATAAACATTGAATATGTTTTTGGATATATGAGGCATACGTATTGAAATTGGCTAAAATCACGGGGAATGCATATTGGTAACAAATGTTGAGAGGTATATTGTGAATCTGTTCTCTTGTGAAATGATTGAATGACTAGTAAATGGGTCATGGCATTGAGTATTGATTTGTAATCATTTTGAGAATTGACTAAACTTGATTTTGAAACTTAATTTGTAAATTTTGGGGACGAAATTCTTAAGGGGGGAAGGTTATAACGATCCCGGTTTTGACCCGACTCTTGTGATGTTACGAACTTCGGGTTTAATGTCTTCGTGTTATTGTTTATCTCCTTCTTCCTTGTATACCTTTCAAATTGGTCTTTGGGTGTACTTGGAACAAGTTGGTTACTTAGTTTTCAAACTTTGTGTTGCTCGATTTTTGGTCTTTTGCTTTCGGCGGCCATTATTGCGCTCGAACGGGATATGTAAATTTTGGTCCTCTCCTCGAGCAGACTTTCTTACGCTCGAGCGAGAGTTGCAAACCTTTAGTACTTTGCACGTCTACAAAAGTGCTGGAGGAGTGTCTTTCACGCTCGAGCAGCGTTTCCTAAGTTGGAGCAGGTGGGCGCTCCAGCGTCCTTTCTTGAGCTCGAGTGGTTGGTCTGTCGTCTGCAAAAGTTCTGGAGGTGTGTATTCTGCGCTCGAGCGAGCAAAAGTTTGTATATGATGCTCAAGCGTCAAGCTCTCCGCTTGAGCGGATCGCGTATATCAGATCGCGAAAAGCACTTTTTCGATCACTTTTTCATATATTTTCACTCAAAATCTTAAAGTTAAGAGTCTCTCTTTCTAAAACTCATCTTCTCTCTACTTTTGGCCTAGATCCTTTGATCTCTACATCCTTGTGCCTTCATTAAAAAGTAGAACTCAAGCTCTTCACTTTGATCCAAGCGAGAGTTGATTTCGTCACTTTGAAGTTCCATCCTTGCTTGCCTCATCTTCTCTCTTTGAGGTAGGCATATTCTACACCTTAATATGGTTTTTGACCTAGGTATTTGTTGTTAGGTATAGATGGCGGAATTTGGGAGAATTTGAGTAAAGCTAGGGTTCGGGTTCAAAATTGAAAGAGGGGTTTTCCATGTTGGTTTACAAAATGCCTATGGGGCTTTGTATATGAAGTGCTCTAGTGTTAAAATGGTGAGATTTGACATTAGGGTTGATATTTGGAAAGGGGGAGAAGTGTGCCCTAGTTTGTGTTAATTGATTACTTCGCATAAATGATGAAATTGACATGGGAAATATGAAATTGGAAGGATGTATAAATGAATGGTGTAGTTGGGTTTGTTAAATATTTTACCTATGGAAATTTGATAAATTATTTGTTTAAAAGATTGTATATCTGTTTAGAAATAATTGTTTTGAGCTATCAGTGGAGGATAGTTATGATTGTTGTAGAAATTGCATGAGGATTAGGTAAATTAAAACTAATCATTTAAGTTTTGTTATTGAATATGACGGTATGACTAAGGCATTGAATATGTGCTATGGATAGTCATTATATATGACGATGTTTGTAAATGCATTGTACATGATTCGTTTTAGGAGAAGAAAGGGGATGTACTCCATTGAGAATTAAGTTAGCCGGAGTGTCTAGGGTAAAAGTCCTAAAACCTTATATATACATAGGTGCCGATCCATGAACGAAATTTTCTTAAAATGGCAAGGTTGAAATATTTGTATGATAATTGTGTGAAAAAAAGAACCAGCGAGTTGTAGTCTCAACTAGGTTATTTGTAAAATTATGTGTAGTTGTCACATGACTTAGAATGAGATGAATTAACACGAAAAGAATAAATGAGAATGGACCGAAACATGTGTAACAATGTTGAATGGTTATGAGGAGAATGTAAGTTGGTCATGAATATTGAACATTTATGTGACATTTATATCTTAGTTAAATCTTATATATTGTGTTAGTTTATCCCTACTGGGCTGGCTCACCCTACTTGGAAAACCATTTTCAGGTACATGTGATATGCTTCCTCTAAGGGCATAGATTGGGAGGACTTTGGAGCTAAAGCCTCTTGTCATTTTTGTCTACGTGTTTATTCAAACCGAGGGCTTTACGTATATAGAGCTTAGGACTCTTTCTTTGTTGTAACCAAGTGATATCTTGGAAAGATGTAAGCCTATAGGGCATTTATTTTGTTGTTATTGACTTTTATCACATGCTGTAGATTCAGGATGAATGTTTATGAATGTATAATACATGTAATACCTCTTGTAGTACGAACTCTAACATATGAAAGTGAATAAATTATATTATGTTCATTTCTCTTATGAATTGGGTTATTTGTATTATTTTGAGGGCGTTACAGTGTTAAACAACAATCAACAACTAATATTGAAATCAATTTTCTTTTTCAAACACATTCATATAATCAAATCCTTTTCTTCTGTAGAATCCTTTACTTATGTAGAATCGAAGTAGAATCAAAATCAATCAACAAAAAGAACAATTCACAATTCATCAAACACAAATAAGTCATCAATTTACACAAATATAAAATTCCCCATTTAAATTTGAATACACAAAACATATTCAAACATGTTTTTATATAGAAATTTGTATGCTAAAATGCAAAATTAAAACCTAGGGTAGCAAAAGCAATTAGAGGAAGAACTATGTGACCTAGGTCACTTCTGCAGATCTATGGATCTGAGGTCAATCTACAAATCTCCTATGACGGCTCGACGGCGAGAAAACACGACGATAGATCCAGAAAGAGAGAGGAAAACGAAAGGGACGGAGGTGATGGTGGTTAGTCGGCGACACTGTAGCGATGGAAATAAAGAGAGAGAGAAAGAGAAAGAGAAAGAGTGGAAACAAAAGAGAGAAAGAGAGAGTGATGCAGTGGCAAATGGAAGACATAGCGGCAGAGGAAAGAGAAAGATGGTGGTCTTCGATGAAGGAGACAGATAGAGGCAGTGGTCTACGACAAATAAGGAAGAGAGAGGGGCTAAGAAATGTGGCAGAGAAGATTAAGAAAGCGGTGGTAGTTGGCGGTATTGACAAAAAGAGAATGAGAGTGGTTGAAGAGAGATAGGCAAGGAGGAGGTGGAGAGACAGGAGAAAGGAGCCCTAGATATGGAAGAGATGAAAAGAGAGTTTTAGAGAGAAAAAGATGTAGAGAGGTTGAGAGCGAGAAGAAATAAGAGAAGAGAGAGACCTTACACATTTTAAAATAATATTATGGATCTCTTCTATTACTAAAAATGGAAGAGGACTTTAGATTAATTTTTCAAAAAAAAAAAACACACACACACACACACATAAACAAACAAACCAATTTTTTTAAAAAAAATTGAATTTATACACAAAAACAAACAAAAGCTTAAAAAAGTGAAATAGAAAAAATCACAAATTATTTAAGTATAAGTCTAAACAATTGTACACACTTTAAACTTCTCGATTTTTAGAGGAAAAAAAATGAATATAAATATACAAAAGCATACAAAATTGAAAAGTACAAACCCAAGACATTTAGAACACTTATAGTTAAAAAAATTAATAGACATAAAGAAAAATAAACAGTAAAGATTTGATGTGTGTATTAAAAAAATAATTAATAATCAAATTAATAAGTATGTGTATTAAAAAATAATATATATTGAGATAAGTATATGAAAATACAATTTTTCCTTCAACACTTTAAAAAAGTTATTTCTTTTTAATAATAGTACATATATATATATATATATATCACTTTTGTCAATTTTTTAATTTTATCTCTTCCACATGGACAAGACATGACATGACCCAACTGGGTGACCGAACGGGCTTTTCTCCAACATGAAAAAAGGCCTAATATCTTCTGCATGAATACCCAAGAATGCATTGGAATTTAGGTCCAAACCATTAGTGGATTTATTCTCCAGCCCATCCGTTTTGAATTAGATAAAAACATGTTTAAGTCGATAAAACGTTATACTGTCTCTGTGTTTGATTAAGAGATTTGAAAAGAGAAACAAAAAATATATATATGAGTAAAATTAAGTGAAATATGAGTATATTTTATTCATATTTCACCTTTATTTTTCGTTTTTCTTTTCAAATTCCTTCTCAAATCTCCAACCAAACACAATATTAATGAAATATAAATTAATTAATTTTTTTTTACTTATAAAATTTTTATTCAAATCTATGATTTAAATAAAGTTTTAGCATGCATATCAATCCCCACTTCATCATCGCTTTGCTTGAATCTAGATTGGACTGGAGTGGACTGCTTAGGCTTGTGAGGTTCACCACAGGCCACGTTTTTTATGATTCGAATCATTTTATTTTGTCTAATACTTTGCGTATTTCATCTACAAAAAAATTAAGTTGATTCGATAATTATAACTTATTCAATTTATTATTTTTATCATTAAAAAAATATATAGTTTATTTTTTAAAAATACAATTGTCGTCCATTTTTTTAATAAAAAACACGGTAAGTTGAACAATACAGTTATCGGATGGCCTATTTTTTTTTTTTTTTTTTATGAATGAAATACACAAAGTTATACAAAATAAATGATTCAGATCATTAAAACGGAATTCGTAGTGAGTCTTACGGATCCAAACAATCTTCTCTAGTCTAAATTTTGGATTGAAAGGAATTTTCCTCTTAAATCTAACATTATTGTTTCGTATATTTCTCTACGACACCAACTCTGTTTGGATCCAATAAAGGGAGCAGAACCGTCTAGTTTGGTTAATAAGATTCACCACAAACTCAATTCGGAGGATTTTTATAAGAATAATACCATATATATTAATTAATGTATCAATTAATATACTCTCTGTGGCATAATTTTATAAAGTTTAAATATTTGTAATTTATATAATAGATGGGGGTTAATAATAATGACATAACACTAATTGATACATTAATATGTATATTAATTGATACATGTAGTACCACTGTTTTTATAAATATGTAAATAATTTATTAAAAAAACAAAAACCAGATATTGTTAGTTTACTTTTAGGTTTGTGCCCTTCAAATGGTTTAAGAGCTAGATTCAGATTGTCTCCCGTACTTTACGAGAATACTCTTCCCAAATTTTTTTATCTCTTATTTTTCAATCAAATTAATTTTTATTTTTAAATTAATTTTTTTTTTAAAAAAAAAATCAAGCAAAGCATGCACAAGTGTGATGGTATTGCATGCAAGTTTTCTTTTTCACTTTTCCTCCCAAATTGAGACCAGAAGTTATTTGGTGATCAACCAATATTGCTCCACATCATTTATCTAATGACAAGTGTTTAATTATCTCTTAACAGGAGACCAAAAAAATATCTCATTAATTCAACCAATAACAGTGGAATTGAAACACCACATCATATTAACTGAGCAAAGAAAATTTTCCAATTGAAACACCTTACAACACTCAAAGTCTTTGCTTAATACCCATCTCTTTCTCAAAGAACATGACACTACAGTATGGCCATGTGATGTGATGGCCCTCTAATCATCTAAGTTTAGTTGATCAAATCAAATTTAGTGGTATTTTGAGTTTGATTTAATGGGGGAAATTAGAAATAAGATAGTGAGGAATATTTACATATTTATATTATTCTAAATTTTATGTGTGCATGATACAAATTATTCTTCTATTTGATGAAAAAAAATTTATGTGTCAGAATTGTACCAGAATAGATTGTATTTATAGTATAATTATTTTCTTATTGTTCTGAAATTTAAACCATGGTGTTCTCAAATTGCCTTAAACCACTTAATTTTAGGGATGGCAATGGATAACTTACCATGTGGGTATTCATGGAAACCCAACCCAAATACATAAGTTTTCTCCTTTTTTCTTATTCGTTGGGTACGGTAAGTGATATTCTTTAAATATTTACAGGGGATGGGTCAGGGATGGATACCCACTAAGTTCCCCATATATCTTCTTTTTTTTCTTTTTTTTTTTTTTTTTTTTTTTTAAGGTTCACTACCTTTTTTTTTTTTTAAGATTCACAACCAAAGCTAAATATACATTCAATCTTATTTTATTTTATTTGGCTCAATAACAAAATCAAATACACATTAATTAACATTGTCACATTATTCTTGTCAAATTTTATGTATATCTAGAATTTGTGTAATTTTATTTTAAAAAAATTCTATTTCTACAAAAAAATTCCATCTTCTTTTTTAATTTTTTAATTTTTTTAAAATTTTTATGTATCTCCTTCTCCTCTCTATTAATTGATCTTCGATAATCGAAGGTGAGTTATTGCTCTAGTTTCCATCTTCTTTTTCCTTTTTTTTTTTTTATTTTTATAGAATGAAATTTCTTGTTTCAATATCTCCTCAATTGTTTTATTGGATTTTTTTCTTTGATTTGACGTAACCTTAGATTGAATTTTTCATTTTCATCTTAACTAGCGATCACCTTAATTAAAATTTTGTACATTTTTGTCTTCAATTTTCATGCTTTGGTTATGATTAATTGCACGTTTTTGATCGATAGTCACAATCTTATCCTTTGCTAGATTATCATCATCATAAATCGCCATTGTTGTAGTGAGAGGATGAGAGAGTGTGAGAATTAGAACTCTAATTGTCACAGAGTAGTGAAAACATATGGAGAAATTATTTTTCGATGTACCTAAAAAAAAATATGGGGAAATTAGTGGGTACCCACCCCGACCTATCCCCGGTTGAGATTTAAAGAACATCACTTACCCTACCCGATGGACAATAAAAAAGGAAAAACTCAAGTATTTGGGTTGGGTCTCAAAGATACCCATATGGTAGGTTATCCATTGCCATCCCTACTCTGTTGACAATTAGAGCTCTAATTCTCACTCTCTCTCATCCTTTTACTATAGTAACGGCAATTTGCAATGACGATAATCTAGCGGTGACAAGATTGTGACTATCGATAAAAAACGCGCAATTAATCATAACCAAAATATAGAAATTGAAGACAAAAATGTACAAAATTTTAACTAAGGTGATCGCTAGTTAAGATGAACATGGAAAATTCAATCTAAGGTTACATCAAATCAGAGAAAAATCCAATAAAACAATTGCAAGAGATATTGAAATAAGAAAATCCATTCTATAAATGCAAATAAAAATTTTAAAAAGAAAAAAGAAGATGAAAACGAGGGCAATAACTCACCTTCAGATTATTGAAGATCAATTAATAGAAAGGAGAAGGAGATACATAAAATTTAAAAAAAATTAAAAAAGGAGATGGAATTTTTTTTGTAGGAATAGAATTTTTCTAAATAAATTTAAAAAATTCTAGATATACATAAAATTTGACAAGAATAATGTGACAAAGTTAATTAATGTGTATTTGATTTTGTTGTTGAGCCAAATAAAATAAAATAAAATTTAATGTATATTTAGCTTTGGTTGTGAATCTTAAAAAAAAAAACAAAACAAAAAAGAACGGTTGTGAACCCTAAAAAAAACAAAATTTAAAAAAAAAAGAAAAAAAAAAAAGATTCAGCTTGCTTGTTTTCATTTTTCAGAAAATTATACTTTCTTATTTTCCATTTTTTTTTGTTTTTACTGAATTTTTTTAATATTTTAAGCAATTTTTTTACTTTTTAGACACACCTAACATAAATACACCTAAAAAGTAAAAAAATTGTAAAATTTTTTTTTAAAAAAATTCACTAAATACCAAAAATACAAAAAAAAAATACAAGAATTCAGTACATTTTTTGTATTTCTATGTATTTATTAATTTTTTAAAATATTTTTTCACAAATTTTTTACTTTTTAGATACATCTAACTAAGGAGCATCTAAAAAAGTAAAAAAAAAAATGTTTAAAATTAAAAAAAATATTCACTAAAAACAAAAGAATAAGAAAACCAAAAAACGTAATCCAGAAAACTCAAATCAAACACACTAATTGAATGTATATTTAACTTTGGTTGTGAATCTTAAAAATAAAAAAATAAAAATGGTTGTGAACCTTAAAAAAAAAAAAAAGAAAAAAGAGATTAAATGTATATTTAGTTTTGGTTATGAATCTTTAAAAAAAATAAAATAATAATAATAATAATTTGTGAACCTTAAAAAAAAAAAGATTGAATGTATATTTAGCTTTAATTGTGAATCTTAAAAAAAAAAAAAAAAAAGAAAAAAAAAAAAAGGGTCAAGTTTGGTTGGGAAATATCCAAACCCATTAGGAGATGGGGAGGGTAGTACCCATGGGGAATGGGAATGGGGAATGAAAAAAATAATTATAAGGGAATGGGGATGGAAAATTAATATCCACTCCATTAACCCCATTACCATCCCTACTTAATTTATTATATTTGGCCCAATAATCTTTTAATGATATCTCAAGAGTAATTCAAACCCTAAAAGATTTATAAAACAAATGATTTAAGAGGTGATTTAAACGGTTTAAGGGTTTAAACCATTCTTACTATATAAAAATTAATTGAAGGAAATCCTTTATTTATTTATTTATTTATATGTTGCCTATCTTTGCCAACTTGTGCATATCAGAGTAAGTCTTTATGCCACGAGCAGGTTTTTCGAAACAAGTTTATACTTGTGATCCATGGCTCAAAGGGATTTACTGGCGAGGAGAGTTGAACTTAAGACCTTAGAGGAAACAAACTCTCCCCAAGTCCCAGCGGTCCGTCCGTGGCTTAAAATTTTTACTAGCAAGGAGTCGAACTTGAAATCATAGAGGAGCAAACTCTCAAGTCTCAGGCTCATTCACCAAATCAAACGGGTTATTGTAGAGAATCTTAATCCAAGAAACTCTTGCTATGATTACATTTTTCTATGTATGGTTAAAATTCACAAACCATTGAGGTCCCCATTGCACACTTTATATCGTTGTCTTAGCTTGCTCTTTTTTATTTTATTTTATTTTTTGGCAACAAGTTAGATACATACTAACTTGTCTTAGCCTGCTCGTTTTGCAAGTGAAAATAATAATAATAATAATAATAAATTTTTTTTTTTTTTTTTTTGGGGGGGTGGGTTTTGCCATGGAGCCAAAATGTTCACATTGTAATGTGTTCATTTTTGGTAAAGCTACATGCACTCTTGCTTCGTATTTTTATGGTATGTTAGTGGTTGGGTGCGGAGTACATGATATGCAATTTTTTTTTATTAATTATTAGTATTATAATCATACATATCTCTTAAATTAGTATTTTATATGTATACAAAGTATGAAGATTTGTATAGATAAATACAACTAAGTTATATACATACTTGGTTAAAAAATTTAAATGATAAATGAGAAATTTTATAAACACAAACATTAATTTATAACTAGATAATTGAGACAGCAGTTTTATTTTAAACAATAAACAATAAATAAGTCATTTAAATATATAGTATTACACAAATATTTCTCTATTAACTTCTCACTTTAATTTTTCATAATATGTACATGTAATACAATAGAAGGTATGAAATTAATTACACAATTACACAATTTTATTTAATAGTTCATCTCATAATACAAATTTATTGAACCCACTATTGCATATTATTTACATACTATTATCGTAAGAATGTATTAATATATATATGTAATATATTTTTATACATCAAGAGTTATTAAGTCTCGCCAGGCTACAAATATCTTGCATGATGAAAAATATAATGTTAGTCATTACTATACAAGGTTTCAACTGTTGAACCATCGACCGGTCGGGTTCCGTCTCGACATACCCTCTAAACTGCCAAAAAAATCGCATATTTAGTGAGAATCGAAACACCGGCGATTGAACCGGCGAACCAATCGAATTATTTGAAACTCTTTTTCAAGGGTCTTCTCTTGTGAGGAATCCCATTAAGAGCTTGATGAAATTATTGTGAAAGTCTTCATCTATTTATAAGAAAAAAATTCTTTTAAAAAGACTTAAGAAATCCATGTGGGATTCAATCAAATGTATTGGAGGGAATATTGAAATTTTGATATCTCTCCAAAATTTTTGCTCTCCTTTCAATCAAATTATTTGAATTAAAATCAGATGGAGGGAATATTAAATATTTGATTTCATCTTCTAAAATTGAAATTAATCATATTTTAAAATATATTATTATATTTTTCAGCAAAAAAAAAATATTAGGGCCAATATTTAAGATAATTTAATATTTTTAATATTTATAATTTATAATTTTATTACTTATATTTTTATTTAAATATAATTTTAATATATTTATTACGTCACGGTTCGATTCCGGTTCAACCTGACGGTTGAACCAGGACCCGGCCCACTGATCCCTTTTCCTGTTCACTCACCCCATCCGGTTTTTAAAATATTGTTACTATATCTTCATTTATGTAGAAAATGTATAATAATTATTTTTAAAAAATGAAATGATATTATACCTTAATATTTCAATCGATATAGGAATTTCATAATGGTTTTCATGATGTTTATAGATCTATAATTATAAATGTTTGCATAGTCATTTTTCATGAACCGTGAAGTTACATGCCTCCGCTTGTAAGTAGGTTGACTTTTTGGCTTTTTGGGCTTATATGAGTTCGCTCAAAAGCTTGGTTTAGGAAGTGCTTTTGGCTTTTTTTTTGACTTTTTTGTGAGAGAAAAGTGTAATGATTATGGGTTGGACGAGATGTTTTGTCTCATACTATGAGCCTATTCTCGTTGTGGCTCATTGAGCCAAAAAGCCCAACGAGCCTTTTGCCAAACCAACCCATAATTTATTATATCATTTGTAAATAATCAGCATATAACAAAAATTGATCGCAACTTTTTATTTGATGTACTTTCTTTCTGCATCATCGAATTGCTCTGATAATGTTTAAGTATCATTTGATTTTTTTCCTTATAATTTGACTAAAATGTGTGCATGAGATACGTTGTTGTTCTTGAACTTCACAGTAGATAGGACAATTCTTGCTTTAACTTGTCTAACTTACTTGGAGAATATGTTGCAATAGATCTTCTATAGTTTTTATTTCACCATTTTCTTGTTTTTCTTCTTGCTCATCATTATAACTCATTGTAATAAAAATATTTGATGGAGTAAATTACAAACACACCTCCCGAGGTTTACTTAAATTACAAATTACCCCTGATTCTAGAAATTATATTATGCCCCATAAGGTTTCTAATTTCATAACAAATAGATTATTTTATTAATAAATCATCAAATTAATTAACAGCTTTTAATAATGTTAAATTTTTATTTTAATTGATAATTTAGATAATTTTATTATTGTATAAGTGAACAAATAGAAATTTCATGTTTTCAATTAATTTCATAAATAAAAAATTTACAGGAGGTATTTGTAATTTTTCAAACCACATGGGGTAATTTGTATTTAAGCAGAGTTTTAAAAGGCTTTCTTGAGGCTCGGCCGATCGCTTTGAGGCTAAGGTAAAACGATCAAGGCTTCATTTTTAGGCATTCTCAAAGGCTTAATGATCATAGTTTGAGACATGCTCCTTAAGGGCGCTTTTTACGCTTTTGGCGCATAAGCATGTGAGGAGTATGCACATGCAAAAGTTGCCTTTGGGCATTTGTTAAACTTAGTCTATTAGATTGCTAAACATAAAAATTAAAAATTCATTTTTACAACTATATTCTATGTGAAAAATTGAGTAAATGATCAATCAAGAAAACATAGCTTAATGGTCAAGTGAAAAGCTCAATCACCGGGTTAAGAATATCGATTTCTTTCAGTTGAAGGAAAACTTCCTTCTATGCAAGAAAATGTTCAACATTAAAGTAAAAAAGTATTTACACATTTATATTTAATTTTGTGTCTATATTTTTAACTATTTAAAATATTTAATTTATTCAAGAATATTAAAAATTTGAAATTTGAAATGCTTACACCTCAATCTCGAGGCTTACGCCGCCATGAGCGTAAAAACCTCAAGGTATACATTCGCCTTTAAAAACTTTGATTTTAAGCAAACTTCAGGGGGTGTATTTGTGATTTACCATTTTTTCTATGAGGGAAAAAAAAGTATAATCATTGTTATGAGAGAAATATTTTGCAAAGTTTTGATTTGTTAATGAAAGTGTTTGTTGTGGGTACTTGTTTGTATGACATTTAAGTATATATGTAGTGAATATAAGTTGATAGGAGAACAATACACAATTTCACAATTTTTTCCTAAGAAATATAACTATATTACTGAATTGATACATATTAGAAAATTAAAGTATCTAATGGTAATATAGCACTACAAATAGACAATATATGAATACAAAGAATATATATAAATTTACATTTATATTTTTTTCATATATTTATATATGTAGATATTGATATATATAAGATATTACAAAAAGTAATATGTGAAATCTTTTATAACAATATAATACAACTAATAATGAGAAGTTAATTTTTCATAATTAAATAGTTGATCACAACGATATGTTTAGTGTTGCATTTTTGTGTGTATGCACTATTTTTTAATTAGATTATTAAATTCACATAAAATTAAAAGAAATTTGTGAATAATTTGTTTAAAATTAGATATAAGTGAATAAATATTTTAAAAAATAAAAATTTATTGTGTTTGGTTTGGTTTTGTTTTGTTTTTTCAGAGTTTTGTTTTAAATTTTTTGATTTTTATATATTTTGTCTTTGGCACTTTTTTTTAATAACCCTTTTATTTCTTTTTAGATTCATTTAATTTAATACTTTTTTATTTTATAATTTTATTTTTAGATTTAGATTCACTTAATTTAAATACACTTATAAAATAATTTGTTGTGTATTTTTTTGAAAAAAAAAATAATAATAATAAATATATATAATAATAAAAAATCAATACATGTTTGAATTTATAAATTTTTTACCAATATTTTACTTTTTAATTCTATTTAGATTTTTAGATATTAGATTTTTATGTAAAAGTATGATTTAAATATAAAATATGAAAAATTTCTAGTATATTTTTTATTACCAGAATTGAAAAAGTATAAAAAACCAAAAATTAAAAAACAAATTTAAAAATTAAATCCAATGAAAGTGATTCTTATTAAGAATTTTGATATCTTATTAAAATACCATGTAAAATATTATAGTTCATAAAATATAATTTAAAACAAAAATGAAGTATATGAAGATAACTCATAAATTTTGATGGGGATTTTTTTAGAGTCCCTCGATATTAAGATTTTATAACATAAAGGATATCAAATATTTTTATAATGTCTAAGATCCTCAATATCGATCCAGAGAAAATTCATCGTACCTAAAGAAATTCCCTTTTCTAGACTTGCCAAAGAATTTCTTCCTAAAGATTTTCTCTCCAGAGAAATTCTAGGAAGGCTCGAGGATTTTCTAGATTCTAGTATAGATATTTTCTTGAATTTTCAGCACTTCTCTGTTTTCGCAAGAATTTCTAGGTTGAAACCGTAAAATTTTTCTCGTTTTCCCAATCATTTATGTGCACATACACAAATCGATCACCAAATAAACAACAACAACAACCAATACACACATACACACACATATATAGAAATAGAGAAAAACTCACTGAAAGGAGAATTTCTCTGGGTTCAAACTAGAAAAATCCAAAGAAAATTAAAATTTCTCTAGCTTTGTTCATAGAGAATTTCTTTATCAAGATGAGACATCTTCATAAATTTCTCTATGTTTGTTTACAATTTTAAACCAGAGAAATTTGTTTTAACCAAACCAGAAATTTTAGCACAAATTATTACTCGTTTTTCTCCTCGATCACCAATCATATCTCTTCTCACTAGAGAAATTTTCTAGATCGCATAGACAAATGAGAGAGTGATGATTCCAAATCGCAATAAAAAATCAATAATCAAATACAGTAGAGATAAAGACTACTCGAAATATGATTAGTAATCGGATGATAGAGAAACGAGATAAAAGACAAAGAAAAGAGAAGGACAAATAAATGACTTTGACGGGAGATGAGCGGAGAAGGTGGTCAATGCAACCGTGGGCGTGAAGGGTATTTAGTGAAAGATTTGCATTCCAACGAAGAAAGCACTGTGTTTTCGCTTTTTTTTTTTTTCATACATTTAGATCTTCAGATCTTCTTTTAGGGCTTCACGTGGCAAAGGAATCTATGGGGATGGTTTCTTGGCAAAGATGTAACAACCCCAACCTCAGATTAGCCTATAATCCTCGATTAAGAATGCGAATAAGTAATTAAGATGAACTCCTAAGTTAATTGCGCCATGATCATGTGTTATTTGTATTTATATCTGGCTTCATGGTAGGAATATCTCGGCTCTAAATTTTGTTTCGTATGCTAATTCGAGGCTTCTTGAAGGTTGGTTGGCTTTTTGGCTTTTTGAATTTTTTATTATTTTAGCTGGGACTAAAAAGCCCGGTTTGGGAAAGACTTTTGCTTTTTTTTAGCTTTTTTTCAGAGAAAGAATGTAATGATTATGGATTGATGTTGATGTTTTGTCTTATTGGGCTAAAGATTTTGTTTTTTGTATTATTTTAGCCACAAAAAAAAAAAAAACCCCAAAAAAACCACTTCCCAAACATAGGTCAAGGCCTTATCAACATCTAAACACAAAATTGACTATGTTTATGTGTTATTTAAAAGTTTTAATATTTTTTGTAAGTTTAATTAGATTTTTGATTCGAGTCAAATAATTAGAATAAATTAATTAAACTAAACTAAGGTGCTAATCAAATTAATTAGTGTGTAGTTAAGTAGGCCTATATAAGGCCTATGTTGATCAAGAACTCCAGCCATATGTACACTTCATCCTCATTTCTTGACCTCAAAAATGTGAAAAGAAAGAGAGAGAGAATTTTAAGTGAGAGAGCAATACTTTTGAGGACATTGAAGAATTGGCTTGAGATCTAAGCAAGAGGAAAGAAAGAGGAATTGATGGATTTGAAGATAATTTAGAAGATTGAGCAAGAATTACACTACATTCAAGCCATATAGGTAAAAGGATTATTATTCATAACTTCTTGCAATTACTCCAGAATGTAGGAGTAGACGGTGAATTATATGAGATCATTTAAATGCATGGGTGTAGGGAAAATACATGAATTGGTATAGTATAGAGTGGAATGGACACATGCATGCACAATTCATGAAGTTTTAAAGATAAGTTTACAAAGAATTCTCACATGCATGCATTGATCATAACTTTGTTTTGAAAATTCATCCCATTCCATACATTTTTATCTCAATTTTGATCATGCCTTTTAGAAGAAAAAAAACATATCAATTTGTGCATGTCTTATATATTGAATTTCAAGTTTTATTTTTTGGATAATTGACAATGCTGGGCTTAATTTTACAAAATAGTTTTCAATTCATGATATATTATGAGTTTACACATGTTTTCTCAAGTTTTGGGGGCTCCAAAAAAAGATTGTGTTTCTTGATGCTTTTGAAATTGAGTTTTGAAGCTTTGAAGGAGCAACTGAAATTCCATAATTTTGTAGTGTTTGGCTCAAGCGGGTAAAAGTCTTCACCAAGCACATTGCAAGCTCTCAAAGAGTTTTACGTAGGTTTAATGGTTGGCCTCTGAGTTTATTTGAAAGATTGCTCAAGCAACCACCCTTTTATTTTCGATCTTGGATCGAGTGACCTAGATGTTGGCTTGAGCTTGAAATGAGAGCTCCCTAGTACTTTTTTGTAGACTTTGGCACTACCTCGATTTAAGCCATTTTGTTTTTGAAAAAAAATTTTGCTCAAAGATTTCAAGTACATTTTTGCATCCTCATTGTATCATCCTAGGAATTTAAGCCATGATTAAGGTACAATAATGAGGATAAGAGTTAGAAACACACGCGCTATAAGAAGAATGATAAGTTAAGCACCCATGTAGACGTAAGTGTTTAATGTGTAACCTGCCACGTGGTTGTGTAGGTCATGTGTTAACGCCGCCTCGGGACGGCCGGCCGCTTTTGTCTCGAGCTATCTAATTTGTTTTGCTTCGAGCTATCTGTGAGTAACAACTATAAAGCTATGTTTGACTATAAGTATTTTCTAAATGATATGATATGATCTATTTTTTGAAAATGCTATTTTGTGAATCATGTAATGAATGTCCGCTTTTTCAATTGTATTTGTGGCACACTTAGCATCATGTGTATCTATTATCTATTATATGTTACCTCCGTACTGTGGTTCACGGGGTTCCATTTATGGACCTAAGTTATCCATAACCGCTTATCTCGATCTCGCCAAGCATCGGGTCTTTGCATGCACTAAATCTCATGTGAATAATGGTCTTCAGCGGCTGTACCCCATGTACACGCGAAGTCTTTATGACCAATCCGGGATCAGAGCTAATGGGTATACCACGATGCATTATTAATGAAATCAGTAAAAGAATGTGAATTCAAATCAAGCTTTCTAATATGAAATATGTTTTTCTCGAATCTGCTTTGGACATCATTCATAAAAACCTTTTTACTCGTTGTTATTCACTAGGCTCCAACTCACCATGTTATTTATGTATGTAGGTGATCAAGCCATGCAGATCGTGTGCCTCCTGTTGCTACTTCTGAATCTATCTTCAGTGTCGGCCCAAGGAGGTTCCCCTGGGAGATGCTTTCAAAGTTGGTCAAACTTTTATGAACTAAGCTTTAAGACTTTTGTTTTCTTTTTGTTTAAGTCTCCTAACAATGCTTCTTTGCACACTCTCATACATGGGCTAAGTCTCATTTTGGTTTGTCCCAGATATAAAAGATTTAAAAAGGATGATGTGATGATGACATCATATATATAAATATAAGTTTTAAATTTTGCTCTACATAAGTCTCATGTAGCCTTATGGATATTGTATTTGTAATATCGGGCTTCACGTCCCTTATTTTATTAATTTATTTCGTAGGCCTTCTTTGGGTAACGCAGATTAATGCCGACACGGCGTTAAACCTATAGGGGTAGGCTTTAACAGACATCTACGTATAAGTGGTTTTCAGGTTTCTGTGTAAATGCCTTTTGCCATATGCACGCTATCTCACCTCCATTTGATTCTCCGTATGATAAATCACACAACCTACAATATTCATAATTCTCAAGTAGTTGTTTGAGAAAATAGCCGAAAGAAATTATACAAAGGACTACAAATGAGTAAATTCAATAAATATAAATAATAGTGATCACAAACTAAAAAAATTCACATAGTGATCACAGCCAGAAAATTCGCAATCAAAGAAAAATTCTACAAAAATTACAAACAATGATCACAACTAGAGTAAAAATTCAAAAACAAATTTTAGAGAAATTTCAATTTGATTTGTTCTCATAATTTCTTTGTGTTCATGCTTTAGAATTGGTGTTTTCACCGAATTTCTCTAGCCACATCACAATCCCACAGTGGTTTGAGAAATTCACACAATGACCAGCTAAAGAAAATTCATACAAAGGACACAACCGAGAAAATTTATAAAATTACAAACAAGGACTACAAGTCGAGAAAATCTACATAGTGATCACGTGTTAGAGAAAAATTTATATTACCAGAGAAATCCACACAGCTAAGCGAATTCTCACAAAATTACAAACAATGATCACAACCAGAGTAGAAAATTCACATAGTTCCCACATCTAGAGGGGGCGCGGTCGGGTTAGGGTTCACTGTCTTGTGGTTGTTAAGGTAAAGTTTCTTTTAATCCCCAGAAGTTGTTTACCTACTCAAATAAAGAAATGCTACTTGTATATATATATATATATATATATGCCGCAAGTTGAAGGAGCTTTTA